>CM035443.1:122430518-122575518 GCA_020310875.1 Ceratopteris richardii
TAATGATGCATTGGCCCAGACATGGATAGTTGACTTTGATGCTTCTTTTCATGTGACTCCTATCAAGGAGTGCTTTTCTACTTTTACTGCAGGAAGCCATGGCCATGTATACCTTGGAAACAATAATGCTTGTTCCATTGAGGATATTGGCGCAGTGCATTTCTCTGCAAATGGCACTAATGAGCTGGTTTTGCATGATGTGCGTCATGTACCAGGGATCAAGAAAAGCTTACTCTCTGTGGGTCAAATGGATATGCATGGTTATAGCATTCTCTTTGAGAGAGGATCATGGAAAATGACAAAGAGATCAAGGCTGATTGTGAAAGGCATAAACAAGGGAACTCTCTATTGCTTGCATGGGAAAGCCTTATCATGCAAGTTCATTGCTTTGGCTGAAGTTCACTCCCATATGGAGTTGTGGCATAAGAGACTTGGCCATATGAGCCAAAAGGGTCTCACTAGGCTTTGTAACTTACAGAAGCTTGATGCTAAAGGCACAAAGCTTGATTTTCGTAATGAATGTCAATATGGAAAGCAAGTGAAACGTTCCTTTTATTCTGGTGTGTCTCGTAAGTCTTGTGTACTTGATCTTGTTCATTCTGATATGCCCACCAAATCTATGGGGGGTGCTTTGTATTTCATCTCTTTTGTTGATGATTTTTCTAGAAAAATTTGGGTTCAATTGCTTAAATCTAAGGATGAAGCATTTGCTGCGTTTAAGCGCTTTCATGCATTTGTGACCACCCAAACAGGTAGAAGGCTGAAATGCTTGCGTACGGATAATGGTGGTGAGTATACAAGTGCTGAATTTCAGAAATTTTGTGAAAATTTGGGCATTAAGAGGGAGCTTACTGCTCCATACAGCCCCTCTTCTAATGGTGTGGCTGAACGCTATAATAGGACATTTTGTGAGAGGGTGAGATGAATGTTGTCCAGAGCTAATCTCCATCATGGATTTTGGGGAGAGGCACTCAAAACTGCAGTACATATTTGCAATAGATCCCCTCACATGTCCTTGAAAGGTGACATCCCTGAAGAGGTTTGGTATGGCAAACCTGCTTCATATGATCATTTACGTGTCTTTGGCTGCGAGGCTTTTGTGCACATAAGGCCGGAGCTGAGAAACAAACTTGATGCTAAGTCCATAAAAGGTCTTTTCATGGGATATGATGAAGAAGGTGAAATGGGCTACACTGCTACAGAATGGATACCTGAGCTCAGGAAAGTTGTACGCAGCCGGGATGTTGTTTTTAATGAGGCAAGGTTGCTTCAAAATAATTGTGCCTCAAAGGATGACCATAAAAGGGTCAGATTTCAGCATGACCAGCCACCTATTAGGCCTGATTTTGATCCTCAGGATGCACCACAAAGGATTGAAAATATTGATGATCCAGTGCTTTTTGAGCCAGATGATGCTGGACAGCAAAATGACGCTCCTGATAGGCATATGCAGCCACCTATTCATGCTGAAAACAGGGCTGGAAATGATATGCAGCAGCGCATTAACAATGGACATGTTGATATACCTTCTGATGTAGATCCATTGCCAGATAATGTGGATCATTGGGTAAGAAGATCTACACGTGCTAGGAGGCCAATGAACAGATATGATCCCTCTATAAATTACATTATGTTATCAGATGAGGGGGAGCCTCTCACTTATAAAGAGGCAAAGCTATGTGAGCACAAGAAGAAGTGGGAGTTAGCCATGCAGGAAGAAATAAAGGCCTTGCATGCAAATGATACTTGGGATCTTGTTGAGTTGCCCAAAGGTAGGAAAGCCATTCCTAACAAGTGGGTATACAAAATCAAAACTGATGATGGCAAACCCAAGTATAAGGCAAGGCTGGTTGCTAAGGGATATGCCCAAAAGGAGGGCATTGATTTTCAAGAGGTGTTCTCTCCGGTAGTTAAAATGACCACTCTACGTGTGCTATTTGCTATTACAGCTGCTTTGGATTTGGAGCTATTCCAAATGGATGTTAAAACAGCCTTTTTGCATGGTGACTTAGATGAAGAGCTGTACATTCGTGGAAAAGAGCATCTGGTATGCAAGCTGAAAAGGAGCTTATATGGGCTGAAACAAGCCCCTAGGCAATGGTATAAGAAGTTTGATGCATTTATGCTCAAACATGGGTTCAAAAGAAGCCATGCAGATCACTGTTTGTACACTAAAAAGGATGAAGATGGCAGCCCAATCATTCTTGTGCTGTATGTAGATGATATGCTGCTGGCTGGGAAGAAAAAGGGCACACTAAATGCTCTTAAACAGCAGCTGAACTCTGAGTTCTCAATGAAAGACCTTGGGGAAGCTGAGCATATTCTTGGTATGCGAATAAAAAGGGATAGGCAGCAGCATACTTTGCATTTATCCCAAGAAAAGTACATTGATAAAGTACTGGACAGATTTAATGTGGCTGATTCTAAGCCTCTTGGAGTGCCATTGCAACCACATGTTAAGCTTTCCAAAGATGACTGTCCCAAGGATGATGATGCAGCCAACTACATGAAGAGAGTTCCATATGCATCAGCCTTTGGTTCACTTATGTATGCTATGGTTGCCACTCGGCCAGACATTGCTCATGCAGTGGGAGTTGTTAGCAGGTTTATGGCTAATCTCGGCAAAGCTCATTCAGAGGCAGTCAAATCTATCTTGAGGTACTTGAAAGGGACCAAGAATAAATGTATTTGCTATGGCAAAGATCCATTGGAGCTGAAAGGCTTTTGTGACTCTGACATGGCTGGTGATGTGGATACTCGTAAATCCACAAGCGGATATATATTTACTCTTGCAGGAGGTGCTATTTCATGGTGTTGTAGGTTGCAAAAGATTGTTGCTCTGTCAACTACGGAGGCTGAATATATTTCAGCCAATGAGGCTTCCAAGGAAGCCATTTGGCTGGCACGTTTATGTTGTGAGTTTGGTTTGCCCAGCAAGTCACCTATGCTTGGATGTGACAGCCAAAGCGCTATATGCTTAGCAAAGAATGCCATGTTCCATGCACGTACAAAGCACATTGATGTGCGGTATCACTTCATTCGAGAAGTGCTTGAGGATGGCCTTATCACATTGGTTAAGGTCCATACGTCACAGAATCCTGCAGATGTTCTTACTAAGTGCTTGTCCAAAGCACAACATCAGCTATGTATACAGATGGTGGGAGTCACATAGCTTAAAGGTGCCATTTATGCCTTTAAGTTCGAGGTTGTTGGGTAAAGGCCCTAAATGACCCCTCATAGTTGTACACTTGTGTATAGGCCTTTAAAAGGTTGATTATAGTCATTATAAGTCATTTTTATTCTTTTGGCCAAGTTTAGTGTGAACTTGGCCAGGTCCTATAAATAATAACCTAAACTAAAGTTAGGGTTCACTTCTCTTTTGGAGAACCCACCAAAACAGCTGCGCCTCTCTTTTTTCGATCTCTCTCTCTCTCTCTCACCTGCGTGTGATACTGGACATTCACCTTCCCTGCTGCTTAGTCAAGAGGTTCTCCATTTGAGCTTCTCCATCTGCTGAATACTCTCTTTTGCTCCAACAAGTACGTACGTATGTATGTGTATGTTTGTATACATACTATATATATATATATATATATATATATATATATATATATATATACATACATACATACATACATACATACATACATACATACATACATACATACATACATACATACATACATACATACATACATACATACATACATACATACATACACACATTCACACACATATTTGTGTGTGTGTATGTGTGTGTATGTATGTAGGTATGTATGTAGGTAGGTAGGTAGGTATGTGTACATATATATATATATATATATATATATATATATATATATATATATATATATATATATATATATATATATATATATATATATATATATATATATATATGGATGCATATATATATATATATATAAGTTGTATCTGTTTTTCACTGTTCAAATTCTAAGAGCACCACTTTTTGTGCATTGAGATAGAATCAAATGTGAGATCCTTGTCTGAGATTCTACACGAGCTTGACAGCTGCCTCTGTACCTTACAGCATGTACTACACAACTGAATGCATTGTCACCACTTTATCTGTTTCTAGTATGAACAACAACATATGTGCCTTAGACGCTTTTCTTAAAGATTCATTTTCTTAATCTGATGCAGTTAAAGAGAGAGAATTCACAGCTATTCTGAAGCTTCTTTGTCATACTGCAAAGAACTTTCCAGGGGTTTTTTATGGTGGCAAGGCATCTGCAGTGTTGCCTGTTTTTAGTCAAGTTTTTCCATTTTTTGCCGAATCTGCTGTCAGGTATGCATTCCTATTTTTTTCAAGATATCATAGCTTAGTTTTCCCGGATGTAGTCATGTTGGCTTTTGTGACGGACTGCAGTACTCGCTGTGGAGTGCTTCTGGAGACTGTAGGGTCTTTAGTTTCACTTTTGAAAACTGGTGATCGGGAAGTCTATCGCCACCTTTTCCTGGAGGCCATGCTTCTTCTTGAAGGTAAACTGCATTTATCTCGATGAACTTACTACATGATCTATGGAGATGCACATGCCTGCAATTGCCTGAAAAGTACATGGGGTCATAAATTTTGTATTCCTTTTCACAATATATTGGAGAAGAAGAAATTGCATATGGAGGCATCTTGAAGTTGTTCTTGATACATAGAAACCTTTGATCACACATTATCTTTTGTTTATTTGGTTCATTCTTTCTTTTAATTTGGAAAGAAAGTTAGTCATTTGCTGCACTTGATCATGTGATATGCCTGGAGGCTCCTTGAAGTTGTTTTTGATATGTGGATAACCTTTGATCATGCATTATCTTTTGATTGATGGGTTTGTTTTTTCGTTTATTTTGAAATGCCCTTCGCCAGGGCCCAGTACAGTAGCCACACTTAATCATATGATATACTGGTAGTGCAACTGTATTTCCTCAACTGATGCCAGAAGGCAAAGATGCAAATTTTGTATGTAGATTTCCCATGCATCTCCCATTAGTGACAGCGAGTTCACGGCTAGTTCCTTTAACACATTGAAGAAGATAGAATGTCCTTGTGAATTCTTGCCGGTCTAAGTACTGTTATATGTTGCTACTATTATCTGTCAGGCATCTTCTCCCATGAGGCCCTTTGTAGAATTTGATGATCCTTCTGTACTGATCAGATATCCTTTCAGGTGGTGGTTTGTCTATTTCATGCAAGAAATCAATGTTGTCTATTTGTTAAGAGCCGTTGAAGATTTGGTGGGGTGCATCCGAGTTTTTTTCGAATAATCAATTTAGTACTATTTTTTTTTTTTTTTTTGGGAACTTGAATCAGTTTTGAAGAGCTACATGTCCTTCAACAGAAAATGAATAATTAATACTTTCTGACTGAAGTTGTTGCAGCTTGATGTTTCTAGAGGCTAATCAATGAGGTTTTGCAGATTTAGTCTCTGTTGCCTCTTTCTTCGAATTCGCAACACCTATTGTAAATAGTACCACTGTTTCTGTGAGGTGCTTTGCCAGATCGTTTTCCATGGTTGATGTAGAACATGGACAATCCTTTTGTGATCTCCCATTTCAATGGAGAGCAGAGGATGGTTCTGGTCTGCGTCTTGATGTAACTGGGAAGGATCGGTGGGAGCCTCTTGCTGAGTTGACACTCAAATTGTTAAGCAGAATGTTAACGGAAGGGATGCTGCATGTTGAAGGGCTTTTATCAGCAGCATTTTTATCCTCTGTAGGACATTTGATTTGTTTTGGAGGCAGCTCATTACAAAAGGTATATGTGTGATCTTTCCTTGTAAGGGATATTTATTATTATTTCTCTCATTTAATGTATTGTTTCCATGTGTTATGATTTCAGACTAGCTTCGAATTCCTTAGCCAAACTATCCCAGTTGTTGATATTCAGATGATACAAAGTGAAAAGTTGCTTCTTATGATGATGAATATTTTAAGTTTGGATGAAGAAAGCTCCAAGTTTGTCAGGTGAAAATGCTAATTCATCAAAGTCAAGGATATAGTTATTGACTGGCCATTGCTTATTATGTTTTCTGATCGCCAGAGATGTTGCCTATGATTCTGCATTAGCTTCATGCTTTTCCTCTTTATCTATATACTTGCATAAAGAGGTGGTTGAATCTACTGCCCACTGTATTATGGACGTGTTTCTACCAACTATTTTGAGTACCAAAAGTCAGGATCTCAAGGTTTGTGTTCTGCAGATAAGTTAACTTTATGTTGTAGAATGGTGACTGATTGGCTCTTATGGTCTTGTATTTTTCCAGATTTCCATGTGCCAAATCTATGAAAATATCTTGAAGTTTTGTCTTCCAGTAGCATGGAAGCTAGATGAATTCCTTCAGCTTCTCTTTGTTGCAGAGGTTCGGTCACATGTCTTCAAGTGCTTTCAGTATCTCCTGGACACTCTAGAATTTGTTAGACTGGCACCTGCAATAATTAGTACTGTTTGTCCTGGTTTGCAAGAGCAAGGAATAGATTCTATTTCATCAAAGTGCCAAGGCTCTGTGACATTCAGAGCAGAGAGAAAAAGAAAACCAGAGAGTTATTTAGATGAAGCTGCACAGCGGAAGAAAGCTTGCCAGGGGGAGGTTTGTCCTGGTTTGCAAGAGCAAGGAATAGATTCTATTTCTGTTTGTCCTGGTTTGCAAGAGCAAGGAATAGATTCTATTTCATCAAAGGGCCAAGACTCTGTGACATTCAGAGTAGAGAGAAAAGGAAAAACAGAGAGTTATTTAGATGAAGCTGCACAGCGGAAGAAAGCTTGCCAGGGGGAGGTTCTTGGAATCGATGGTGTGAAGTGTCAAAGGATTCATCCATTGCTCTATGGTACCTCAAGTGAAAACAATTTAATTCAGCAGTTGGACTTGGTTTTTACATTTGAGGAGCAAAAGAGGATCTCTGTCGCTTTTCTGCATACCCAACTGATGAATATTATCGATTTGCTAGAACCCTCATCATTTGTATCATCTTTGGCACACCTAGAGGGCATTTTTTCTGCCTTTCAAGTGCTAATTTATATGTTTTCTGATCATCGAAGTAGTACTTACTACCAGAACCTTGTAAAGCAGACAGAAGTGTTGGTTTTGTGGGTAAACAGCAAGGTAAACTATTAACTGGTTCTGAGGTTGACAAGCTTTCTGTACAACTCAGTTGTTATCATTATGAGTGCAATGATATCCTTTTATCTGCAGGTGAAAGTGCAGAGTTTGGAGCTCTCTCATCTAGCTATTTTTCTTGAAGCATTGGAAAGGCTTGATTTTGGTGGTGGTATGTGATTGTCTTTCTTTTAATTCAAAGAGCCATGAACTTGTTTCTTGTTTTGGTTTTCAATGCAGCTGCAAGTGAACCTCAGCTTTTTAAGCTAAAATCACTCCCCGCAACAGCTGTTTGTTTTTGCAGATGATATAAAGACGTGGCATAAGCCTACAACCATTAAGGATTTGCTAGAAATCTTAGAGGCTCCATGGTCACAGAATTATATTGATCAAGAATCTGATATTCAAAGGGCAAAATGCTCCGCACTTATGATAGCTTCTACATTGAAGCTTGATGATCAAGAATTTCATCAGGTGTATCGTTATGCAGCAAAAGATGAGAGTGCTTCAGTACGTAGTAAGCTAGCTCTTTCACTTGGAAGTGTATTTGCTTGTTCAGGAAAACGGGTTCAAGAAGAACTATTTGAGCTCCTAAGGTATACTAGGAATTATGCTCCCAGTACATTTATAATGATTATTTTTAGAGCACAGAGGGTTTGCAACAATCTCTCTCTTAACAAGAGGTTATTTTGTTTTCGCTCCAGGGTCTTGTCATTGGATGGCTCTCCCCAAGTTCGGAAGTCTGTTGCGCTAAGTCTTGGTGAAATGGCTTGCATAAGCAGAAGAAATTCTGTGAAAGTGTCTAGTTCTATGGCTGATTGTGTGAAGGAGCAAGACCTTTCAAATAATATAATGGCACTTGTTTGTCCACATTGTGGGCTCCTAGAGTCGAGTGAAAATTATGAAGACAGAGAATGTAGGCCATTTTTCGAAATGGGGAAACCATTCTTTGATCGTTTGCTGTTTGAAGAAGGAAAAGAACAAGTTCAGATAAGCTTCATAAGGAGCATATCATGCATCTTGACACATGCATCTCAAAAGGAAATATATCGAATTCATGGGGAACTGCTGAAGTTATGGGATATCCTGCCATCATATCCTAAAAGAGCTGTTAGAAGAGCCTTTACTCATGAGTTACCATGCTTCTTTTATAATCATGTCTTAGAAGGTCTTTTTGTGGATGATGAGGCATGTAATGACAATCTTGCACGAGAGCTTCAGCTTTTAGGAAAGCTCAAGCATGCCATAAGCATGCAAGAGGATCCTGATGTCCTTGAAAGCTTACTTCAGATGGTTGCAGCTATAGTGGTCTCTGCTTGCAATCGCCAACAGTTATTTTTTTTCTCATTTGTGCTGCTCCTTGAACAGCTTGACAGTAAGTTTGTCTCCGTTCAGGCCACTAGTGTGTGCCTTCTACAGAGGGGTGTTCTTGTCAGGGGCAGTGAAGGAGATCCTAATGGGTTGAAAAGGATGCTTGATGTCATTCAGTCTGAGCTCTTCATGTATCTAAGTGGTAGATTAGTTTCTCGTCCATGCATCGTCCTTATCTTTGCTGAAGCTGTACTGGGTGTGCAGTTTGCAGATCTGATTAGGCAAATAGTACCTGTTGTTCTTCCTAAGCTTATCATTGACCAGCAGCACAATGGTGATGCTCTCGAGATCCTGAATGCACTATCCCAGAATTTGGAAACAGAACTACCATTGCTGTTATTGGAATGGTGCCATAAAGTATTATCAATATTACTGCTGAAAGCAGATGGAAAGGATTTGATGGCTGCACTTCAATTTTATGAGGCTCAGACAGGGTCTGACACACGTGAGATCTTTACTGCAGTTCTACCCGCTTTGCTGGATGAACTCATACAGTTCATGGGGGATGCAAGCACTGAAGATTCAATTAGGAGGTGTTTGACTAAACTGTGCTACAACTCTCCGTTTTGTTTTGCATCTTGTTCCATTTGGAATGTATCGTATGACTACGTGAATGGCCAAGGCTCTTGCATAATAAAGATGAAGCAAGAAATCAAGGATAACAGACCTCTGTGTAATTTCCTGAGAGTTTATGTGGAAGCTTCATGTCTATCATGGTCCCATATCTCTGACACTTTGATGCCCTAGGAATGTGAAAATAAATCTACTTGGTAGACAAATATTTAGAGGATTTACTAAATCCACAGGCCTTCGTATGATCCAACTTAGATCTGGGCCTAAATGATCCATCATTTTTCCAATAAATTCATGACCAACAAATTGTAACATTAAACTTTTACCTGGAAATGAGTATGGAAAAGGATGGAGTATCAGTTTCATTAGCATCTGATGGGGTCTGCTTCTAATGTTTCTGTGAATGGGTAATCCCATTCCAAAGCTTAAGTGTTATTAATCATAGGAAAAAGTTTGTGGGGATTCTCTGGATTTCACCTTTATCGAGCTAGTTTATCATCGTTTTTAGGATGTGGTATTCCATTACCTAAAGCTTTCCCTGTCGTTTCTATCCAGTAGAAAAGGGGTTGGGGGGGCATCACTGAGTAATTTTTCTTCAACATCGAAGTTAGTCACATCAAAAGCAGTAATTGGAAAGTGCACCTTCGGTAGTTAGATAGATACATAGAGAGGGTTCAGGACAATTTGAGTATGGATATGAAGATTATGTGAACCAGCATTCTGTATCAAACATCGCTCTTTTCTGCTGTGAAGTGTAAGTGTTTAGACTATAGAACTTTATGTAGTAAATTAACTTTGATGCATTATAGGAATTTATTGAATATTCTTAATACCGCACCATAATCCCTTTTGTAAGACGAGCCAAAAGTTTGTGGCATAGTTTTTGAGTGCTTTGATATTATGCCCTTTTTGTACCATAACAATTATGAAAGTGACAATGTGTTGGTTCTTGAGGAAATGAGTGTCATTCTTAGTCTCATCCTCTATTTTTTTCTTCAACAGGTCAGCACGAGTTCCACTTATGATTCAAGAAGTCGCCTGCATTGTGTCAGGGTCTGATGATCTACCAGGATTTCTTAAGGCACATTTTGTTGGGCTTCTTAACAGCATCGATCGAAAGATGTTGAGAGTAAAAGACATTGTATTGCAAAAACAGGGTTTAAGATGCATTGATCAACTTATGGAAATGATAGGATGTCATCTCACTGCTTTTGTACCCAAAATTATGGTCTTATTAACAAGGGCACTACAGGAGCCAGATCTTCAGTTTGAAGGATTGCAGGTATGGTTATCATTTATAAGAAAGCTTGCAGATGTCTCGTCATCGAGCCTCAAAAATGTAGCGTGTCAAATTTTTGTTGCAATAATGCCGTGCCTCGAGGGTCAAAGTGAAATTCCGAGTCACATTCTAGCATTGTTGGTAAATGTTTTGGAAGAGTTAGTTTTATCAAAACGCAATATCCTTGAGGGTCAAGTTGGTGAACTTCCACTTTTACCAAGTCTTCCTGAGCTTGAAAATGTGAATGCTGTCCTCCAAAAGGCTAGGGGAGTAACTCTATTTTGTGATCAACTGAAACGGGCTGCTCAGGGTCTCCAACATGAAAGTATTAGTGTACGTTTGATGACCTCTAGTGAGCTTAAGATACTCTTATGTTTGGAAAGGAAAAATCTGATGACTATGCTGCTTGGGGAGTCATGCTCTGACACTCTAGTGATCAATCGTTTGGTTGCAGCCCTGATGAAGGGCTGCATTGAAGAATCTAGATCAGTGCCAAGTGAGAAGCTGAAGCTATTTTGTGCAGACTGCTTTGGAGAACTTGGAGCTTTAGATCCAGTCAGATTAAATCTGAAATTTGAGGGGCAATCCAAATTTGAGAAAAGTGACGATGACCTAGTTTTTGAATTGATTGAGAAGCATTTGGTGAGGGTCCTTCGGGCAGCATCTGAAACAGATATACAAGATAGTGCAGCCTTGGCCATTCAGGAGCTCCTCAAGCTTTGTGGCTGCAGGGCAGCTGTGCTTGGTTCTTCACTCACCTCAACTGTTAACAAGTTAAATCATGTCAGAAGATCGAAGTCTAAAGATGTATCTGAAGTCCCCTCATCAGATAGGGGGGAGAAGCTTTGGAACAGGTTTTCTGAAGACATAAAGGATATTATCACTCCATGTTTGACTTCAAAGTACCTACTGAAAAATGCAAACGCCCTAATACCCTCAGGTTCAATTTTTCGTTCAGGCATGTCATTCAGGAGATGGATGTATCTATGGGTTCGGCGACTTGTCTCACTCACGAAGGGACCAAGGTCCCTTATATTCAATGCTTGCAAAGGCATCTTGCGGCATGACATGGCAACAGTACTGTATTTGCTACCATACATAGTTCTTAATGTTGTTTCTGAAGGGTCTTCTGAAGCTCGTGTGAGTGTAACAGATGAAATACTATCTGTTCTTGCTGATGCTGCATCAGGGGCCAGTGGGAGCATAGACACAAGTGCTCCTGGAGACATTGTTTTAGGTAATGGAAGTCGTAGCCCATTGGGTCCAAGTGAGGTGAGTATCCAAACAGTGTTTACTCTCTTAGATAACCTTGCACAGTGGTTGGAGGAAGGTAAGCAGCAAGCAGCATTGGCTCATCAACAAGAAGTTGGTGGAAGTCAAAAGGGAAAGCGTAACACTTCCAGGACAAGTGCAGTTCAAAGTTTCACTCAGATTTCTGGAGTTGATAGGTACATGCATGTCTCCCAATTGCTCGATGCTATCCCAAAGACAGCACTTGCTGCAGCTTCCCTTAGGTGCCAAGCATATGCACGAGCTTTGTTGTACTTTGAAGCCCATGTGCGTAGTAAGTCCGGTGCTCTGAATCCAGCTGCAGAAAGGAGCGGGACATTTGAAGCTGAGGATATTAGTTTTCTTCTCAGTGTGTATGGTGGATTGGATGAGCCTGATGGGCTTACTGGGCTTTCAAAATTGCATATATCACTCAGTTTACAAGATGAGATGTTAATCAATATAAAAACTGGGAATTGGGCAGAAGCGTTGACTTGCTGTGAGCAAGCTTTACAAAGGGACCCCACAAGTGTCACAAAACATGAAGGCGTCTTAAATTGCTTATTGAATATGGGGCATTTACAAGCACTCCTTACGCATGTAGATGGGTTGATTTTGAGAATTCCAGAGAATAAAAGGTCCTGGAGCATGTGGGGGGTGCAGGCTGCTTGGAGGCTCGGCCAATGGAAATTGCTTGAAGAATATGTTCATGGTGCAGATGGTGAAGAAGGTCAATCTGCAGCAATTGACAGCAACAGTATGTTTGACTTAAACCTTGCAAGGGCTCTGCTTGCCATGCAGAAGAAGGATAGTCTTGCTTTCTCCAAGGCAATCATTCAATGCAGAAATGGATTGTTGGCACCATTAGCTGCTGCAAGTATGGAATCTTATTCACGTGCATATCCAGTTATCATAAAGCTACACATGCTGCATGAACTAGAAATATATCAAGAGCTCATTATGGAGGAGAAAGGAGATGATCCTTCAGAGGTTATGAACTTCAACCAAAAGTTGCATGAGATGGTGGATACTTGGGAGGACCGTATAAAGGTTATTCAACCGTCCTTGTGGGCGAGGGAACCGATTCTAGCTTTGCGAAGATTGATGCTTAGTCTAAGCAACATGCAAATTGAGTCAGGTAAGTGTTGGCTTCAGTATGCCAAACTTTGTCGTTCAGCTGCACATTATGAAACTGCTACCAGAGCAATATTGGAGGCACAATCATCTGGTGCACCAAATGCTCATATAGAGCTTGCAAAGCTGTTCTGGGATACGAAGAAAAATCATCGTGCTATTGCAGAATTACAACAGATTCTTGCGAAATCTCCAGAACATGTACTGGGAGCTGCTCACAAAGCTGCTTTGGGTGGCTTTTTGCATGTTCCTAAAGATCCCCATCTGACCAGTGAATTAGAAAGTGGTGATAATTCAGATATTGCCAAGAGTTTGCTGCTTCTAGCGAGGTGGGTACACAGCACTGGGCAAAAACAGAGAGAGGATGTTCTCAGCTTGTATACACGAGTAAAGGAGTTGCAACCAAAGTGGGAAAAGAGTTACTTCTACCTCGCTAAGTATTGCGATGACCTGCTTGGAGATTCCCGGAAGAGACAGGAGGATGTCCAAGATCAGTCTATCAATAATAACTCGAAGCATGGGAATGCAGCTGTCAATTCTAAAAACAAAGCTGATCTCCAGCCTTGGTGGACCATGTTACCGGATGTCCTTCTATATTATGCTAAGGGTCTACACAAAGGGCATCGTCATCTCTATCAAGCCTTGCCTAGGCTGCTGACATTGTGGTTTGAGTTCAGCAGCAATTACTATGGGGAGGTCTTATCAGCTAATGGAGCTCTTAAGGCACATCATGCAAGGGTATGCATATGTTCATATATATTTATATCTTGCCAGATTTAATTAAGTCATATATGGCTTGCAGATTGCAAGTCATATGCAGCTATAGACAAGCTAGGTATTTAAGAGCAAGAGAAAGCGAGGAACCAAGGGCATTTGTAAGTTGAAGAAGAGGGTAAAGGGGAGATAGAATAAGAGAAGATGGCTGAAAGGAGCCAAGGGAACGGCTACCAGGAGTTGGAATTTCTCACTTTCTTTTCTACTAAATATTCATATATATGTCTGTATGTAAATCTCTCCAAAGAAAGAAAAAAGGGTATGCATGTGTGTATGTATCTGGCCACACATTTGAATGAGCCTATTCAACTATGCTCAACATTAGGTTGGGTTATCATCACTTGAAACAGCCCCTTCACTCACTTCACCAGTGTTGATGTTGTAGCATCGCACACACTTAAATGATCAAACCTGTGAACTATCATCTGAGACTCAAATGTGGGTGGAACTATGCATATGTAATGGAACTATGCAAGATCGAAGGAAAACACTCACCAAACAAACACACTCAACTTTAATCAACACATGTAGACATGTAAGCCACACATGAAGAAGGTCACAAGCTAATATGAACAAAAAAGAACAAGCAAATCCATGAGACTCAAAAGACACAAGCATGTACTCTCCAAAAGAGCATCACCTTACTATGAGTCAAGAATGGGCCGCCTCTACAATGAGTAGGGACCTCTTTATGTACACTTTGGTCACTTTTCCCTCTATGTGAGATTATTGTATGGAAGTTGATTTTAAAAAGAGCAAAAAGGTACAACACTCTCTCCACTCTACATGAGTGCTTATGAGTAACAAAATGCTCCATCTAAGATAATCTAAAGTGGAAAGAGGTAACTCCATGTACAAATCATGATGAAAAAAGACTAAGATCGTGTTGTTCTTTCAACAACCAACCCATCAGCTCTTAGCCTCTTTGAAGTGGACACATGTTGCACCTACTGCTTTCTACATCTGTTTTAAGTATATCTTACTTGGAATTATATTTTTTCAGTCCTTTGCTGTGGGAGTTCGGCAATAGTTCCAAACTTGTGCAAAGTAGTTCAACAAAATTGACATATGGCTAGAAATTGTAATAGATTGCTTCCAAAATGTTGTTGTGTGTGGCAGTCATCATATTTTTTGGGAGTTTAAGTCACCAATTAGTGCGAGCGGCAGGTAGAAAGGGAGCCGCATTGGTGAGAGTAACTCAACAGGTAACCTTAAGGGTAGACAAGTGGCACTGGACTAGCTGGATAAGGCTACATACTTCTGATTGTCTAAAAGTTTGCCATCAACTGAGTATTCTCCCTACTTCATTGTGTGAGAAGTACATGTTATTTTTGAGTTGTTCTATTCTTTTGTGGATCCCCCCTTTTGTTCTATTTGTATTCCATCTTGTTGTTGACACCCTTTTAGGAGTTTGGTATTTGTGGAAAGTGTCTCTCTGCACATGCATGCTATATGGCAAGCTTCCCTAAGGAGAAGGAGAATCCTCCTTGACTAGGTCGTCTCTTGGGAGGTTCAACACCTTATCTTTCTAAAAAAGGAGTTCACAAAGAATAATACAACTCAAAATAGCATAAATTGCATCACACATAAGAAAAAAAAGAAAATGTGCTTGGGAAGATGTCTAATTTTAGCCAGAGACAATCCCAACAGATTCTAAGGACATATAGCTCGAGTAGTCTCAAACTCACCACTTGCCTACCCTTGAGATTACATGCTGAGTCACTTACCAACATGGTTCCATTTCTACAAGAAGCTCAAGTAGCTGCATCCAATAAGTAGCTTGCATCTACCACTCGTGTTTATCTTCTTCTAAAGAGAAGACTAGAAGAGCACTGGCATCCAGCGCATACACTTTTGAGATAACCAATTACCAATGGAGGATCTTACCAATCTGTTGTCAAGGATAAACATTAAATTTCCTACTTTTTGGGGTCTAGTGAAGGAGCATGCCGACGACGACGAAGGAAGATTTATCTCATTATGTAGAGGATGTGGATTACAAAATCGTGAGGATGCCATCATCCATGCATGCCATTCTTTCATCTACTCATGATGAGCTTGCAGAAAGTGGCACAATCAATATGCAAATGGACACTTTGTCACTTGGGAAGCTCTAAAGACCACCTTCTGCCGGACATTTTAGCCTAACTCCTCATCGGAGAGCTTTGGACCACCTTGAGAACCTAAGACTCCAATACATTTCATGAACTCTGTATGCAGCAAAAGCTCTTGTTGCGCGTTTGCCACATGCCCTAGGTGACTTACTGGTGAAGAAATGGATTGAGAAGGCCTTGCGAAAGGCCTCTCAGCAAAAGCTATGAGTCTCTAAGGTTTGATGCTACATTGGAAGACTTCATGGAAGCCATCTCTAGCATAGAAGGGGCAAGATACATTTTGAAGGTGGTACTCAACCTACCTACACTAGCTCCGTGGACCCTATTGAGCATTAAAATTGCAACAAAGCCACCATGAAGAGAAGGTTGTCTTGTCATCAACATGACACAATGACAACCTACTGGCGCAACTTGGATGGAAAGTGGAGTTGTGGACTACTCAAGAGATTCTTAGGCAAATATGGTGTACAATATGCAATAACAGTGGTCATCTTAACTTGGATTGTCCAAATAGGGTGACTTGTTAATTTTGTGGCAAAAATGGTCATGAGGCTTGCGATTGCTACCTTGTTAAGGGCACCTAACAAAGAGGTGAATCTCAAGTCCCCAATACTTATAACGCTAGTACGCCCAAACGGACCAAAGTACACAAGACCTCTCATGTGCTATCGATATGGAGAGTATGTTCATATTCAAAGTAAGTGCTCTCTACTTGAAGATGCACCACCTTGTCAACTTTGCCCAGATGCCAAAGACCATGATACAAGGGATTGCCTGCGCAACCGCCCCGCTCCAATTCACATGATAAAAGTCTCTCCCCAAGAAGAAGGTATGACTCCACATTCATTGGATGTTTCATCTTCTATGGCACCTATGATGACTAGGGTAAGGCAATCTGCGACGACACGACGAGAAGAGCAACGAAGACCAAAGGAGAAAGAAGATGCGAAAAAAGCGGAATCAAGCAAGAATAAGGCAATAGAAGCAACTTATGATAAGATTAGAGACACATTAAGAGACCAACGGGCTTGCCCTCAACCATGTGCAGATGTTGTAGACATAGAAGAAATTGTGAATGAAACTCATCATAAAGTCAACCCATATCAATGCATTAAGATGGATGCTAAGGTAGGAAATGACATACTAAAGGCTACCATAGTGCAAGGTTGACTCTTTCAATTAAGAATGAAATTTTGATAGGAGTTATAGTGGATGATGGGTTTGGTATCAACTTGATGCCCAATTTCATCATGAAAAAGTTAAAGCTTGACTTGACGAAAACAACACCAGTCGCAGTGAGATTGGCACACCAACAATGGGTCTATTACATTGATGTGTGCCTTAAGTAGCCTTGATGTGAACCATTTCCCTATACATGGGCACTTTTTACTCTAGTGCTTGCTAGAGGTTTTTTCCCATGTAGCCACATATACATGATATACTCATATGTGGTGGTACTTCTCTCACTTCCTTCATTCTAATATTAATGATCATCGATAGACAGAGAGCTCTTCAAGCCATCGCGTGTCTATGTGCTTTGATCTTCTTTGCTCTTGTGTGTACTTCTATTCGTGCTTCTTGAGTCACTCACACACCCTACAGGGTCATACCTCTTGGCATTGTCAAAAAGGTACTTGTGTTAATACAAGGCTTTCAATTTATGTTGGATTTTGTTGTCATTGCATTATCCCATGAAATCTCCTTTCCTTTGCTCATGGGAAGACCCTTGATGTGTGCCTTAAGTAGCCTTGATGTGAACCATTTCACTATACATGGGCACTTTTTACTCTAGTGCTTGCTAGAGGTTTTTTCCCATGTAACCACATATACATGATATACTCATATGTGGTGGTACTTCTCTCACTTCCTTCATTCTAATATTAATGATCATCGATAGATAGAGAGCTCTTCCAGCCATCGCATGTCTATGTGCTTTGATCTTCTTTGCTCTTGTGTGTACTTCTATTCATGCTTCTTGACTCACTCACACACCCTATAGGGTCATACCTCTTGGCATTGTCGAAAAGGTACTTGTGTTAATACAAGGCTTTCAATTTATGTTGGATTTTGTTGTCATTGCATTATCCCATGAAATCTCCTTTCCTTTGCTCATGGGAAGACCCTGGGTGAGGCACATCAGGATGCTTAAAGGTTTGGGGGAGAAAATTTTTTTGGATCTCCACCAAGACCAATGACCATTTGCAGATACATTTGGAAGAAGTGTGCGATAATGCGAAAGCAATTGGACATACCATGAATACTAAGTTAATGCTTTCCTTACCACTTGAGGAAGATAACATGTTTAGTTAGATGATGGGAAGCTTAGAGTGTTGCAGAGTGGAAATTCGTGAAATAGATGAAGAAATGGGCCAAGCTCGACTTTGTCCACCCTTCGCACATGGGAGTGATTTTTGAGCAAAGGGTGTTGAACTTCCCCTAATTGTGATAAGAAAGTGTAATTTACAAATGTTCAATATGGAGGAAATTTCTTGTGCAAACGCTTCCAATTGCTCAAGTTAGGTCACTCTTTCTATTGCTCAAGTTTGGAAAACCTTTCCTATTGCACAAGTTGGGCCAACCTCTCCAATTGCACAAGTTGAGCCAACCTCTTCTATTGCAAAAATTCCTTTATTGAGGCAAGTAGGACATGTAACTTTTGTAAAGACACTAGTAGGGAGGGAGGTGCCTCCAATTGATCGACTTCTTCAAAGCGGTAAATAAGTACCACCATACGGAGGACCACCACAAGGACCTTTACAAAGACCACCATAAGGAGGACCACCACAAGAAGGAACACCATAAGGACCACCACCACAAGAAGGAACACCATAATGAGGACCACCACAAGAAGGATCAGGATCGTCAGCACAAGGAGGACCATCGTGAGGACGACTGCCACAAGGAACATTTAGCCACCACATGGAGGACTACCACAAGGAAAGCACATTTACATTGTTATGTCAAGGAAAACCAGGTAATCAGGCCAAATCAGGTAGTTTTATGGATGTGAAACTGGTAGACGCATAACAAAACATGGGCAAGCACCTTTGGAGACTAATTTTGACCCCATAGCCAAAGATGATCTCTCATTCCCATATATTTCATGCAGATGGACCAAGCAGAACATCATGGAACACAAGTTGAAAACCTTGGTGCATAGTATAGACTACTTCTAAGGTGAACCTAGCACAAAGATATTTGTACAAAAAGTGAACCTTGGAGATGAAGAAAACCCGCAAATAGTCCACTTAGCAACTTGGCTGTTGCACTATCCATTTTAATTACAAATGGTAACATCCCGCCTCCACACCTGTAAAAGTGCTTTTTCCTATTCCTACAAGGATGTGACAGGTATAGCCTTCATACCTTTGGAGTAGCTTTGGCACAACCATCGATGCATAAAAGAATAGAACAACCCATCACCTATGCAAACAAGTTATTCACAAAGGAGAAAAGAAAAATATACCACAACCGAAAGAGAAGGTTTGCCCATTATGTTTGCCCTTCAAAGGATATTATGTTTATTGTCATTTATGACCATCAACTCTTAAGGTATTTAATCAGTAAGCCACAAGTAGGGGGGATATGGCACGGGTTACTACTTTTTCAGGAGTAGGATTGTGAAATACATATCAAACTGGGTAGGGAATACTACATGGAGGACCAAGTGTCAAGGACGGGCAAGGGGGGGCAGCCTTTAGGTATTGATGATGAGCCGATGGAAAGCAAACTTTTTTTTGTTGCTTCTCAATTCAATTGGTATTAGGAGATAAAGAAATTCCTCACTTTGAGAGAATTTCCTCTCAGTATGACTTCATAGGAAAAAAGGAAGTTATTGTTTAAAGCTAAATCATTCTCACTCATTATTAAGGACAAGTTGTATTAGTATTGCCTTGATTGTATTCTACATAGATATGTTTATCTAGAGGAAGTAAGCTTCTTGCTTGAAGCTCCACATAGTGAAGGACACCTCAAGGGAGAGGACTTGGCACAAAATTCTACATAAAGGTTTATGGTGGCCTCATCTCTACAGGGATGCAACCAAGTGTGCCAAAGAATACGACATTTGTCTAAGGTGTGCACCTTGTCCAATAAGGCAAAATTTTCAGCTCTTGGTGATCTCAATCAGATGGCAACCTTTCAAGCGATGGGTCTCTATTTCATTGGGTCCAAGAGTCTAACAAGTCAACTTAGCAATAAGAGGTACATTTTGATGGCCAGTTGTTACTCAACCAAGTGGGTAGAGGTTGATGCCACTTCAGCTTGCACTGCATGAATTGTGGCTAAGTTCATGTATAAACATATTTTTTCACGGTTCGGGTGCCCACTTGAAGTCATTAGTGATAGAGGCACTCACTTTTGTTGCAACATATTTTTGATAGGTATAGAGTCTATCACAAGAAGTCCCGCCCACTACCCTAGAGCTAAATTCTAATGGACAGACCGAAAGCTCCAATAGAATCTTGATTGGGCTACTACAAAAGCTTTCTTTGGACCACCAAAGCTCTTGGCCACGAGCATTTATTGGATCAATTTGGGCATGCTAGACTACAAAGGTACTAAAGGTGAAAGTCCCTTTCTCTTGGCGCATGGTAAGGAAGCACTTGCTCCATTTGAGTTCATCATGAGTAAAGAAATGGAAGAAAGGTATGCTTCTGAAATTGATCCTCACATAAGAAGGGTAGTAGAATTGGAGGAGTGTAGGGAGGCAACAATGAAAAGGCTGCCTCAGAGAGATGAAGATATTGCCTCAAGTGTAGTACAACTTGAAGACTTGGCCGCTGAAAAGTTTCTCCTGGTTACCATTTGTAGGGTGAAGCCCTACTACAGTTGAAGTGTGTGACATGAACAATCATTGCACTATATATACCATCAGCTCATTTCTGTAATGTAGTTCATTTCAGTTGGAATAAAGAATTATTTCTTGGAAGTAAATAAACAACACTCGAGAAGGTTGCATCGAATGTGCAAAGGCTTGATGTGGGAGTATGTAGTACTATTGAGCATGTACTCGAGCATGGGAAATGTTGCCCTAGCTTGTGCCACATCCTAGATGTGGTCATCCCGACATGCATTTCATCCTACTCCAAGTGTGGTCTCTCCTTGCACCTTCTTGCCCTCATCACGGTTGGTTGCCCATGAATCCTTTGCACATCGATGTGTGGTTGCCCTGCCATGTTGGAAAACAATGTCAAAATGCTCAAAATTGCCAAAAATTACTGCAACCCTAAATTTGATACTTGGTCAAAACTTGGTCGAAGATGGTCAAAGATTTTTATTGCAATATTGGAAGGTACTCATTGAGAGCTTTCTAATGATATATAAGACTTCGCCATCTCACATAAAAAAGTCAACCAAAAGTCAAACCCTAATTCTGCTTTTGAACTTGCTTTTCACTGAATTATTATCAATGAAGAAGATTTTTTGTACAAAAAACCATTCAATCCAATGGTTGAGAGCTAGCGACCCACATGAAAGCCCTAAGAGCACACACGCATGCGAAAAAGCTGCCCACACATAAACTTGCACAAATTTTGCTTTTTATAGCTTTTATCCAGCTTTTTCATGGGATTTTCGCCCAAGCTTCAAAACCTATATAAGGAGCAGGCTTCTAGTCTAATTATGCATCGAGTTCAATAGCTGCTCAAGTTACAAGCTCTAGGGTGAAGAGCTAGGATGACTCAAGGAGAAGTATATGCAGATTTGGAAGAGTTTTTGGCAGTTTACCTTCGTTCTTCTTCACACTCCATAGTGTGCATGCTGATTTTGGAGAGGCATAGTAACTATTTTAGGGTTTCTTCACGTGCTGCTGCTGGACCAGGCTGTGCCTATTACTTCAGCACGTGAAGTGTCCGTTGTTGTTGCTCTACATTAGAGAAGACCTAATTTCAGATTAGGATTTGCTGTACTGATTGTTTTGAACAGTCCATATCATATATATATATATATATATATATATATATATATATATATATATATATATATATATATATATATATATATATATATTTGCACATATTCACTCACATAACACCTCTTAGACATTCACACACCACTTTTTGTAGCTTAATTCAGCCGTACATTCAGTTTTTGTATCATACACACATTATATATTGACATTTTGCATTTATTAGTGTGTGTAGTAGCATAAGCTTCTGTATTTTTATAATTGTATTCTCATCTCTCTTGATCAAGTTAATGTGTGTAATGTGCTAAGGTCAAGTGTTAGAAAGATCTTGGATTAAACCTGTGATTATTTTTGGGCCTACCACACTTCCAACATTTGGTATCAGAGCATTGCTGACATACACCCTTAACTCAAGATTAATGACTATAAAGATAGACTTGAGCAAGAAGACAAACTTGATGGAATGTCTAATTATCCAATATGGAGTTTTATGATGATGAATTTGCTAGTTTCTAAAGACTTATGGAACATTGTCAATGGCAAGTGCCCCAAACCAAGACAAGCAGAGGAAGATGTGGCTTCTTCATCCAAGAGGATTGCTACCCTAATTTCTGCTCAATAGATTGAAGAAGAAGAAGTGGAGATTACATCTTCAACCACAGATAGAGGGAGATAGATGTAGATTCAACGTACAGAAGAGTAGTCCAGATCGGATTCTAGAGTTTGCACAAGCACTCCCGTGTAATCCCATGTGGCATATCATTCCACAGATCAGGTCATGCAGAACCTCTCGTCGGGCTTGGTTGGAATTGGAGAATCTCTATCAGAGAAGAAACCTTGCTAGGAAAGCTCATCTCAAGAGATAATTAGTAAACACAAGGATGAAAGTTGGCGAGTCAGTTTAGTCACACACTTTGAAGCTCAAAGACTTATGAGATCAGTTATTCACTGTTGGAGTCACAATACATGATGATGAGATGGTGAATACCCTCATGAATTCACTTCCATCTACCTATCGTTCATTTGTTACTTCTCTTTCTCTCTACAAAGGGAGTGAGCATACAATTATCTTGTCAGCCTGCTTGGTTTATAACTTGAATGACTTCAAGAGGGTGGAACATGCAACTTCATAGCTTCTTGACAAGAGTTCAAAATTTATTTCTGCATGAGTTGAAGCATGTGAATTTTGGTAGCTGATCAGTTCGTAGAGCTTCTTGTGAGTTCATGCTTTTGGTGTGTGTGTGATGTGGGATGCATGTGTGTGAGTGTGTATTTATTACTAGTTATGTACCCTCTATTGGGCAGTGATGACATGAGTGGGGATGTCACAGTATTGAGTCAAAACTATGCACAATGGGACTGATGGATATATAGTGTTGTGGTTGACTACCATACCCCTATAGTTGCATTCTCATTTGAGGGTGAATTTGGGGTTTGCCTGGATTCATCTCGGTATATATAATTACTGTATTAGCAGACATACAGTTTTCACTTGTGGAACCTTTGTTCAAGCTGTGACCAATTGATAGGTAATGTATAACCTGTCGATTATGCATTTTTTTTAAAATTTTGCCTATCTTTTGTTTGCGTTTTGTGCTAGGTTTTATCATGGCTGAGTTTGCCCATCACTTCTGGAAGCGATAAAATCTCAGTTCATAGAGCTTCTTGTGAGCTCATGCTCATGGTGTGTGCGCATTGCAGGATGCATGTGTGTGAGCATGTATTCATTCTTAGTTTTGTTCCCTCTAGTGGACACTAATGACGTTAGTGGGAATGTCATAATGTTGAGTCAATACTATGCATAATGGAGCTGATGGCTATATAGTGTTGTTGCATGAGTTTATAATTGCACTTTCATTTAAGGGTGAATTTGAGGTTTGCCTGGATCTATCTTGGTATATATGATTGTTATATTAGCGGATCCAAGATTAGTCATATCAAACTTAGTCAGGTTTTGCCAGATTCACTTACATATTTGTGCTTCAGACTCTCGTTAATTAATTATTCATTCAATGATTAGTCTGGTTCTTGTGCATACTTATGTTTATATTCATGTGTCTTTATCACCAATTTTTATTGTTTGTCATGTGTGTGAACGTCTGTAGATCCAACATTAATAGTTTTAGAAATTTTTTAAGATGAAGTTCTCATGCATGCGTGGAACATAAGAGATGCTCAGGAAAATCAGTTGGGGTCAGTGTTTGGTGCAAATCTTTATGAAAGGCTGATATTTAGTTGCACAAAGCTCTGATTGCCAAGCTCAAAGTTGTGGAAAGCTTTTGGGGAGGTGCATTTGATCTGATTGAAAGTTGTTGCTTAGGGCCTGGGTTTCTGCTCAACATAAACCAGCTGCTGTATTCTTCTTGCCAATCCTTCCATTTGTTGCAGTTCATTGAAAATTGCAAGTGATTATTGTATTCTTCGGTGACATAGCGTATTTGTCTAAATAATCGCTTCTGTGAGACTTTAAGTAAGCATTGTAATCAGCAGTAGTTGTTGGATTCTTGTGTGCCTGCTAGAGCAGTTGTATTTCGCTTATTTATTTATTTTATTCGTTTGTCTGGTGTCTATGTTCATCAAAATATTCAAGGGGTGCTAGACTTTGAGGCCAGCAGGGTGTACTAGTGTTTTGCTGTAGTCAAACAAGAGCTCTTGTAGCTCTTTAGCTCAAGCAAGGGGTGAATTGTGATGTTTCTGATTGTCGTTATGAATCAAGGAATACATCATGCAAGTGTAATACATGAACTCATGAACCAAGTTTTGTATGCAACCACTGGAGGATGAAGCATTAATAATGAAGCTTTTGAGAGTGAAGACTTTTAATAGACGATTGGATTTTGATTTGATTCAAGCAACATATATGTACATTATGGATTTCCCATGTTTCATGATCATTTTCAGATAATGAGCATCATGCGGGGCTGCTTGAAGGACCTTCCCACTTACCAGTGGCTTACTGTACTCTCTCAGTTGGTTTCCAGAATCTGTCATCAGAATGAAGAGGTTGTTCGCCTTTTGAAGCATATTATAATTACAGTCCTTCAAGCTTACCCCCAACAGTCTTTATGGACAATGGCTGCTGTTTCAAAGTCAACAGTAACAGAGAGGAGGAATGCCGCTGAAGAAATTCTAAAGCATGCTAAGAATGGTTTGAGGCAAGAAGCAGATAAAATTCTTTTCTCACAGTTCATTTTGCTTATAGACCAGCTAATCAAGCTTTGCTTTCATGGAGGAACATCAAAAGCACGTTCTCTTACATTGTCAAATGAATTCGGCTCTCTTAAGAGAATGATGCCTGTAGGAGTTATTATGCCTGTGCAAAGAGCTCTCACAGTCACATTACCAGCAGATGGACTTGCAAACACAAGCTATAATCCATTTCCAGCTGGTGATTTTTCAACCATTTCTGGTATTGCAGAGGAAGTTGAGATCTTGGCATCTTTGCAAAGGCCAAAGAAGGTATCACTTGTACTTGTGTTAATAAGGCGTCCTCTCAAATTATTCATAAATTGAATATGTCATTATTCCAGGTCATCTTTTATGGAAGTGATGGAAATGAACATCCTTTCTTGTGCAAACCGAAGGATGACTTGAGAAAAGATGCACGAATGATGGAGTTCACAACTACAATAAATAGATTGCTTTCTAAGGATCCAAAAAGTCGCAGGAGGAAGCTCTATATTCGCACATTTGCTGTTATTCCTTTGACAGAGGATTGCGGAATGGTTGAATGGGTGCTGCATACTCGAGGTTTGAGACACATTCTTCAAGATACTTATGAGTCTAGTGGGAAATTCGACAGACAGAAGACGAATCCTACAATAAAACAAATATATGATCAGAATAAAGGAAAGAAATCTGAAGTAGAGATCTTCAAAACACATATACTTCCTATGTTCCCACCGCTCTTTCATAAATGGTTCTTAAGTACTTTTTCTGAACCAGCTAACTGGTTTCAGTCACGAGTTGCTTATGCTCACACTACTGCAGTGTGGTCTATGGTGGGGCATATTGTTGGACTTGGTGATCGACATGGGGAGAACATTTTGTTTGACTCTACAACGGGGGATTGTGTACATGTGGATTTTAGTTGCTTGTTTGATAAGGGCCTTCAGTTAGAGAAGCCAGAGCTAGTACCATTTAGGCTTACACAGGTAAAGTGCGAGATGTCAGTGGTATTTCTTATCAATGACATACTGATAGCAGATATTCTTTTTTCCGTTGGTGCTTTCAGTGGATGTTACATTTTTTCTAATGACATAGTACTTCTATCATGCAGAATATGGTGGATGGACTTGGAATCACTGGTTATGAAGGTATATTTTCTCGTGTCTGTGAGATTACTTTATCAGTACTGAGAGCTAACCGCGAGACACTAATGAGTGTCCTGGAGACTTTTATTCACGATCCCTTGGTGGAATGGACGAAGACACACAAATCCAGTGGAATAGAAGTAAAAAACCCACATGCACAGGTAGTTGGTTTTTGATTGACTTACATGCTTGCTGGTTTATAATGAGCTTAACTGGGCGTATGTCCTATGCAGAGGGCTCTGTCTAATATCAAAGCAAGATTGCAAGGCATTGTTGTGGGAGTGGGTGCTGCTCCTTCCCTGCCGCTTTCTGTCGAGGGCCAGGCTCAACAGCTCATCACAGAAGCTGTTTCACATGAAAATTTAGGAAAAATGTACATTTGGTGGATGCCTTGGTTTTGAATATCAATGGTGATGGCACTTGTCATCATAACAGCATGCATGCAAGTGGTGGATGTCCAGCTTCAAGTTTCAGTGTGCTACTAATTTTATTAGTTAGAGTTACACTTCCACTAGTGGAATGCTAATCAAGCAGAAAGACACTTGAGAAGTGCCCAAGGATTGATGACAGGAACTACTTAATATAATTTTGTAAGGTTGTATATTTAGCAGATTCCTTCGTTTGACGTTTCTGATGGTGCACTCAGTCCTATCACGTTGACAATATTTATAAGATTTGTGGGTGTGCAGGTTGTGAGTTCAAGTGGTGCTGCCAATCCTGTTCGCTACAGCTACAATTGTTCTAATGGAATAAATGTGCAAACCTTACAGGGACACGGAAAAGTGATATGTGATTGGCCATGATGTTTCATAAACTCTGCAGTTTTAAGAGGTAGTTCTAAGGAAGAGCGCAGTGAAGCTAGTTGCAGCCGTTGATGCGTGTAAGGCATCGAACATGGAATTTTCTTTGAACCTGCAAAAAATAAAGCCCATACCTTTGTGACAAACAAAGCTATCAATGCATGTGTGTGTATCTTTGCCATCCCAGTAAAGCTCCTTTGTAGGAGGTGCAATAAGAACCGTAAAATGACTATCCCAGTAAAGCTCCTTTGTAGGAGGTGCAATAAGAACCGGACAAGGACTAGAAAATCAAATATCAGAGTATTTGTAGGTGTAGGATGTCATATATTAACACCTTGCACAATATTACACAAGCCTTTTTGCTACCAACAGATGATGCATTATGTACACAATGGGTGGTTAGAACTATCTAGTTTATCCTTAACAACCATTATATGAAATACATCATTGCCTATACTTTGATGTAGAACTTGAATTTATTTCGAAAAAGTTGAACATAAATACCTAAATGGTCTTTGCTAGACCTATAGTAGAATTTAGATGCTTGTATTAGAGAACCAAAAATTGCATCGATTGTTTGGCACAAAGTGACAAAATTGCATGCAAAGTCATTGTGATAGTGCATTAGGTGGCACAAAAATGAATTTGTTTTGAATTTGTAATAAATCCAAGTATGCTAATCAATGTTCATGCAATTATGATGTTGTAATCGAAAGGCTATCAATGATGCCCTAAGGAAAGCCCCTATCTACTTTGATACCATTTGTTGGGATTTAAGGATAAGTGAAGCATGCAAACATCATGAGGAATAAAAAGAAGCTTGGAGCACAACAGTGATTATATGACTAAGTGAATGTATAAAGACAAGTAGTCCCTTAGGGTTATAGAAATATATACTAGTTGAGGGAAAAAGCCTTCATAAGAGGTAAAAAAGTGCCGAGGGGATTTGCAACTAGAAGTGATGGTATTTTGCATTGAACGTTCAATGGAGCATATGAAGATATCTTGGTGTAAACATTTAGGCCCAAATCTCTCTACACATGAGTTTTGCTCTTCAAGTTATGGTATAATAGGGGCATGACATAGGTAATGCAAATAGATCTTCTAGCAATGATATGAGTCATTGAATCTAATAAATGTATATTCCAAAACTCATATAGAAAGATGGTAATGGCACCAAGTAGGAATTAAAAAGCTAATATGCGTTTTGAGCCATTCTAATAACAAGAATAAGTATAGTGGTACTTGTAGATTAACCAAACAACAAAAAATATTACATGCTAAAAAGAATTAGAATGGCTTGAGCAATATGTAGCTTATAATAAAAAGCCCTTTGATCATTTTGGGATCTTTTTTAAAAGTCCATATGTGTTTATGCTTCTCTATGACCTAAAACATCCATTGGATAATTAGAAGGTAAATATGTTTTTGCTTGATCAATTTTTGGTCCTTTTCATGAAAGTTCACCAAAATCACAACAAATAGTCACAAGCTTAAGTTTATGAAAGTCTAGCTTTAGACCAAATGTGACAAAAAATGCATGTGGAATAAAACATTTATAGTAATATTATTATTAAAAATAGATCCATACCAAAAAGTATATGTATCATTAACAAAAGTATCTCTCAAAAAAGTAGTATTTGTTGGAGTTCAAGATCTATAGAAGCACACTAAACTAGAAGTGCATTAAAATTGGAATACATGTATTCCCTATCCCAATCTGAACGGAGTGTGCCCAATTTACATATAGACAGATTTTCAACCATAATGAGGAAATGTTTAAAGCATAAACTCTTTGGACTTTGCTTCCAATGGATACATCCATGCATGCTTGGTGAAGTCATCAATAAAAGTCATGAAGGATAGGTGGTCTCTAAATGAAGGTGTTTATATGACCACAAATGTCACTATGAACAAATTGCAATTTATGATTAGCTTGAATTGAATCATCTTTTGGGAAGGAGGAACGTTGCATGTTGCCCAAAATACACCCTTTACAGACATGTTTACAAGGTGTCCCAAGTTTAGGTAAAGAGGTCATCATCAGTTCAATTTTTGCAAGTGAAGAAAACTAGCGAAATTTAGATGACCAAAATATGCATGCTAAATTTTGCATATGAGCTAGTATGAAAATCTTGAATTGCACATGTTGATTCATTCACAAATTTGACATAGTTTATGAGCTTTTAGAGCCCATGGCATAAAATACCATAAGCAATAATAATATTATCATTTGAGAGATCATGAACAATATATTTGTCATCAATAAATTTGGTAAGCAAGCTAATCTTGGCTAATGTTAAAATTGATAACAAATTTTTCTTGATCCTTTGCATATATAAAGCATTTGAATTAGCAACAGTGGAATGAACTTACCAACTCCCATTATAGGATGAGAGGAGTTATTAGCACATGTGACAATATATCTTGCAGGTGAAGACTCAAGTAAATTGAAGAGAATGCATTGCATGGTAATATGTATGGTTGCCCTACTATCAAAGTACCAAACATTTGAGTCTATTGTAGAAATACATTGCTTATGAATAGATGGATCATAATTGTAATCAATAGTAAATGCCCATTCTTCATTTTGAACAAGATTAGTAGAATCTGTATTATGTGTAGAGGCCTTTGCAACAACCATTTTGGTCACTTTTGTCTTTGCCTCTTTTGCAACCAATTTAGGATAACTCTTTATGACATGATCATTACAATAGTTGCAAACCTGTTTTTGATTTTTTGTTTTCTTGTCATCTTTGTCTTCCTTCTTTGTCTATGCAACATTAATAGATTTATGATTAGTAGTAGATAAGTTCCATTTACCTTTACCCTTCTCAATAGTTAAGAAAGCTTGATATGCAACACATATAATTGATCTGTTTTACTTGGATTGATTTTCTTGCAAAAAAATAGATACTAAATCCCCAAACGTTAAGGCATTTGGATTGCCTTTTATCATCAATTGAAGAGTAGATGCAAAACTCTAATAAGAATCTAGAAGATCGTTAAGAATAGTCTCCATAAGTGAACTATTCAACAAGATTCTATCAACAGAAATAATTGCTCCTTCAAATCTTTGATCTTTGTCAAAAAACTGTCCATCGAATCTCCTTCATTCTTATGCTCACTCTTCGATTGTTTTTCGACATAAGCAACACGAGCCTCATTTCTTGCCTAGTATGAAGTTGTAAGTGCATCTCAAGCATCCTTTGTTGTTTTGCAAGAGTGAATGTGAGGAATAATGGCACTTTTGATAGAGAAAGCTACCAATGCATATGCTTCATCATCTCTTCCATCCCACCAAAGCTCCTTTGCACTAGGTATAACATGAACTGTAGTATGATCAAGAAATTGAACATCATCATCTTTAATACCATCTACATTACCTTCAATAATTGTATTTGCAGGCGTAGCATGATATTTTTCAGTACCCTGCACAATATTCCACAACCCTTTCGCTACCAATACATAACATATCATATATGCCCACAATGGGTAGCGAGTACCATCTAACTTATGTTGAATAGCTGACATACAAAATACATCATTGCTTTTAACCATGGCAAGTGATTGGATATCCTTATGCAGAAGAATGCCAATCTCAAAAAGTTGAACAAAGATACCTTGTCAAGCATTGCTAGGCCTGTAGTAGATATTGAGATGCTTGTACTTACTTACGAACGGAACTTATATATATATGTGGCACAAAAGGATGAAATTGCTTGCACAATCATTGTGATAGTGTATTCGGAGGTTGAAAACGACCTCATATCCAAATCTTGATAATAGCAAAGTTGTCTTGAACTCCTCATTATCACGAGTATGCTCACCAATTTTTGTGTGATTTTGAGACTGTGATTGGAGGGGTGTCGACAACATCCTAGATGAAGCGACGTCTTGCTCTGATACCAATTATTGGAGTTTGAGATCTACAGAAACATATGAATAGCATAAGGAAGAAGAAAAAGCTTGGCGAACAAGACAATTTTGTATTACGAACTCAATGCACAATGATAAGTGATCTGTTAGGGTTATAGGCATATATACAAGCTAGGGGAAAAAATCTCCTAAAGAGAGGAAAAAGTGCCCTAAATGTCCTAAACGTGTTCACACATATCACTACCAAAATATACCAATAATATTAACGACATATAACCTAATCATTCAATGAGAAGATATCAAATGTCCCAACATGCAATGTAATGGGTTAGTAGAAATGGACATTTATAAAGGGCTAATGGGCTAGCCTTCATAGATACTAACACATTAAAATGGGATGAATAAGAGGATCATTAATCATGGAATATGTCACTTCCTTATGTAACAAGTGAATTATTTTACTCATCTTGTACCTAGAACTAGTGTATTGCATGATTTTTTTAATGTGAAACAAACTCATTGTGTCAAAAAATTGCGTCAATCTATAAGAAAATATTTTTATTATGTTGAGAAAATTCAGATATAGGTATCATTGCCAACAATTGGTATGCTTTAAAGTTCTCTCGTGGAATAAGTATAAAATTTTGCATAAGAATTATGACGATTTATTAGTGTACATAAGATGCTTGTCAAAATAATGAGATGCCAACCATAAAGATGCAAATAGCACATTGATTTTTTTTAATGGAGCATGAGCTTGAATCATCTTTAAAGAGTCAACATGTGCTTGACTCTTTAAAGCACAATGATAGCACTAATGTTGCATGATGAATAATTTCACATAGATCATCAACCTTGCGTCCTTTTTAAGGGAAAAAGTGATTCATTGCAAGTATAAGAAATATTAATTGACTCTAGTTGGTGTTTTCCATGAAATGGTTGTATATAGGAGTAAATATTACATTTTGAAAAGTCTATTTTTGATCTTTATAACATGAGCTTGAATCATCTTTATAATTATTGGCGTTTTGAAGTATAAAGCAGGTAATCATCACATTGTAAAGCTAGAAATTTTTGTTTTGTTTAATCTTAATGAAAAACTTCTTGGAAGAGCACCCAAGATCATGATGGCCAAATTCAATTGCTTGCAATTTTTTAATATAAGGATCATGCATCTCTTGAGGGTAAAAAGTCTTTGGGTACATATAGTATTGTTATTTTCCATGTTGAAAATCAAATCTTTGAGTGGAACCAATGTCAATAAAGTTCTTGAAATAGATTTGATTGTACAAATCTTTCTTTTTTTTGTATGGAAAAAACATGGTTTCTACAGATCCACATAATGTCTTGCATCATTATATACAAAGCGCTCCAAGTTCATTAGAGAGAGATATTTAAAGAAATTCAACTCTTCATTCAAAGACGATTGTTGCATTTTTTAGAATAGATGATGGTATTATTGAGTTTGAAAGTGTCAAGCTGGAAATAGCACAAGACAAATAGAGATTTTGTAAGCACCAAGGATGGAGGATTTACAAAAAAGAAATATCTTCTTCTTCTACTAATACAAACATAAATGAATGATCAACTCTTCATTCAAAGACAGTTATTGCACTTCTTAGAATAGATGATGGTATTATTGATTTTCAAAGTGTCAAGGTGGGAATAACACAAGATAAATAGAGCTTTTGTAAGCAACAATCATGCATACAAGGATGGAGGATTTACAAGCAAGAAATATCTTCTTCTTCTTCTTCTACTAATACAAACATAAATGAATGATCTAATGCAATGTAATGAGATAGCTCAATATATAAATAAGAGTACACAAAAGGACCCTAGCAACAACTAATGAATGATTTGGAAAAGTAAGTGTGCCATCACCTGTGGTAAATCAAACATGTCAATGAAGACATATAGAAATATCTCTCGAGCATATCTAGATATTTGTCATACATCATAAGAATAAAATATAAATAAACATGAAATATCACCTTGTAACAACATGTTGAGCTTAATGTCATAATACTCATCCTCAATCTCAACACCACCTCTTGTACTCTACATATCAACAAATGTTTCTTTATCAGGTTCTCATTTGTGAGTGGTTTGGTTGATATATCAATGGTCTTCTCAAGTCCTATAGTGTAGCTCAAGTTTGGTTTCATAATTGTGAGATGAATTGGGATTCTCATAATCATCTTGTACATAGTAGCATTTTCCAATGCTTCATATGTATTGCCATTTAATTTCATATTTTGGTTTTATGGCATGGAAATAATCTTGTAAGAAGCTATGTAATGCTATTTTATTATATTCAATGGATGCTATTTTCGGGATAAACATATCCTCATTTCTACATGGATAATTTTGATGCCCAAAAATTAATATAGTAAACCCAAGTCTTTGAGGTCAAATTCCTACATAAAAAGTATTTTCTCAACTTATATGCCATCATCAATATAACAACCAAATATTAGTTCATAGAAATATATGTTTACAATGAAAATCTAGTTATACTCTTACAATGAGTAATTCACATTTAATAAAGAAAACTTTATAGAGGTCGATTAATGTACAATACATTCATACCATGTAGAAGGAGCTTGTTTCAACTCATGATTCACAAAGGCATTCCTTATGCTTGTTTGATCTAAGGCCCATCCTTTGATAATTCCACAAGCTCTATAATAGTAAATAATTTAGCTACAAGGTTAAATCTTTCGGCCATTAGTCCTTGTTGAATATACTTTTTCTAATAACCTTGCTATGTACTTGCTTATTATGATGAATTTTTGCAGTTGAATTTCCTACAATTTCACATTACATGGATTTGGATTGGAAATATTACTTGGTGTACATATGATCCATCCAACTCCCACTTTCTCCAACTAGTTTCTCACTTGATCCAACATCAGTTTGCTTCTTTATGTTAACATTATTGTTTGATTTCTTTTTCTGGATACCATGTGTATATTTTCCCTCAATTATGTGTGAAAACATTGTAAAATTTTTATCCCTTTCTCAAAAGAATATCTAATAAATTTGTGTTTGCTATTTCTTTTAATTAAAGAATGGGGACCTCATGTTAAACTTGCATATATGTAATACATCTTGACACCTTGGTGTGTGATATACATAATTTTTATACTTAGTATAAATTTACCTCTTACCTCCATGTTTAATCCCAGGTATAGAATTTATTGGGACTGTTTCACAATATAAGAAAAAAGTGATAGTAATGAGTCATATTTTTCTCATTTATAATGAATCTTGAAATTTCTCCAATATGATTGTTTTCTCATTCAATAACAAAATTTTTGCATGGTGTATATCTATATGTGATTCTACATTTGATTTCATTCTTTTCCAATAAACTCTCAACTTCATTTGAGAAACATTCTTCTTCTCTATTGGATCTTAACATTTTCATTTATTTCTTTTTTCCTCTTTTAAAGAGCATGGAAGCAAGTATGGAAGAAAATCATAGGGAAGATGAAAGATAGATATACAAAGAGGAAAGAGACCATGATGGAAGATCAAGTTTTTCCAAGAAAATGGAAATTTCCTTAAAAGAAAGCCCATTTTGATGTATCAGAAGCTTTGTAAAAGCACTAGAGAAGTCCTTAATTTGCATTCCCTAAACATTTCAAATATTTAGTCTGGAATTATAATATAGATCATAGATTTTAATCTTGTGTAGCCTTAAGTATGAATAGACATAAGTTTAGGCCACTAATATATAAGTGAATTCAACTCATTTCTAAAGAGTTGTTTGTTATCTTGAAGAAGAAGAGTCTCTGAAGAGGTAAAATATCATTACATACTTTTCTTGCTCCATTCTCTCATTCTCAGTGAGATTATGTGCATATGTATAGTGCGGAGATGATGCTAAGATGAATTAGCTACCATTCCCACTTATTTCCATCATAATACTTGTAACAATCACGTGTAAAAAGTGTAGAAAGAAAAATAGGAGACTAAGTCACATATGAAACTCTTTTTTTTTTCATAACTTATGTACAAAGCTTCAAACAATTCTCTTGTTGAGAGCTTTGAAAGGAACTCATTGTTGATCTAGTTTTTCCCAAGATTTTTCTTGATGCACCATAAAGAGGTATTTTTCATGATTCAAACATACCCTATATTGTTTGCAACAATTCAGCAATATGCTTCTCGTAAGGACCAATAAACAAAAAATCATCATGTAAAACAATGATAAGAAGTGCATGATTTGCGTGCTTAACCTACAAGGTTCTCTCTATTGGATTATTCTCAAATCCTTTCACTAGAAAGTAGGCATGTATCTTTAGATGATGCTTGCTTCAATCCATATAGTGCCTTTTTCAACCTGCATACTTTGTTTTCATGCCCTTTTTACACAAAACCATTGGGCTTAAAGGATAGAGAATATGCACTCTAAATTTGTAGAAAATTCGTGTTGGATCCTTCCTTTGTCCTCATACATGGCTACCATAGTTAGCCAAAAACGCCATTTTTGTGTGTTCCTTAAGGGTGAAGTGCTGAGATCTTTTACACGAGCAAGAACCCTCAAGATTTCCAGCAACTCCCACGTCATTCCAAATGGATTTTGGGAGGTGTTCCAATCTTCCCACACAAGATAGACTACTTACTTTCTAGATATGGTATGTGCACATATGAGTGTGCAACTCAGCCAAAAAGCTCAAAAGTATGTAGAGGGATAATGGCATGTTTCACAGACAAAGCTATCAATGCATGTGCGAGTCGACTGACGAGATGATATGAGAAGTGAGGAGTAGTAGCGGATGGTTATGCAGCCGGTCTTCTGAAACACTAACATCAAAAGAAGAGAAACTTTGGACTTGGGACAGCCTTTTGGCACGTCCAAAGATGAGTTTTTTACACTCTCATCTTCTTCAGTGTGTGAGGATGGAGGGATGAGTGTATGTGGGATGAGAAGGACATGACCAATCACCATTACTTAATCCCTTGGGTTGTAGTCCATCTCCATAAGGGTAAGAATATCCCTTGGTTGACTATGTGCTTGATATATTTAAGCACTCTTCTAGTTGGATTCGAATGAACATCGGTTGATGCATTGAAAAAGTGAGATAGCACTCCTACAACATAAGCCAAATTAGGTCTTGTAATTGTTACATGGTTTAGAATCCCAATGATGCTCTTATATGTTGTAATATCTTCAGGTGGTTGTCCTCACATCAGATAGCTTTGTATTTAGGTCTATAGGTTGTGTGAGTGGCTTACATCCACTCATACCATACTTATACGACACATCCAAAAAATACTTCCTTTGTGCTAAGTAAAAAATTTGTTACATAGATTACTTCAATCCCTATAAGCTATTTGAGTATTCCAAGACCAAAGAACTTGAATTCCTTCCCAAGCCCAACCTTGATCAGTTTAATACTTGCATCATCAATTCCTATTATGATTAGGTCATGTACGTATATACATATGTAGAGAACTAGATTTCCTTCTCTCTTGAGGTGTTTGATTATTAGAAAGTATTTTGTATAAATCTTATTTTTTTGGTGAAGATTCCTAACCAAATTGGTGGAATGGCTTGTAACCCTTTGTAGTAGTAATAGAACAGATTTCTCTCTCAGTGTAGAGAGAGAGACATGTATCGGACCTGCTAGACTATCAATTTGTCACACTAGGGAAGAAGTATTCGGTAAATGTTGAATTTTGTGTAGCTATAATCTCTTCTTTACTGTTACAATTCTATCGGTGTAACTTGTTTCTATACTAGATTGTGTAACGATTCTGTCTGAGAGGTTTGAAGTACTTGGGGGTTATGTCTAAGTTCTTTCTCATGAATTTGTGTAGTACAAGAGATTTTATATTTGGTAGATAATTGTGAAGTGGGAGAAATACAAGGATCTAGTCTCTAGATTTTGAAACCAAAGAACCCCCTAGACTTGTTCCTTCCTTAATCGAACAAGACAGAAGTTAATGTTGGCGATCCCGCTGGGAGTGGTTGTTGTAGCCTACATGTCGATAACACGATTCAGTGAATCTTACTCGAAGTATAAGATTGAGAAGCATCCAGTTCGAGTGAAACACCGCAACGGAAAATAGTGACGCAAAATCTGTAATGAGTCATAGCAACCCCCCAACACCATTCTTAGTTTTTGATCTACAAGACATATTGGAAACTTTTTCAGTGGCGTCTAGTGAAACTTTGGTTATGTCCCGTGAAACTTTAGCGGTGTTTGGTGAAACTTCGATGGTGTCTAGTGGCATCGGGAACAAAAAGATCCACAATACTAAGTCTGTGAAAATTGAATCCCCACCAGAAGTTGTAGTAGATATCACAAAAATTTCAGAAAATCCATTAGTGAAAGAAAGCAGTACCAGAGAAGGGTGGAGAATGCCTACAGAGTAGCGTATTGCAACTCCCTTCCCAAGGTTTTGGAGTAGCAGAAAAACACCTACAATAGAAGAACTAGAACCCATCCAATAGCTAAACTTGGAAATTCTAGAGCGACTAGAATGACCCGCTAGTCAAGCATCACCTACCAGTTCCGAGTCTATAGACATTATGGATGCACTTGAGTATTTTATCCCCGGATCGATGGCAAATCCACAAGGTGGACAAAGAAGACAAAATCTAGCTAGAGTGAGTTATGCCAAATTCGGCAGATTTTTGGGTGGTGATCTAGAGGCACATGTCCGTAAATTTGAAATCAATTGTAGTGTATTAGATAACCCGAATGATGATGAGTATAAGGCTCAATTATTCCAATCCATACTGGTAAATGAAGTTGCATGATGGTTAACAGAATTTGATTTAGATCACTTTCAACAATATAATGCAGTTAAGAAGCTTTCTTGCAAAGATTGCAGTTGAAGAAGAATCTAACACAAATTTTAGACTTCTTACAAATAATAGACAAAAGAAAATCAGGGTGTGCAAGAGTATGGAATAATTTTTTGCACCCATCTCACATAGCTTCCTATGGAAAATGCCAATTTACTAACATATGTTATTAGCCAATGGTTCATCAATGGCCTTAACTGACAACTGCAGCAAATTATGATTTTCTGGTGTATTGGTGGTATGTCCTTGGATGTCATCATTGGAATGGCTTTGCAAATTGAGCATAAAATTGGTGTTTTAGCAAAAGATCTAGGGTGGAAGAAGGGAAAAAAAATAGAGGACATGCTCAAACAAGTTTTTTTGTATAAAATGTAAAAATCTCGGCCATTTTGAAGCTATGTGTTGAATCAAGTATAATGTGCCATCTGGGAAAATGGAAGTCACTTTGGTGAAACGTGCCCCTATAATGCCAAAACTCACAATCGCCTAACAGCCAATGCTATCATACAGGAACCTGAAGAACCCATAGCTAGTTATGTTCCACCTCACCTTCGTGATATAGCCTATTTGCCATATCAAATTTTCGCACACAACGTCCAGGGAATTTTAATCAGACACAATGGAATCAAGATATTGTTACGACCCCTAATAAAGTATTTCAGCCACGTTATCATTTGTGTGGGGAGATGGGTCATATCCATCTTCACTACAAAGATGCTCAAGAGTATGATAAACAGAAGAAGATTAGGCAGAACCCAATGACAAATATGGTAATCATCACATTTGTCGAAGCACAAGCTGCTATGATCCAGACACAATCTGGAAAAATTCCAACTAGCACGAAAGTGTTTGAACCTGACTTCAAAGAACAATAGAGAATGCTAGCCAAAGCGACAAAATGGGCCCAAGTAGAACCCCCAGCTTTGCCCACTCTTGCCCTGGTGAATTCCTAGGTAGTAGAATTTGTTGGTGTAAATCATAAGCCTACACATTTGTCTTGTTAGATGCATTGAAGTCCATACACATATGGAGAAGCATAGGAACCATTGCTAGTGGTTAATTACCATTTTATTTTCATGTACAAGTCAAATTGACTTGGAATCTTTTGTAATCACCTACCAAAAGGATTCGTGGAAAAAGTTAGCTCTTTGATTGAAGGAATATCTCCTAGGATATAGGAGCTTGATCATAGGGAGCCAAAAGTTTGAATTTGAATTCAAATTTTTAATCATTCCTTATAAAAATGGTCATGGAAAAGTCGTGTGCAGAACTCATCACTCCCGAGCTTCTTGTTACTGATTCTGAGTGTGTGTGAGGCCTACACTCTAGACCACACCTATCTACACCATTAGGCAATGACATTCATGCCAATGGTTTTGTATACAAGTGTTCATTAATACATACATTCACATTGTTCATTTCTGAGTTCTTTGTTATACTCCTTGAAAGTCTGTCAACTTGTGAAGTGCATATCTCGGTCAAATCTTCACCAAATTCAATGATCTTAAGCTTGTTGGATTCAGCTTGAAGTTATCTACATGCTGTCGAAATTTGGGGAGATTCTATTCAGCCATTTCAGAGAAATTCGAGTCGAGGTGATCATTGGTCAATGTCTGCTACAATCCTAAAAAATTGGGGGTATAGCTTCATTTACTAAATTGATTTCTCTTAGCATAGTTTATCTTTTTACATCATTCCACTTGGAATAGTTATCTTGATAAGCTAATTAAATACCCCCCTAAAAGGAATTTTTCCAATTCCTACTGTGCTGTTCATACTCAATAAAAGGTTCAGCAGGTGTCAAGACATAAATAGAAGGTTTCTTTAGATTTTGAATTTCAAAGTTATCTGTTTTGTCTCAATCATTACACACATCACTTCCAAAGTACATAGGCCATTTTATGGTGTCTTTGGAAAGATAAGAAGGTCTACTTATCAAGTTTGAAGCATTAGGGGGCTGGTACAAAGCAGGTTTAGCAGTACCTACTCAATCTCTTGGAGCATCCATCCATCTTTCCCAACAATGGTATCAGAGCAAACTAAGGTAAAATGGGAGATGGTTTTCCTTCATTCATTGATAAATTGGACAAGAACAACTATCAGGCATGGTCTCTAAGGATGAAGACCTACCTACAAGGAAGGAGTCTTTATGGATACATCTCACGAGATGAGGAATTGCCCTCATTCAAAACAAGAGATTACCAACAAAGGAAAAACATGAAAAGCTCAACACGTGGTGTGCAAGGATGCATTAGCAAGGTCTTATTTACTCAAATCCATCTCTGATTTTCTTTTGCCACATATTAGAAATTGTAAGACATCCCAAGAAACTTGGGAAACCTTGTCATCATATTTTTCTTCCAACACAAGGGCTAGAAAAAATCAGTTGTGGATTGAATTTACCACATTAATGAAGCAACCTAAGCAAGCTATTTCAGAGTTTGTGACCAAGATTAAAGATGTAGCAGACCAGTTAGCAAGCATAGGAGAAGAGATTGAAGAAGAGCAGATTGTAAGACAAGTGATCAATGGGATCAAGGCTGATGACAAATGGGAAAGCTTCACTACTGCCATGGACCTTTACATGGACATGCAAATTCCAGATCTTACAACTCTCATGGGACAATTGTTCACTCATGAAGCAAAGCTCAACAAGAATGGAGACACATCCAAAGGTAACAACTCTTCTGCCCTATACACTGATAAGAAGTCTAAAGATAAAAGCAAGAGCAAGAAGATGGAAGATGAAGGCTCTACCTCCCAAGCCAACTATGCAGGCAGAGGTAGATCATCAAGAGGAAGGGGCAGAGGAGGTAAGCAAGGTAGGGGGAGATATTATAACTCCTCACCATGCAACATTTGTGGATTATCAAATCATACTATAGATGAGTGTTTGAGGAATTATAAGAATCAGAGAGGAAGAGGATACCAAAGAGGTGGATACTCACAATCAAGAGGTAGATTCAACCATCACCAAGGCTACAACAACAATTACAACAACAACTACAATGGAATTACCAAGGAGGATTCAAATGCAGAAAGGACTACAACAACTACACAGAGGAGCAGGATGACTCTCTTTTGATCATGAACATGACTTCAAAATCAGGTACAAATGATAACCACCTATTCTACATTGACTCACGATGCTCAAATCATGTGGCTGGCAATGTAGCACTACTCTTTGATCTTGAGGAACCAAAAGGTAAGCATCAAGTCCAAACAGGTGATGAAACCAAGCACTCAGTAGTTTGTTGGAGCAAGTCTATGACAAGCCTAAGTATTGGCTTGAGTCCCACAAAGTCATTGAAGAAGCCTTAAAATGAAGACTATGTAAAGTTCACTTGTGAACTACCTCTTGTAACTTTTGAAGAGTTTACTTAATGTAAAAGTGAAAGAATCTTAAGTGGTTGAGTCCACTTGATCAAAAAGGGAAAGAGGAGCGACGAATTCGTGATTTTTGGTAGGTAGAGAATCAAATCAATCATTGATTGATTGGAGAGTGATTGAGGGAAGTTAGCCTCCCAAACTCAACTATAAATAGATGGCAGTTTTAGTCGTGGTTAGAGAGACCTATGTGAAGACCTCCAAGAGCTGAGCTTTATGCCATATCAAGGTGTGATTACAAGGCACACATATGTATCAGCAAGTCATTGTATTGTACAAACAATATAATTTCATTTTCATGATTATTTGAGTTCATATGTCCATGTTCTTGTGAAGTGTACTACTGACTGCCATTACTCTCAGTTTTCTCAGTCAGATTGCAGAGATGTTTTCTCTGAGCTTGGTGCATCATTTTTCGTGATTTAACTTGGTAAAGTTAGCTCTATAAGTCCTATATATGCTCACAAATGTTCATGTCATTTGGATGTTGCAATCTTCAGTTATGTTCAGTTGAAGTCAACAGTGTCTGTTCTTTTTCACTTCTCTGTCAGGTACCCGACTTTTTCACTCACCTTGTCAGAGCGATTTCTCAGTGGTTACTTATCCAAATTCAGATATTTAAAGCTTTTTGGATTTAGCTTACTGTCTAGTATAAGTATACAAATTTTCATAATCATTAGATTCCTACATTTTGAGTTATGTGCATTTTTCTGCTTACTAGTCTCAAACTGTAGCAGCCCGTGAAAATCGGGATGATGTCATCATTAATTGCTGCTGTGCTCAGAGAATTATGCAAAACACTGGACCGGTGTATGAACCAAGAATAGCAAGTTTTTCACCTCTGAGCTAACTCCAACTTATCTGTTTTGATCTATCTTTTTGGGAGTGATCTTCCAAGGTACATAGGGTGTCTAATACATCCAGTGGCAAACTAAAAGGGCCCACCATATACTCTGGAGTTCAATTGGCTGGTGTAGATCAAGGATTTTGCAACACCTCTTCATCTTCAAGCACATACCTATCCATCTCTTCACAGTGGTATCAGAGCAAGGTTGGACAACATGGCAGATGAATTTCCTTCATCAATTGACAAATTGGATAGAGTTTAACTACTCAGCTTGGTCATTAAGAATGGAAGCTTATATCCAAGGTAGAAGTTTATATGGTTATTGGCTGGAGATGAAATTATGCCAAGTTTCAGGAACAAAAGTCAACCAACACAAGAAGAGCAAGAAAGATTGAGCACATGGTGCTCCGAGGATGCACTTGCAAGGTCTTATCTCCTCAACTCTATCTCAGATTTTTTGTTGCCTCACATTAGAGATTGTAAGACATCTCAAGAAGTGTGGGATGCACTTGAAGCTTTCTTTTCTTCAAGTACCAAGGCTAGGAAGCATCAACTATGGCTGGATTTCACAACTCTCAAGAAGGCTCCCAAACAAAATGTGACTGATTTTGTCACAAAGCTCAAGGACATAGCAGATCAGTTGGGAAGCATTGGAGAGGTAATAGATGAAGAGCAAATTGTAAGGCAGATCATCAATGGCTTGAAGGTAGATTACAAGTGGGAAGCATTCACCACAGCTATGGATTTGTACATGGACATGCATGTACCTGATTTCAATACACTCATTGGACAACTACTTACTCAAGAGGCAAAGCTTATAAAAAATGAAGAAAGCTCTAAAGGTAATCAATCTTCAGCTTTATACACTGATAAAAGCAAGTCCAAAGATAACAAAGGAAAGGCAAAGAAAGTGGATGATGAAGCAGGTACATATCAAGCTAACTATGCAGGTAGAGGAAGACATGGCAGAGGTAGAGGAAGAGGAGGTAGACAAGGCAGGGGGAGATCCCAAGAATCCAACTCATGTTCTATTTGTGGACTAACTAATCATACAACTGAAAATTGCTTTAGGAATTCCAGGAAACAAAGAGGCAGAGGATACAATAGAGGAAGCTATGGCTACTCAAGAGGAAGGTTCAACAATTATCATGGCAACTACAACAACTACAATCATTCAAAATATCAAGGAGGCTACAAAGGAAGGAGAGACTTCAATAACTACACAGAAGACTCAAACAAAGAGGATTCATTATTGATCATGAACATGGCTATGCCACAAGGTAAATCTGATGAGCATGTTTTCTACATAGATTCAGGTTGTTTAAATCATGTGGCAGGAAATGTGGCACTCCTATCAGATTTAGAAGATCCAAGGAATAAGCATGAGGTACAAACAAGAGATGATACAAAACATCCTGTGGAGAAAATAGGCAATGTCAAAGCACCTGATGGAAACATCAACCTACTCAGTAAGGTACTCTATGTCCCTACCATTACAAAGAATTTGATAAGTGTTGGGCAGATAGTAGAGAAAGGGTTGCAAGTCAGGTTCACAAAAGCAGGAGCATTTGTTGAAGATCCAAGTCAAGGATTCAGAAAAATTGCAAAAGGTGAAAAGACAGGTAGATTGTTCACATTTGAATTACAGGACACTAGAAACATTGCTCTCTTTAATAATGGTAGTCAGACACTCACAGAATTGGAAGTATGGCACAAAAGGTTAGCACATATTGGTGAAAGGTCATTAAAGCAAATTTGCAGGGACCAAAGTGTACTTGGACTCCCTAATTTGTCAAAACAACATATGATTTATAAGTGTAGTGCATGTCAATTTGGAAAGTCTCACAGGTTACCATTCATGAAGAAAGGTTATATGCATGGAGATCTCTTGGAGTTGGTTCATACAGATGTATGGGGACCTAGCAAGGAAGCTTCAATATCTGGATCAAGGTATTATGTCTCCTTTATTGATGATTGCAGCAGATGGACTATCCTATTCTTTATGAAACACAAAGATGAAGTTTTTTCATGTTTCAAAAGATATTTGGCTCTTGTGGAGAATCAAAAAGGTAAATCACTAAAAAGGCTAAGGTCAGATGGAGGGGGAGAATACTTCTCCCATGAGTTTGATTCTTTTCTTCAAGAAAGAGGAATCAAAAGAGAGGTAACTACAAGGTACACTTCTGAGCAAAATGGAGTGGCAGAAAGGAGGAATAGGACAATTGTTGAAGCTGCAAGGTCTATGTTAAATGAAAAGCATTTACCTAATTACTTATGGGCTGAGGTTGTATCTACAGCCACTTACTTGATTAACAGGTTCCCTTCAAAATCCCTTGATGGGATGACTCCATATGAGGCTTGGAATGGAAGAAGACCAAGCTTAGATCATTGTAAAATTTTTGGATGTATTGATTTTGCTCATGTTCCTTCACAGGTTAGAGGCAAGATGGATCCAAAGGCAGAAAGGTGTGTATTTATTGGATATGACAACAATCAAAAGGGCTAGAAAGGCCTATTCAGGAAAAATGGGAATTACACAGGATTTTGAGACAATTCTTTTTGCCCCAATGTTTCACTTTTTGACTCATTCACACACTACAACATGTTATTATCTCTTGATTGGGGTATATTAAATTAGTACTTTAATATTACGGATAATTGTATTATGAATGAGGTATCAAGTTTGGGCTCAAACTTAAGAAGTTAACATAGTTAGTAACATAAATGGGACTTGAATAATTCCCAAATTTCCTGAATAGGCCTTTAGAGGTTATACAACCCTACCAACAAAGGATTCTTGGTAAGCAAAGATGTAGTTTTTTATGAGAACAATTCATGGTATGAAGATTCATGCAGGAAGGTCAATTTACCATATGATCTTGAAGAAGATTTTTCAAAGCTTGGTAGAGAACAACCAAAGATTGAAGAACAAGACACCTCAGAGGATGATGAAGAATCTCAGATGGAAAAGATCAAAGCATGGAAGTCTAAAGGTAAAGATAAATTGCTGGAATTTGCACATGAGACAGAATCATCACATCGTGGCCTAAGAAGATCTATGAGGGAAAAGAAAAAACCAGAAAGGTATGGGTTTGACACCTCATTAGTAACTAAACATTCTATCTACATAGCACAGGACATAAACCAAGAGGAGCCATCATCATTTGAAGAGGCCAAAGCAAAAACAGAATTGAAGCATGCAATGAAGGAAGAGATTGAAGCACTTGAGGAAAACAACACTTGGGATTTGGTGCCCAAGACTTCATCCATGAAGGTAATAGGCTCAAGATGGGTGTATAGACTCAAGAAGATTTCTGATGGTTCCATTAACAGGTATAAGGCAAGGCTTTTAGCAAAAGGCTTTGCACAAACTAAAGGAATTGATTATGAGGAGACTTTCTCTCATGTGGCAAAGATGCCTACTATTAGGGTTTTGCTTAGTATTGCCTCTTCCAAGAATTGGAAGATACTTCAACTAGATGTAAAGAATGCATTCTTGAATGGTTGGATAACAGAAGAGGTATATATGGCACAACCACGTGGTTTTGAGAATCAAGTTTATCCTGATTATGTGTGTAAACTTAACAAAGCATTGTATGGTCTCAAGCAATCTCCAAGAGCTTGGAATTTCAGGCTTGTTTCGTTCTTGCAGCACAAAGGCTTTCAACCAAGCATGGCAGATCCTTCACTCTTTATTAAAAAGAGTAATTCTGAGGTCATCTACTTATGTGTATATGTAGATGATATTATATTGACAGGAAATGATGCAGATGGTATGAAGAAGATCAAAGATCAGATGAGAGAAGAGTTCAAGATAAGTGATTTGGGTTCACTTACCTACTTCCTAGGCTTAGAAGTTGTCTACAAAGATCATGGTTTGTTTCTCACTCAAAGAAAGTACATTAAGGACATGTTGGCAAAATTCAAGATGCAAGATTGTAAGATTGCAGGTACTCCAATGGGGGTCAATAACAAATTGAGCTCGCATGAAGGTGAACTCATAGAGGACATCACATCATATCAAAGTCTAGTGGGTAGTCTCAATTATGCCACATTGACAAGAGTAGATATATGTTACAGTGTGAGTGTGCTAAGCCAATTTATGCACACACCAAGAAAACCACATATGGATGCTACCAAAAGGATTCTCAAGTATCTCAAAGGAACCATAAATGGAGGACTTTATTTTCCTTATGTATCTGATTTAGGTTTGAAGCTATTTTCTGATGCAGATTGGGCTGCCTCCAAGGAAGATAGAAGGAGCACTTTAGGTTATCTTACCTTTGCAAGTTCAAAACTTATTTCATGGTCATCCGAGAAGCAACCCATAGTTGCTCTCTCTTCTACTGAAGGTGAATACAGAGGTCTTGCCATAGCTACTCAAGAAGCTATGTGGATGAAGACATTATTCAAAGATCTTGGATTGGAGTTTGGAACTCCAACTATCTTTGCTGACAATATGAGTTCTATTCATTTGGCTGCTAATCCTATTTTTCATGCAAGGACTAAACATATTGAAGTTCATTATCACTATGTACGAGAGAAGGTTCTAAGCAAAGAGATTCAAATATCATATGTGTCCACTCATCAACAATGTGCAGATATTCTAACCAAAGCATTGGATGGTACAAAGCTTTGCAAATTCAAGGCTATGATTGGTTTGCAGGTAATCTTGGAATATTGAAGACCTCAAGCATACTTTGCTTGAGGGGGAGTTGTTGGAGCAAGTCGATGACAAGCCTAAGTATTGGCTTGAGTCCCACAAAGTCATAGAAGAAGCCTTAAAATGAAGACTATGTAAAGTTCACTTGTGAACTACCTCTTGTAACTTTTGAAGAGTTTACTTAATGTAAAAGTGAAAGAATCTTAAGTCGTTGAGTCCACTTGATCAAAAAGGGAAAGAGGAGCGACAAATTTGTGATTTGTGGTAGGTAGAGAATCAAATCAATCATTGATTGATTGGAGAGTGATTGAGGGAAGTTAGCCTCCCAAACTCAACTATAAATAGATGGCAGTTTTAGTCGTGGTTAGAGAGACCTATGTGAAGACCTCCAAGAGCTGCGATTTATGCCTGCAATATACTTTCATTTTCATGACTATTTGAGTTCATATGTCCATGTTCTTGTGAAGTGTACTACTCACTGCCATTACTCTCAGTTTCCTCAGTCAGATTGCAGAGATGTCTTCTCTGAGTTTGGTGCATCATTTTCCATGCTTTAACTTGGTAAAGTTAGCTCTAAAGCCTATCTCTGAAGCAATTTTGGGGTGTTTTTGGAGCCACTTTGGAGTACTTTCGCATGTAGTTCTCTTCACACAGGTCCAAGAACATCAAGAAGAGTGTTCCTTGTACTTCTCAGACAATAAATATCAACCTTTGGGGCTGTATTTTCAGCCACACTCGTAAAACTACAGGTTTCTCGAGGGGTTTCCAGTTTTGGTGGGAGCAGTCGCTGCAAATTTATGCAGGTTTTTAAAGCCTAAAACATCAGAGTTGACAGACACTTGCAGGTGTTATTGGCTAGTTTTTGGGCTGTGTATTCAGCCTTTTAGTGTCATTTTACTGCATATATTGAGCACATACACACCATGTACGCTTCTGTGGATACCGCTTATGTACGTCCATGTGGGCATTGATATAGCGGTTACGTTCTTTGCATAAAGCCTTTTACGTTTGATAAAGAGGGTCGTGGTGAGGTTTTCTTAACTGGGAGACACCCAGATGTCGGGGTCTCTTCGGTGATGCAGGTGGAAGACTTACCCAGCCTCGCCATAGGAGATGTATGATAGTTGTTCATAGGTGCTCGATAAGCCTAGTTGGCTTCTATTGGGTAACTGATTATATGCAGTGTAGTCAGTGATTCACTATGCAGGTAGACATGTCAGTACTTGCAGTTTTATGATACTTTGACACTGGTCATATGCTAATTTTGCAAAGGATACTCTGGCAAAATTTTTCCAGATTTCTGGTTTAGTCAACTATATAGTGGTCGATTTACTCCTTGATACACTTATTTGTTGGTGTTTGGACTCTTCTAGCTCCATTATCATTCTATTCAGTTCTCTACGATCATGGCATCAGAGGTCTCAGGCACATCCGGTGGATCAGGGTCTAGTGCTAGCGTTCCGAGGAGGAGCTATAACTTGCAGGGCAAAGACCATTTTGAGATCCGAAAATTTGATGGCACAAACTTTGCTCTATGGAAGAATCAGATTAAAGATGTGCTGATTCAAAGAAGGCAATGGAAGCCAGTAAATGGGATTTCAAAGAAGCCTGCTGACATGGATGAAGATGATTGGGATGAGTTAGATGAAATGGCCAGGTCTACCATTCGCTTGCACCTGGCAGATAATGTTTACTTTACAGTATTAGACTGTGAAAGTGCAGAGGAGCTTTGGAAGAAGTTATGCAATACATATGAAAAAGAGACGGCATCAAATAAAGTATATCTGATGAGAAAATTATACGACCTTCGTATGAAGGACACAGATAGTGTTGCTGCTCATCTAAATGAGTTTGATGCCATATTCTCCCAGTTACAGGCTCAGAAAATGGATATGGACAATGAAATGAAAGCAGTATTGCTGTTATGCACCCTGCCATCATCATGGGATACATTTTGCACAGCTATTAGCAATAGTGCACCAGGTGGTAAACTCGTCTATGATGACATATGTGGAGCACTCTTGAGTGAGGAGATTCGTAGAAAATCTATGGTTGGCACTCAGAGTGGAGATGCATATAATGTTCGTGATTCTTACCAAGGAAAGAATCAACAACGTGGCAAGAGCAAGAACAAGGAAAAGAATGGTCAACGGAATAAGAGCAGAAGTAAATCAAGGAAGAGGGATATTGAATGCCATTATTGTCATAAGAAAGGACACATGAAGAAAGACTGTTATGCATTAAAGAATGCTAAAGGTAAAGGACAGAATGTTGATGGGCATGTTAAACAGTTACCTGCACCATCTACTTCGACTGTGAAGATTGAAGAAATTAATGCTATTTCTGATGATGCTGATGTGTTCACACTTGATAGTATTGTGCCATCTGAGGCACTTATGGCTGATTCTCTTTCCCACACCTGGCTGCTAGATTCTGGTGCTTCTTTCCATGTGACACCACATAGAGAATGGTTCTCTAATTATGCAGCAAAGTCTCTTGGTACCGTGAGACTTGGTGACTCTTACCAGTGTGATGTTGTGGGGATTGGAGATGTGGTTGTGCAGTTCATTGACGGTTCAAAATTTACTATGCATAATGTACGCCATGTACCTCAGTTATCACGCAGTTTGATGTCAGTTGGTCAACTTGATGACCTTGGTTACAAGGTGGTCTTCTATGCTCAGTCCTTTCGTATATCAAAGGGCAATATGGTTATTGCAAAAGGAAGGAAAGTTGGCTCACTTTACCCTCTATTTGTATCACAGAAAGAACACTTGTTAGCTGTTACTGAACAGCCTATGGCTTGTATTTGGCATGGTCGTTTGGGCCATATATCTCGTAGTGGAATGGAAAATATTTCTCGTTCTGGCTACTTACCTGTGTTATCTTTCTCTGATTTTTCATTTTGTGAGCATTGTCAATATGGAAAGCAAACCAGAAATGTGCATAAAACGCACATTGACTCTTCAATTCAGCCTTTAGATCTTGTTCATACAGATGTGTGTGGTCCTATGCCCACTAGGTCCTTAGGTGGTTCTCTTTACTTTGTCACTTTCATAGATGATGCTACTAGAAAAGTCTGGGTATATCCTATCAAATCGAAGGATGATGTATTCCCTACTTTCAGAAAATGGCTTGCTTCAGTTGAGACTGAAAAAGGAACTAAGCTTAAGGCTTTACGTTCAGATAATGGGGGTGAGTATACCTCACATGAATTCAGCCTTTTCTGTCAGTGTAGAGGGATTCGTAGAGAGTTTACAGCTCCTTATACCCCAGTACAGAATGGTGTAGCTGAGAGGATGAATAGAACTATTCAAGATAGAGTAGTCTCTATGTTGCATCATGCAAACCTCTCACAAGGTTTTTGGGCAGAAGCAGTATTGACTGCAGTTCATGTGATTAACCTTTCACCTAGTATTGCCAAAGGTCTGAAAGTGGCACAAGAGTTATGGACAGGGAAACCACCATATTATGATCATCTTCGAGTTTTTGGGTGTGAAGCATATGTTCATATACCCAAGAATCTTAGACAGAAGTTGGACCATAAGTCAAAGAAATGCATTTTTCTTGGATATGGTCGAGAAGGACAATTTGGATATCGCTTATGGGATCCTGAAACATGGTCAGTGATCAGAAGTAGTGATGTCATTTTTAATGAGTCTAAGATGCATAAACAGCCGATTAAGGAGGTTGAAGTGAGAAGGGTGGTGTTTGAGGATACTAGTCCTCCGGTTAGCATGCATAAAAATGCTGCACATAGGGATGTTCATGAGAATGTCCATTCAGATCAGTCTGCACATGTTCCTGTTCAGCAACCATTGAGACGTTCTGCACGTGTCTCATATCCACCTGATAGATATGTTCCAGGTTTAGATTTTGTTATGCTAACAGATGCCAGTGAGCCCTCTTGCTACAAAGAGGCTATGCAGACAGAGGATCATATCAAGTGGGAGCGTGCCATGAAGAGTGAGTTGGATTCTATTCACAAGAATGGTACTTGGGACTTAGTACCTTTGCCAAAGGGCAGGAAAGCTTTACCATGTAAATGGGTGTATAAGCTGAAATTCACATCAGATAGTGCTTCTCCAAAATATAAAGCACGACTTGTTGCAAAGGGTTTTAAGAAACAACATGGTGTTGATTTTGAGGAAATCTTCTCTCCAGTGGTCAAGATGACTACTTTGCGCGTGTTGCTTGGATTCGTTGCAATGGAGGACTTAGAGCTAGTCCAAATGGATGTGAAAACAGCTTTCTTGCATGGAGATCTTACAGATGAGATCTATATGGAACAACCAGAGGGTTATGTAGTTCCTGGCAAGGAAAGTCTAGTTTGTAAGCTCAAGAAGAGCTTGTATGGACTTAAACAGTCTCCTAGACAATGGTACCAAAAGTTTGATGCTTTTATGAAGTCCCAAGGCTATTATGGGAGCAATGAGGATCATTGTCTCTACACAAAGAGATGTTCTGATGGCAGCTTGATATGCTTGATACTTTACGTCGATGATATGTTGATTGCTGGGAAGTCCTCTTATGATTTGTCAATTCTCAAAAAGAAGTTGAGTCAGACATTTGATATGAAGGATTTGGGGGATGCCAAACATATTCTTGGCATGCGCATTACTCGTGATAGGAGTAAAAGATGCATATACTTGTCTCAAAGTGAGTACATATCCAAAGTACTTCACCGATTCAATATGCAGGGTGGAAAGGCATTGAGTACACCTTTACCCACATATGTGAAATTGAGCAAGGATGACTGCCCCAAATCAGATGAGGAAAAGGAATTCATGACCAAAATTCCCTATCAGTCTGTTGTTGGTAGTCTCATGTATGCTATGGTAGCTACGAGACCAGACATTGCATTTGGAGTGGGAGTTGTGATCAGATATATGTCTAATCCTGGCAAGAAACATTGGGAAGCGGTCAAAATGATTTTGAGATATCTGAGTGGCACTAAGGACAAGTGTCTATGCTTAGGTAGAGGGAAAGCATCCATTATTGGTTACACAGATTCTGACTATGCTGGTTGTGTAGACAATCGTAAGTCTACATCAGGGTACATTTTTCATTTTGTTGGAGGTGCTATCTCTTGGAGATCTCGTCTTCAAGAATGTACAGCTGTTTCCACCACAGAAGCAGAGTATGTTGCAGCAAGTGAGGCATGTAAGGAAGCATTGTGGCTTTCTCGTCTTGCTTGTGATATGGGTTTGCCTCAGCATGTACCTCACTTGCTCAGTGATAGTTAGAGTGCCATTGCTTTGGCTAAGAATCCGGTCTATCATGCAAAGACCAAGCACATTGAGGTGAGGTATCACGTCATTAGAGATTGCTTAGCCACTGAGAGCATTATTCTTGAGAAGGTTCACACTCGAGATAATGTTGCAGATGCTTTGACTAAAGCTCTACCACAGGATAGCTTTCGACACTGTTGTCACTTGATGGGGGTTACTTGATTCTTGATCTTACGCAGTCACTTGTATACTATGTAACATGCCCATCAGGTGGGAGGTATAGTTTGTATACTTACACTCAGGTATTCTTTATCATTCTTTCTTTTTTCTCCCATAGTTACTCTGGCCATATTGGCCTTTAGTGGGAGATTGTTACCGTTAGTGTCCATCTGAAAGGCCAAATGGCCACCGGACACTTCTTTGTATATGTTCTTTAATAAAACATATAGTGGCCTGGTCAGTCACAGACTGTAAGTTCGACCGCATTTGTAAGACCTAAGAAGTCTGTCGTCGTGCTCCCTGTGTACTGTGTTTTCTGCGTATTCTACAGCCTCTGTGCGGAGTACTGTGTGCGGAGCCAGGAGCTCGGTTTCTACCCCGAGCATATCGTCGTAGAGCTCTCGAGAAGGAGAGTGCAGTACGGTGCATCGCCATCGAAATACTTCAATTCCTACTAGGTAGAAGTTGGCATTGTATAGCCGTCAGTTTTGTATTATTGTAGGTCAATTGTACTACTCCAATCCTTTCAAAGCCTGGCTCGAGAAAGGACCCATTAATTGGGAAGTTGTTTTGTTTAACCGCATTCATAGGGAATGCCAAGTAGTTGTTAGATAGTTAGACCAAGACCATCGCCCGAAAACCCATCTTCCCTACCTACTATCCATCCTCTATCTTAGAGAATTCGGCATCATTGTTCATGTCCTTCTCATCCCACATACACTCATCCCTCCATCCTCGCACACTAAAGAAGATGAGAGTGTAAAAAACTCATCTTTGGACGTGCCAAAAGGCTGTCCCAAGTCCAAAGTTTCTCTTCTTTCGATGTTAGTGTTTCAGAAGACCGGCTGCATAACCATCCGCTACAACTCCTCACTTCTCATATCATCTCGTCAGTCGACTCGCACATGCAATGATAGCTTTGTCTATGAAACATGCCATCATCCCTCACATTTACTCTTGCAAAATAGCAAAGGATGCTTGGGATACACTTATTGCTTTATAGTAGGCAAGAAATGAGGATCATGTTGCTTACCTCCAAAACTAGTTAGAGAGTGAGCACATGAATGAAGGAGATTCCATGGACAATTTTTTGACAAAGATCAAATATTGAAAGGAGCAGTTGATTTCTGCTGATGAAGTTGTTGGAAGTCAATGTCCTCATTGGTCCAACAAATAGCTTCATAAAAAGCTTTCTCCATATCCTTCCAGGCGGGCGCGGTATCCATATATAGATTCTCTTCTATATAACTTCAACAAGTCAAAGCGGGTCGACTTGGTCTAGCCCAACGTGTCTAAAGGCATCCTCAGTTGACCCGGGTTCAAATCCCGTCGGGCGCAACGCGAAGACAATTTTTTGAGTTACTTTACTTTTAGGAAAAACACACGGATGGGTTGCGTTTATTGTCGAATGCGATGATGCTCTATCGTAGCTTTTATTTTAGCGAAAGTAGCTTTTAGTACAGCTTTTCATGGATACTCAACAACTATATAAACAAGGCCTTGGCTCCTTGTATACTCACTCACTCAAAGATCTAGAGCTTGGAGATCTTCTTGAAGACAGAGTGTTCTCACACTCTTGAAGGAGGTGAAGTTGTGGTGAAGGAGAGGCTACTCTCATTGCAGCAGGAAGTCTTCTACGAGGTGGTGGTAACTATCTTTTGTGAGTTAACCTTGTGGTTGATTTACAATTTCATTACACTATTTTGTTAAGCTTCGTTGCTTCATTCTCTTCACACACACTTAGATTATTTCGACATAATCTAAATTTTGTATCATCATCTTCTTATTCTTCCATTAGTGAGTGCACCACTTTATATGGTTGAGTAGTACTCCCATGTTGTAATTTGGACATCTATTATTTTTAGTGAAGTAAGCATCCAAGCTTACGTTCCCTATCCTTGTCTCAAGATCTCTTTCTTTCTCTATCTCACTTATCATCTTGTCAATTAAGTTGTGTATGCTCAAGAGGTTTTAGTATTGGAACGATCCTGGGGCCCCAAATTCCAACACTTGGTATCAGAGCTACATAATTGACATACACACTTAAGATAAGATGAGTGAGATTAGAATTGAGATTGAAGACAAGTTGGATGGATCTCCAAGACGAGAAGGCGAAGAAGGGTCTACAGCAGCTTCAACAGGTACTGGAATTACTATTACAGAACCAACAGAAGAAGAGGTAACCACTTCGACATCCAGAGTCACTGCTAGGTCTTTACCTAGAGTTCCTCCTACTGAAGATCAGGCAAGATGGGATGCTAGAGATGCTTTAGCACTTTCATTCATAGCAATGAGTGTTAAAAAGCATGTTCTACCACAGATCAGATCTTGCAAAAGTTCTAGTCAAGCTTGGTTAAAGCTTGAGAATCTTTTTCAGAGCAGAAATCCTGCTAGAAAAGCTCACTTAAGGAGACAACTAGCAAATAGAAGGATGAAAGCAGGTGAGTCAATTCAAACCCACATTACAAGGCTCGTTGACTTGAGAGATCAACTTCTAAATGTAGGAGTTGAGATATCAGATGAAGAAATGGTAAATACGCTGATTAATTCACTTCCTATTTCATATCGATCCTTCATAACCACTCTTACTCTTACCACAAGAGATAGAGAGGTTACATTTGAAGAGTTAGAGTTCTTGTTGCTTCAAGATGAAGATCAATTGAAGGGAATGGAAGAGAATGAAGAAGCACTTTCATCTTCATCAAAGGGTAAGAAGAAGAAGGATAAGAAGAAGGAAAAACAATCCAAGAAGGAAAGTAGGTCCCTCTCACCTTCTACTTCAGATTCTGTATCTACGACATCTAAAGAGAATTCTTCTAAGAAGAAGGTAAAAATATGTTCTTTTTGCAAGAAGCGTGGACATATTCAGTCAGAATGTTATAAAAGGATTGCAGCAAAAAAGAAAAAGGCATCAGGTAATGTTGCAGAAGATGATAAAAAAGGGAAATCTCAAGGTGATTCTTATGCCTGTATCACTATTGAGGAAGTAGCTTTTGATCAAGCAGCTTTACAAGTTCTTTCAGCAAGTCCTTGGATATTCGACTCAGGTGCTACAAAGCATATGACAGGTTGTAGAGATGTATTTTCTTTTCTCTCCTATTCTTCAGGTAGAAGAGTTACTATTGCAGATGGCAATGATTTGGATGTTGTGGGAATAGGTACAGTAACCCTAAAGTCAAGAGAAGGTGGTGTTTTTCAAATTTCAGATGTCCTTTATGTACCTGAAATGAAGATAAATCTGCTATCTATATCTGCATTTTTAAGTGATGGTTTTAAAGTTGTATTTGAGAAAGATCTTTGTAAGATCTTATCACATAAAGAAGACAAGTGTCTTTTGCAAGGTACGTATAAAGGAGGGATCTTTGTTTTGTCAAAAATCAGTCAGGCATATGCAATCAAATCTTCGTCACCGGTGGAAGATATGAAGCTATGGCATGAAAGATTTGGACATATCAGCTTTGGAGCTCTCAAGAATATCAAAGATAGAGGTATGGTTGAGAGTTTACCCTCATTCAAGCTACCTGATGATTCAGATATATGTGAAGGTTGTCTTGAAGGTAAGATGCATAAACTACCTTTCAAGAAACATGGTGATATTACAGCTACCAGGAAATTGCAGATTATTCATTCAGATGTGAATGGACCTATGAGAGCAGACTCTATTCAGGGTTTCAGGTATTTTGTCCTATTTGTGGATGATTTTACAAGATACTCATGGATCTATGGTCTTAAGTCGAAGTCAGAAGTCTTTCCTATGTTCAAGAAGTTTGTTGCTATGGTTGAAAATGAAAGTCAAGAAACTGTCCAGATTCTCAGAAGTGATAGAGGTGGAGAATACTTGTCAAATGAGTTTCAGACATTTCTCGATGAGAAAGGTATTACTGAACATCTTACTATTGCTTATACTCCTCAGCAAAATGGTGTTGCAGAAAGAAAGAATAGAGTGCTTGTTGAAATGATGCGGAGCATGATGGCGTCCAAGAAGCTTTCACCAAAATTCTGGTTTGATGCAGTACATACAGCTAATCACATTTTGAACAGGTCATCTACAAAAGCTTTAAAGGTAATCACACCGTATGAAGCTTATTATTGTAGAAAACCTAATGTGAGTTACTTCAAAGTGTTTGGATCACTTTCTTATGTACATGTTGAGAAAAAGGACCGAGGCAAACTAGATGTAAAGGCAAAGAAAGCTGTTTTTATTGGATATCCTGTTGAAAGCAAAGGATACAGGTTTTATGTTCCAGAGACAGGTGAAGTTATTCTTTCACGTAATGCTTATATTGCTGAAGATAAGGTTTATGATAAAGAAGCAGAAATTCCGGAGTTCATTAGTGAAAATGACTATGGAATTTTTAGAAAGATTCTGGATATACATGTTCAGCCATATCAGGAGGGAGTTAAAACTCAAATTCCTAGTATTCAAGAAAAAATTGAAGAAAGAGGAATTTCACAACCTTCTACAGAGTCAGTTCCACAAGAAACTTTGATTCCAGAAATGGAAGAAGTTAAAGTTCGAGAAAGTCCTAGTACATCGACAGGACAAGTTCCAGAACTTGTGGAAGCTGAAAGTTCAGAAAGAGTTTCACCACTATTCAAGAATACACCTACGTGGTCATATCAGACTTGGAAAGACAGTGGTATAAAGACTTTTACTGGAAGAACAAGGAGTCAGACTAGACAACAACAACAAGATCATGTAAGAACAAGAAGTCAAACTAGACAGCAAAAAGATCATGTAAGTTTTGCTGAAGACTTTGAGATTCATGATATTTTGGCACTTACGACTGTTGAAGATGAACCTGCGTGTGTTAAAGATGCACTTAAAATTCCTATTTGGAGAAAAGCTATGCAAGAAGAGATTGATTCTATTCATAAGAATCAAACTTGGCAGCTATGTGAGTTACCAGAAGGAAAGAAGGCTATAGGTGTAAAATGGATCTTTAAAATCAAAAGGAAAGCAGATGGTACTATTGATAGATACAAGGCCAGGTTGGTTGTCAAAGGATATGCACAACAAAAAGGTATTGATTATGATGAGACATTTGCTCCTACATCTACGATGACTATTATTAGGTCAGTACTTGCTCTAGCAGCACATTTTGGTTGGCATATATATCAACTTGACATTAAGACTGCTTTTCTAAATGGACATTTACACGAAGATGTGTATATTCAGCAGCCAGAAGGTTTTGAAGAGACAGGTAAAGAACACTTAGTGTGTAAGCTTATAAAAGCTTTGTATGGTTTAAAACAGGCACCTATAGCATGGTATGAAAAGATACATACATATCTTTTATCCATTGGTTTCCATAACTCAGATGCGGCTCCAACTCTTTATGTCAAAGTTGAAACAGGTATGATGATTATAGCAATCATTTATGTGGATGATATTATAGTCACAGGTCCCAGAGATGAAGATTTGCAGATATTCAAAGAAGAATTGAAGCAAACATTTGATGTGAATGATTTAGGCATTCTACATTATTATCTTGGGATTCAGTTTCTGTTTCGAGATGAGTGTATCTACATGACACAACAGAAGTACATTGAGAAACTTTTGGAAAGGTTTCAGATGGGTGATTCTAAACCTATGCAAACACCTATGGATCAGAACACGTCTTTACAAATGGTAGCAGATGCAGAGCCATTTGATGCTACTCTATATAGTCAAGCAGTTGGTTGTTTGATATATCTTTGTAATACACGTCCTGATATACAGTTTGTAGTTTCTCAAGTATCAAGGTTCATGCAGAATCCGACAGTGTTACGTTGGAAAGCAGTAAAGCAGATCTTTCGTTATTTGAAGGGAACTTCAAATTATGCTATGGTATTTTCGAAATCTACACATTTGTTACTAAAAGGATTTTCAGATTCTAATTGGGCAGGTGATATAGACACAAGAAGAAGTACTAGTGGATTTTGTTTTTATCTTGGAGATTGTCTTATCTCATGGTTTTCAAAAAGACAACCCACTATTGCCACTTCATCGTGTGAAGCTGAATATCGTGCAGCATTTACAGCTACTCTAGAGTCAGTATGGTTGCAGAAGATTTTCAGTTATCTTGATGTAAGAGTACATCAACCCATTCAGATATTTTCAGATAGCCAAAGTGCTATAGCTATAGCTAAGAATCCAGCGCATCATGCAAGAACAAAGCATATAGAGGTACACTACCACTATATTCGAGAGCAGATAGCTAAGAAGCACATTGAGCTGGTTTATGTTCCTACTAGTGAGAATGTTGCAGATATATTTACCAAAGCATTGACTAGAGATAGTCATGAGAAGATTTGCAGGTTACTGAATCTTGTACCAATATGACATTGAAGGAGGGATTGTTGGAAGTCAATGTCCTCATTGGTCCAACAAATAGCTTCATAAAAAGCTTTCTCCATATCCTTCCAGGCGGGCGCAGTATCCATATATAGATTCTCTTCTATATAACTTCAACAAGTCAAAGCGGGTCGACCTGGTGTAGCCTAACTTGTCTAAAAGCATCCTCCGGGTGGTCGACTTGGTGTAGCCTAACTTGTCTAAAAGCATCCTCAATAGACCCGGGTTCAAATCCCGTCAGGCGCAGCGCGAAGACAATTTTTTGAGTTACTTTACTTTTAGGAAAAACACACGGACGAGCTGCGTTTATTGTCGAACGCGATGATGCTCTATCGTAGCTTTTATTTTAGCGAAAGTAGATTTTAGTACAGCTTTTCATGGATACTCAACAACTATATAAACAAGGCCTTGGCTCCTTGTATACTCACTCACTCAAAGATCTAGAGCTTGGAGATCTTCTTGAAGACAGAGTGTTCTCACACTCTTGAAGGAGGTGAAGTTGTGGTGAAGGAGAGGCTACTCTCATTGCAGCAGGAAGTCTTCTACGAGGTGGTGGTAACTATCTTTTGTGAGTTAACCTTGTGGTTGATTTACAATTTCATTACACTATTTTGTTAAGCTTCGTTGCTTCATTCTCTTCACACACACTTAGATTATTTCGACATAATCTAAATTTTGTATCATCATCTTCTTATTCTTCCATTAGTGAGTGCACCACTTTATATGGTTGAGTAGTACTCCCATGTTGTAATTTGGACATCTATTATTTTTAGTGAAGTAAGCATCCAAGCTTACGTTCCCTATCCTTGTCTCAAGATCTCTTTCTTTCTCTATCTCACTTATCATCTTGTCAATTAAGTTGTGTATGCTCAAGAGGTTTTAGTATTGGAACGATCCTGGGGCCCCAAATTCCAACAGAAGTCTTACTAGATAGTTCACTTGTGCAAACTGTTCTCAATGGTCTTCCATATTCATATCAAACTTTTGCTTCTACTCTTTCATTGATGATGAAAGGAAATCCAAATGCCTTAATGTTTGAGGATTTAGTTTCTATTTTGTTGCAAGAAGATTAGTCGAGACAGAATAGGTCTATTATGTGTGTTGGAGATCAAGCTTTCTTAGCTAGGCAGAAGGACAAATGTTAATGGAGCTCATCTATTAGTAACCAGAAATCTGCTAATGTTTCACAATCAAAGAAGGAAGACAAAGATGAGAAGAAAACAAAGAATCAGAAATAGTTTTCTAAATACTATAATGGAAATGATCATGTCATAAAGAGTTGTCCAAAACTGGTTGCAAAATAGGCAAAGAAGAAAGGGGCTAGAATGGTTGTTGCACAAGCATCTATACCTAAAACAAAGTGTGCTAATCTTGTGTAGAATGAAGAATGGGTGTTAACTACTATTTGGACTCAAATGTTTGGTACTTTGATAGTGAGGCAACCAAACATATTACATCACAACATAGTTTCTTTTGTTCACTTGAGTGTGCCCCTACAATGAATACTATCACATGCACTAACAACTCCTCTTATCCTATAATGGGAGTTGGTAAGATCATTTTGACTACTAGTGATGGTAGTTCTTTCACATTGTTAGATGTTTTGTATGTAGCAAGGATCAAGAAAAATTTGTTGTCAATTTTAGCATTAGCCAAGGTTGGCTTGGTTGTCAAATTCATTGATGATAGATATACAATTCATGATCTTTCAAATGGTGATGTCATTATTGCTTATGGAATTTTATGTTGCAAGCTTTATAAGCTCATAAACTATGCAAAATATGCGAATGATTTGGCATGTGCAATTCAAGATTCTCATGCTATCTCGGATGCAAAGCTTTGGCATGCATGCTTTGGTCATCTACCATAAGTAGTAGTCCAAATGATCTTACCAACTCCCATTACATGATAAGAGGATTTGTTAGCACATGTGACAATATTATCCATAGGGGCAGGCTCAAGTGAACTAAAGAAACTATGTTGCGGGGTAATATGTTTGGTTAACCCATCTTTGAGTTTAAACAGCAACTCCATAAGAGGATGTTAGACTAGTTTCAAGAAGTTTTAAACAACATGATCTATCCTTGGATCTCCTAAGGAGTACTCAAATTTCTAGAAACAAACTCACTGGCATGAAAAGAATATATGGTTACTCACCCAAATTGCTGGTCCTTTGGATCGATTAGCACATCGCAAACTTGCAAGTTACCATTAAATCGATGAATTTCATGTTACAGTTAATAGATCGAAGGTATTACTAACACATGCTCTAACTCTATAGGTTTTGAATGATCTAAGCCATTTCATGTTTTTGTTGATGCCTCTGATATAGCTATTAGAAGTGTATGTATGATTTGGAAAAAAGTGGTACCAACCAACCTACTATGTCAGTCATAGACTATAGACTACCAAAAATAATTATTTAGTCATATAAAGGAAACGTCTTGTTCAAATTTTCTCAATTAAAGAGTTTTTATATTATTTGTTAGGTCGTAAGTTTTTATCTCATGTGCATCACTATGCCCTTGTATATTAAGCAATAGAATCTTGTGGGCCATCTAGCCTTATGGCACCTAAATATGATGTGTGCCAAAAAAATGAAGTTCTTGCAATGATAAATGAAGCTCATTTTGGTGTTGCTAGAGTCCGTTTTTCTTGTCATTTAACTATATATTTTGCAAGCAGGATTATGGGCCAATGGTACATTAAAAACTTCAAAAGGTCATTTCCATTTTCAATATCTATTAATGATTGAACACCCCTCAAGGATCACATAGGTCCACCTAGACCACCAAAAGGAGTGACGATTATATGCACATGTATACTTCATTTTGTGAAATTTGAACCTTCATGGAAGGCCATAAAGGGGTATTCAAAAGAGGTATTGAAGGAACAATGCAACAACCAATCTTGCCAAGAGAGTGGTCATGTATGTGCATCACAATAAGTACATATGTACCTTATTGCCTAAAATGAAAGATAAAGCAAGCATTTCCTATTGGAAATCATTGATTCTAAGGGGCCCTTTGTTATTCCTAACCATAACCTTTTGAAGATAATCTAGGACCTCAGTGATTTTTAAGAAATAGTAACACAAAAAGATAAACCAATAGATAGAGTCTAGAAGAAAGTAGACAAAGAGAGATTTAGATTGAGAGACTATGAACTCAAATTCTCAAATTGCCAAGAGCAATGCAACTAGAAAGATGATGTGGTCCACCATGCACTCCCAATATGGAGCTCAGATGGTGATGTAGAGAGACTCTAGATGAAGGGCTCACTAGTGTGCAATTTTACATAGAGCTTCACATAGGCTATGCTTATATAGTATTTACAATGGGGGTCAGTATAGATAAGCATAATCAAGAGAGATAAATAGTCGATAAAATATATAAGCTAACAATATCCCAATGACCAAAAGTCATACCAACTCACCCCTGCAAGCTAATGGGATAGCCCCCTCGAACCCCATGGAAGGGGGAAAGCCTCTCTCTGCACTCCCCCAATTAAGGTTTTATGGGAAAATTGTGTGGAAACACAAGGCCTATATTCTCACCTTGAATGGCAACCCAATGCCCCCAAAGTTTATGCCCTACCTTATCTCATGGCTATGATCATGAAGATCATCTATTACCATCAATGGTCACACATAGATCTCATCTAATTTGGAAATTAGGGTTCCACAAATGTTCGCACTCTCGCATTGGCTTCTCCTCATAATGGGGCCCTTACAATTTAGAGCTCCATGGATCATTTAAGGTCACTTGAGGGTGGATTATTGAGTATATATAACACCTCCCTCTCAATCTCAATCCTATGATGAACTGTCTCCTTGGTCCAATACCAAGTTTTAGAAAGTGTCGATGAAGTTTCTCTCTCCCAAGAGCCTCAATGAAGATGTATTCTCCATTTTCTTTAGTTGCACAATAGCTTATCTCCACAACCCCATGCACATATCGATATTGAATTTCTATGTGCGTGCTACATGCATGGAGAACATGATTTTTGGCAATGAACATAGAACTTTGGTTGTCACACTTTAGCTCTTTAGCCTCCTATCCTTGTATTCCTATGTGCAATATTGAATTTCTATGTGCTTGGTACGTGCATGGAAAACATGATTTTTGGCAATGGACATGCAACTTTGGTTGTCACACTTTAGCTCTTTAGCCTCCTATCTTTGTATCCTATGTGCCATAGGATCCTCCTCAACCATATTGCTTCATGTGCTACAACACATGTTGCTTTGTATAACTTTTGTAGAGGATAATGCTATATTTGATTGCTTCTTATTGGTCCAAGAGAAAATTATAGATCCTAAAGAAAAGCAATATCCAAAAAATGAATTTTTGATATCAATATCTCCAAGCCCATCTGAATCACAATATTTAATGAGAGATGATCCTTCTTCATGGAGAATACCATAATCAATGGTTCCTTTCACATACCTGAGTATCCACATACTTTCCTTCCGGTGAGTTTGGTAAGGCTTATTAGAGAACTTTCTTATTGCTCCAACAACATAGGAGATATCTAGACTACTATTGCACAAATAGATGAGACTTCCAACTAGTTTCTTGTATCTCCTAGTATACACTACAGGTGAATTATGTTTGATAGATAATTTTGCATTGACCTCCATAGGTGTAGAATATCCTTGCAATCCTCCATGTTGAATGGCTTTGAAATTTGTATTGCATACTTCTTTTGAGAGATGAAAATCTTCCTTGGTTCTTACCACACTTAGAGGCCTAAGCAATAATGCATTAAGCCTAAATCCATCATTTCAAATTATGAACTCAGGGCATCTTTTGTTTGTTGAAGAAGCACATTCATTTCTTGTAATCAAAAGGTCATCTACATAGAATACAATCACAATTTTCTTCCCACCTCTCTTTAGAACATACAATTTAGCATCAAAACCACATCTTTTGAAAGCTACATCCAAGAGATACTTATACATTGATTGATGCCATGATCTAAGGGCTTGTTTTAGCCCATATAATGCCTTCCTCAGCTTACATTCTACCTTGTTCTTTGAATGGGGAGGTTCATGAAGTATTTCGATGGTGATGCACCACAGTGCGCTCTCCTTCTCTTGAGCACCACGATGATATCCTCAGAGTAGAAAACTGAGCTCCTAAGGCCGCACACGATAGTCTGCACAGAGACAGCAAAATACACAAAAAACACAGTACAGAGGGAGCACAAATACAGACTTCTCAGGTCTTACAAATGCGGTCGAACTTATAGTCTGTGACTGACCATGCCACTATATGTTTTATTAAAGAACATATACAAAGAAGTGTCCAGTGGCCATTTGGCCTTTCACATGGACACTAACAATAACAATCTCCCACTAAAGGCCTATATGGCCAAAGTAACTATGGGAGAAAAATAAAGAATGATAAAGAATACCTGAGTGTAAGTATACAAACTATACCTCCCACCTGATGGGCATGTTACACAATATACAAGTGATTGTGTAAGATCATGAATCAAGTAATACCCATCAAGTGACAACAGTGTCGAAAGCTATCTTGTGGTAGAGCTTTAGTTAAAGCATCTTCAACATTATCTCGAGTGTGTACCTTTTCAAGAAAAATGTGCTCAATGGCTAAGCGATCTCTAATGAAGTGATACCTCACCTCAATGTGCTTGGTCTTTGGATGATAGACCGGATTCTTAGCCAAAGCAATGGCACTCTAACTATCACTGAGCAAACGAGGTACATGCTGCGGTAAACCCATATCACAAGCAAGACGAGAAAGCCACAATGCTTCCTTACATGCCTCACTTGCTGCAACAAACTCTGCTTCTGTGGTGGAAATAGTTGTACATTCTTGAAGACGAGATCTCCAAGAGATGGCACCTCCAACAAAATGAAAAATGTACCCTGATGCAGACTTACGATTGTCTACACAACCAGCATAGTTAGAATTTGTGTATCCAATAATGGATGCTTTTCCTCTACCTAAGCATAGACACTTTTCCTTAGTGCCACTCAAATATCTTAAAATCATCTTGACCGCTTCCCAATGTTTCTTGCCAGGATTAGACATATATCTGCTCACAACTCCCACTACAAATGCAATGTCTGGTCTTGTAGCTACCATAGCATACATGAGACTACCAACAACAGACTGATAGGGAATTTTGTTCATGAATTCGTTTTCTTCATCTGATTTGGGGCAATCATCCTTGCTCAATTTCATATATGTGGGTAAAGGTGTACTCAATGCCTTTCCACCCTACATATTGAACTTGTGAAGTACTTTGGATATGTACTCACTTTGAGGCAAGTATATGCATCTTTTACTCCTATCATGAGTAATGCGCATGCCAAGAATATGTTTGGCATCCCGCAAATATTTCATATCAAATGTCTGACTCAAATTCTTTTTTAGAATGGGTAAGTCATAAGAGGACTTCCCAGCAATCAACATATCATCGACATAAAGTATCAAGCATATCAAGCTGCCATCTGAGCATCTCTTTGTGTAGAGACAATGATCCTCATTACTTTGAGAATAGCCTTGAGACTTCATAAAAGCATCAAACTTTTGGTACCATTGTCTAGGGGACTGTTTAAGTCCATACAAGCTCTTCTTGAGCTTACAAACTAGACTTTCCTTCCCAAGAACTACATAACCCTCTGGTTGTTCCATATAGATCTCATCTATAAGATCTCCATGCAAGAAAGCAGTTTTCACATCTATTTGGACTAGCTCTAAGTCCTCCATTGCAACAAATCCAAGCAGCATGCACAGGGTAGTCATCTTGACCACTGGAGAGAAGATTTCCTCGAAGTCAACACCATGTTGTTGCTTTAAACCCTTTGCAACAAGTCGTGCTTTATACTTTTTAGAAGCACTATCTGGTGTGAACTTCAGCTTATATACCCATTTACATGGTAAAGCTTTCCTACCCTTTGTCAAAGGTACTAAATCCCAAGTAACATTCACTCTTCATGGAACGCTCCCTGTTGACATGATCCTCTATCTACATAGCCTCTTTGTAGCAAGAAGGCTCACGGGCATCTGTTAGCATAAAAAAATCTAAACCTAGAACATATCTATCAGGTGGATGTGAGACACGTGCAAAACGTCTCAATGGTTGTTGAACAGGAACATCTATAGACTAACCTGAATGGACATTCTCTTGAACATCCCTATGTGCAGCATTTTTATGCATGCTAATTGGAGGACTAGTATCCTCAAACACCACTCTTCTCACTTCAACCTCCTTAATGGGTTGTTTATGCATCTTAGACTCATTGAAAATGACATCACTACTTTTGATCACTGACCGTGTTTCAGGATCCCATAAGCGATATCCAAATTGTCCTTCTCAACCATATCCAAGAAAAATGCATTTCTTTGACTTATGGTCCAACTTTTGTCTAACATTCTTGGGTATATGAAGATATGCTTCACCCCTAAAAACTTGAAGATGATCATAATATGGTGGCTTCCCTATCCATAACTCTTGTGCCACTTTCAGACCTTTCGCAATACTAGGAGAAAGGTTAATCACATGAACTGTAGTCAATACTGCTTCTGCCCAAAAACCTTGTGAGAGGTTTGCATGATGCAACATAGAGACTATTCTATCTTGAGTAGTTCTATTCATCCTCTCAGATACATCATTCTGTACTGGGTATACGAAGCTGTAAACTCTCTACGAATCCCCCTAGACTGACAGAAAAGGCTGAATTCATGTGAGGTATACTCACCCCCATTATCTCAACATAAAGCCTTAAGCTTAGTTCCCATTTCAGTCTCAACTGAAGCAAGCCATTTTCTGAAAGTAGAGAATACCTCATCCTTCGATTTGATAGGATATACCCAGACTTTTCTAGTAGCATCATCTATGAAAGTGACAAAGTAAAGTGAACCACCTAAGGACCTAGTGGGCATAGGACCACACACATCTGGATGAACGAGATCTAAAGGCTGAATTGAAGTGTGCGTTCTATGCACATTTCTGGTTTGCTTTCCATATTGACAATGCTCACAAAATGAAAAATCGGAGAAAGATAACACAGGTAAGTAGGCAGAACGAGAAAGATTTTCCATTCCACTATGAGATATATGGCCCAAACGACCATGCCAAATACAAGCCATAGGTTGTTCAGTAATAGCTAACAAGTGTTCTTTCTGTGATACAAATAAAGGATAAAGTGAGCCAACTTTGCTTCCTTTTGCAATAATCATATTGCCCTTTGATATGCGAAAGGACTGAGCATAGAAGACCACCTTGTAACCAAGGTCATCAAGTTGACCAACTGACATCAAACTGCATGATAACTGAGATACATGGCATACATTATGCATAGTAAATTTTGAACCATCAATGAACTGCACAACCACATCTCCAATCCCCACAACATCACACTGGTAAGAGTCACCAAGTCTCGCGGTACCAAGAGACTTTACTGCATAATTAGAGAACCATTCTCTATGTGGTGTCACATGGAACGAAGCACCAGAATCTAGCAGCCAGGTGTGGGAAAGAGAATTAGCCATAAGAGCCTCAGTTCGCACAGTACTATCAAGTGTCAACACATCAACATCATCAGAATTAGCATTAATTTCTTCAATCTTCAAAGTCGAAGTAGATGGCGTAGGTAATTGTTTAACATGCCCATCAACATTCTGTCCTTTACCTTTAGCATTCTTTAATGCATAACAGTCTTTCTTCATGTGTCCTTTCTTATGAAAATAATGGCATTCAATGTCCCTCTTCATTGATTTACTTCTACCCTTATTCTGTTGACCATTATTTTCCTTGTTCTTGCTCCTACTACATTGCTAATTCTTTCCTTGGTAAGAATCACGAACATTATATGCATCTCCACTCTGAGTGCCAACCATAGATTTTCTACGAATCTCCTCACTCAAGAGTGCTCCACATATGTCATCATAGACGAGTTTACCACCAGGTGCATTGTTGCTAATAGCTGTGCAAAACGTATCCCATGATGATGGCAAGGTGCATAACAACAATACTGCTTTCATTTCATTATCCATATCCATTTTCTAAGCCTATAACTGGGAGAATATAGCATCAAACACATTTAGATGAGCAGCAACACTATTTGTGTCCTTCATACGAAGGTCATATAATTTTCTCATTAGATACACTTTATTTGATGTCGTCTCTTTTTCATATGTATTGCATAACTTCTTCCAAAGCTCCTCTGCACTTTCACATTCTAATACTGTAAAGTAAACATTATCTGCCAGGTGCAAGCCAATGGTAGACCTAACATGTATGGTAATATGTATGGTAATATGTATGGTTGCCCTACTATCAAAGTACCAAACATTTGAGTCTATTGTAGAAATACATTGCTTATGAACGGATGGATCATAATTGTAAACAATAGTAAATGCCCATTCTTCATTTTGAACAAGATTAGTAGAATCTATATTATGTGTAGAGGCCTTTGCAACAACCATTTTGGTCACTTTTGTCTTTGCCTCTTTTGCAACCAATTTAGGATAACTCTTTATGACATGATCATTACAATACTTGCAAACCTGTTTTTTATTTTTTGTTTTCTTGTCATCTTTGTCTTCCTTCTTTGTCTATGCAACATTAACAGATTTTTGATTAGTAGTAGATAAGTTCCATTTACCTTTACCCTTCTCAATAGTTAAGAAAGCTTGATCTGCAACACATATAATTGATCTGTTTTACTTGGATTGATTTTCTTGCAAAAAAATAGATACTAAGTCCCCAAACGTTAAGGCATTTGGATTGCCTTTTATCATCAATTGAAGAGTAGATGCAAAACTCTAATAAGAATCTAGAAGATCATTAAGAATAGTCTCCATAAGTGAACTATTCAACAAGATTCTATCAACAGAAATAATTGCTCCTTCAAATCTTTGATCTTTGTCAAAAAACTGTCCATCGAATCTCCTTCATTCTTATGCTCAATCTTCGATTGTTTTTCGACATAAGCAACACGAGCCTCATTTCTTGCCTAGTATGAAGTTGTAAGTGCATCTCAAGCATCCTTTGTTGTCTTGAAAGAGTGAATGTGAGGAATAATGGCACTTTTGATAGAGAAAGCTACCAATGCATATGCTTCATCATCTCTTCCATCCCACCAAAGTTCCTTTGCACTAGGTATAACATGAATTGTAGTATGATCAAGAAATTGAACATCATCATCTTTAACACCATCTACATTACCTTCAATAATTGTATTTGCAAGCCTAGCATGATATTTTTCAATACCCTGCACAATATTCCACAACCCTTTCGCTACCAATACATAACATATCATATATGCCCACAATGGGTAGCTAGTACCATCTAACTTATGTTGAATAGCTGACATACAAAATACATCATTGCTTTTAACCATGGCAAGTGACTAGATATCCTTATGCAGAAGAATGCCAATCTCAAAAAGTTGAACATAGATACCTTGTCAAGCATTGCTAGGCATGTAGTAGATATTGAGATGCTTGTACTTACTTACGAACGGAACTTATATATATGTGTGGCACAAAAGGATGAAATTGCTTGCACAATCATTGTGATAGTGTATTCGGAGGTTGAAAACGACCTCATATCCAAATCTTGATAATAGCAAAGTTGTCTTGAAATCCTCATTATCACGAGTATGCTCACCAATTTTTGTGTGATTTTGAGATTGTGATTGGAGGGGTGTCCACAACATCCTAGATGAAGGGACGTCTTGCTCTGATACCAATTGTTGGAGTTTGAGATCTACATAAACATATGAATAGCATAAGGAAGAAGAACAAGCTTGGCGAACAAGACAATTTTGTATTACAAACTCAATGCACAATGATAAGTGATATGTTAGGGTTATAGGCGTATATACAAGCTAGGGGAAAAAATCTCCTAAAGAGAGGAAAAAGTGCCCCAAATGTCCTAAATGTGTTCACACATATCACTACCAAAATATACCAATAATATTAATGACATATAACCTAATCATTCAATGAGAAGATATCAAATGTCCCAACATGCAATGTAATGGGTTAGTAGAAATGGACATTTATAAAGGGCTAATGGGCTAGCCTTCATAGATACTAACACATTAAAATGGGGTGAATAAGAGGATCATTAATCATGGAATATGTCACTTCCTTATGTAACAAGTGAATTATTTTACTCATCTTGTACCTAGAACTAGTGTATTGCATGATTTTTTTAATGTGAAACAAACTCATTGTGTCAAAAAATTGCGTCAATCTATAAGAAAATATTTTTATTATGTTGAGAAAATTCAGATATAGGTATCATTGCCAACAATTGGTATGCTTTAAAGTTCTCTCGTGGAATTAGTATAAAATTTTGCATAAGAATTATGACGATTTATTAGTGTACATAAGATGCTTGTCAAAATAATGAGATGCCAACCATAAAGATGCAAATAGCACATTGATTTTTTTAAATGGAGCATGAGCTTGAATCATCTTTAAAGAGTCAGCATGTGCTTGACTCTTTAAAGCACAATGATAGCACTAATGTTGCATGATGAATAATTTCACATAGATCATCAACCTTGCGCCCTTTTTAAGGGAAAAAGTGATTCATTGCAAGTATAAGAAATATTAATTGACTCTAGTTGGTGTTTTCCATGAAATGGTTGTATATAGGAGTAAATATTACATTTTGAAAAGTCTATTTTTGATCTTTATAACATGAGCTTGAATCATCTTTATAATTATTGGCGTTTTGAAGTATAAAGCAGGTAATCATCACATTGTAAAGCTAGAAATTTTTATTTTGTTTAATCTTAATGAAAAACTTCTTGGAAGAGCACCCAAGATCATGATGGCCAAATTCAATTGCTTGCAATTTTTTAATATAAGGATCATGCATCTCTTGATGGTAAAAAGTCTTTGGGTACATATAGTATTGTTATTTTCCATGTTGAAAATCAAATCTTTGAGTGGAACCAATGTCGATAAAGTTCTTGAAATAGATTTGATTGTACAAATCTTTCTTTTTTTTGTATGGCAAAAACATGGTTTCTACAGATCCACATAATGTCTTGCATCATTATATACAAAGCGCTCCAAGTTCATTAGAGAGAGATATTTAAAGAAATTCAACTCTTCATTCAAAGACGATTGTTGCATTTTTTAGAATAGATGATGGTATTATTGAGTTTGAAAGTGTCAAGCTGGAAATAGCACAAGACAAATAGAGATTTTGTAACCACCAAGGATGGAGGATTTACAAACAAGAAATATCTTCTTCTTCTACTAATACAAACATAAATGAATGATCAACTCTTCATTCAAAGATAGTTATTGCACTTCTTAGAATAGATGATGGTATTATTGATTTTCAAAGTGTCAAGGTGGGAATAACACAAGATAAATAGAGCTTTTGTAGGCACCAATCACACATACAAGGATGGAGGATTTACAAGCAAGAAATATCTTCTTCTTCTTCTACTAATACAAACATAAATGAATGATCTAATGCAATATAATGAGATAGCTCAATATATAAATAAGAGTACACAAAAGGACCCTAGCAACAACTAATGAATGATTTGGAAAAGTAAGTGTGCCATCACCCGTGGTAAATCAAACATGTCAATGAAGACATATAGAAATATCTCTCGAGCATATCTAGATATTTGTCATACATCATAAGAATAAAATATAAATAAACATGAAATATCACCTTGTAACATCATGTTGAGCTTAATGTCATAATACTCATCCTCAATCTCAACATCACCTCTTGTACTCTACATATCAACAAATGTTTCTTTATCAAGTTCTCATTTGTGAGTGGTTTGGTTGATATATCAATGGTTTTTTAATATGTCTTGGCTTAAACAAGATCATCGCCATCTATGATGATCTTTTCCTTTGATCGATTGATAATGTATCTCAATAAGTTTGTCATAGAATGGACAAAAATCTCTTGCAATTATTGTATATTGCTAAGGTTTTCACAGTAAATTACAATTCGCATTTGAATATTCATCCCCAAGTCTACAATGAGCATATCCAAACCAATAGCCTCATATATTGCCATGACAACATCTTTGCTCAACATGCATACTCAATAAATCAATAATTTGTTGCTTCTTTATACTTCATGCATCAGAACAGAAAGACACCAATTTACCTATTTGGCACATTATTGACCCAACCTGCATTAATGTGTTCATGTACCTACAATTCCAGACATGTTGCATAAAAATTACATAGTCTATGGTTACGCTCATGTAGTCTAACATACATCACAATGCATCCAAATGTCTTAGGAAGCTACATCAATATCGTCTCAAGTCCTATAGTGTAGCTCAAGTTTGGTTTCATAATTGTGAGATGAATTGGGATTCTCATAATCATCTTGTACATAGTAGCATTTTCCAATGCTTCATATGTATTGCCATTTAATTTCATATTTTGGTTTTATGGCATGGAAATAATCTTGTAAGAAGCTATGTAATGCTATTTTATTATATTCAATGCATGCTATTTTCGGGATAAACATATCCTCATTTCTACATGGATAATTTTGATGCCCAAAAATTAATATAGTACACCCAAGTCTTTGAGGTCAAATTCCTACATAAAAAGTATTTTCTCAACTTATATGCCATCATCAATATAACAACCAAATATTAGTTCATAGAAATATATGTTTACAATGAAAATCTAGTTATACTCTTACAATGAGTAATTCACATTTAATAAAGAAAACTTTATAGAGGTCGATTAATGTACAATACATTCATACCATATAGAAGGAGCTTGTTTCAACTCATGATTCACAAAGGCATTCCTTATGCTTGTTTGATCTAAGGCCCATCTTTGATAATTCCACAAGCTCTATAATAGTAAATAATTTAGCTACAAGGTTAAATCTTTCGTCCATTTGAATATACTTTTTCTAATAACCTTGTTATGTACTTGCTTATTATGATGAATTTTTGCAATTGAATTTCCTACAATTTCACATTACATGGATTTGGATTGGAAATATTACTTGGTGTACATATGATCCATCCAACTCCCACTTTCTCCAACTAGTTTCTCACTTGATCCAACATTAATTTGCTTCTTTATGTTAACATCATTGTTTGATTTCTTTTTCTAGATACCATGTGTATATTTTCCCTCAATTATGTGTGAAAACATTGTAAAATTTTTATCCCTTTCTCAAAAGAATATCTAATAAATTTGTGTTTGCTATTTCTTTTAATTAAAGAATGGTGACCTCATGTTAAACTTGCATATATGTAATACATCTTGACACCTTGGTGTGTGATATACATAATTTTTAAACTTAGTATAGATTTACCTCTCACCTCCATGTTTAATCCCATGTATATAATTTATTGGGACTGTTTCACAATATAAGAAAAAGTGATAGTAATGAGTCATATTTTTCTCATTTATAATGAATCTTGAAATTTCTCCAATATGATTGTTTTCTCATTCAATAACAAAATTTTTGCATGGTGTATATCTATATGTGATTCTACATTTGATTTCATTCTTTTCGAATAAACTTTCAACTTCATTTGAGAAACATTCTTCTTCTCTATTGGATCTTAACATTTTCATTTATTTCTTTTTTCCTCTTTTAAAGAGCATGGAAGCAAGTATGGAAGAAAATCATAGGGAAGATGAAAGATAGATATACAAAGAGGAAAGAGACCATGATGGAAGATCAAGTTTTTCCAAGAAAATGGAAATTTCCTTAAAAGAAAGCCCATTTTGATGTATCAGAAGCTTTGTAAAAGCACTAGAGAAGTCCTTAATTTGCATTCCCTAAACATTTCAAATATTTAGTCTGGAATTATAATATAGATCATAGATTTTAATCTTGTGTAGCCTTAAGTATGAATAGACATAAGTTTAGGCCACTAATATATAAGTGAATTCAACTCATTTCTAAAGAGCTGTTTGTTATCTTGAAGAAGAAGAGTCTCTGAAGAGGTAAAATATCATTACATACTTTTCTTGCTCCATTCTCTCATTCTCAGTGAGATTATGTGCATATGTATAGTGCGGAGATGATGCTAAGATGAGTTAGCTACCATTCCCACTTATTTCCATCATAATACTTGTAACAATCACGTGTAAAAAGTGTAGAAAGAAAAATAGGAGACTAAGTCACATATGAAACTCTTTTTTTTTTCATAACTTATGTACAAAGCTTCAAACAATTCTCTTGTCGAGAGCTTTGAAAGGAACTCATTATTGATCTAGTTTTTCCCAAGATTTTTCTTGATGCACCATAAAGAGGTATTTTTCATGATTCAAACATACCCTATATTGTTTGCAACAATTCAGCAATATGCTTCTCGTAAGGACCAATAAACAAAAAATCATCATGTAAAACAATGATAAGAAGTGCATGATTTGCGTGCTTAACCTACAAGGTTCTCTCTATTGGATTATTCTCAAATCCTTTCACTAGAAAGTAGGCATGTATCTTTAGATGATGCTTGCTTCAATCCATATAGTGCCTTTTTCAACCTGCATACTTTGTTTTCATGCCCTTTTTACACAAAACCATTGGGCTTAAAGGATAGAGAATATGCACTCTAAATTTGTAGAAAATTCGTGTTGGATCCTTCCTTTGTCCTCATACATGGCTACCATAGTTAGCCAAAAACGCCATTTTTGTGTGTTCCTTAAGGGTGAAGTGCTGAGATCTTTTACACGAGCAAGAACCCTCAAGATTTCTAGCAACTCCCACGTCATTCCAAATGGATTTTGGGAGGTGTTCCAATCTTCCCACACAAGATAGACTACTTACTTTCTAGATATGGTATGTGCACATATGAGTGTGCAACTCAGCCAAAAAGCTCAAAAGTATGTAGAGGGATAATGGCATGTTTCACAGACAAAGCTATCAATGCATGTGCGAGTCGACTGACGAGATGATATGAGAAGTGAGGAGTAGTAGCGGATGGTTATGCAGCCGGTCTTCTGAAACACTAACATCAAAAGAAGAGAAACTTTGGACTTGGGACAGCCTTTTGGCACGTCCAAAGATGAGTTTTTTACACTCTCATCTTCTTCAGTGTGTGAGGATGGAGGGATGAGTGTATGTGGGATGAGAAGGACATGACCAATCACCATTACTTAATCCCTTGGGTTGTAGTCCATCTCCATAAGGGTAAGAATATCCCTTGGTTGACTATGTGCTTGATATATTTAAGCACTCTTCTAGTTGGATTCAAATGAACATCGGTTGATGCATTGAAAAAGTGAGATAGCACTCCTACAACATAAGCCAAATTAGGTCTTGTGATTGTTACATGGTTTAGAATCCCAATGATGCTCTTATATGTTGTAATATCTTCAGGTGGTTGTCCTCACATCAGATAGCTTTGTATTTAGGTCTATAGGTTGTGTGAGTGGCTTACATCCATTCATACCATACTTATACGACACATCCAAAAAATACTTCCTTTGTGCTAAGTAAAAAATTTGTTACATAGATTACTTCAATCCCTATAAGCTATTTGAGTATTCCAAGACCAAAGAACTTGAATTCCTTCCCAAGCCCAACCTTGATCAGTTTAATACTTGCATCATCAATTCCTATTATGATTAGGTCATGTACGTATATACATATGTAGAGAACTAGATTTCCTTCTCTCTTGAGGTGTTTGATTATTAGAAAGTATTTTGTATAAATCTTATTTTTTTGGTGAAGAGTCCTAACCAAATTGGTGGAATGGCTTGTAACCCTTTGTAGTAGTAATAGAACAGGTTTCTCTCTCAGTGTAGAGAGAGAGACATGTATCGGACCTGCTAGACTATCAATTTGTCACACTAGGGAAGAAGTATTCGGTAAATGTTGAGTTTTGTGTAGCTATAATCTCTTGTTTACTGTTACAATTCTATCGGTGTAACTTGTTTCTATACTGGATTGTGTAACGATTCTGTCTGAGAGGTTTGAAGTACTTGGGGGTTACGTCTAAGTTCTTTCTCATGAATTTGTGTAGTACAAGAGATTTTATATTTGGTAGATAATTGTGAAGTGGGAGAAATGCAAGGATCTAGTCTCTAGATTTTGAAACCCAAGAACCCCCTAGACTTGTTCCTTCCTTAATCGAACAAGACAGAAGTTAATGTTGGCGATCCTGCTGGGAGTGGTTGTTGTAGCCTACATGTCGATAACACGATTCAGTGAATCTTACTCGAAGTATAAGATTGAGAAGCATCCAGTTCGAGTGAAACACCGCAACGGAAAATAGTGACGCAAAATCTGTAATGAGTCATAGCAACCCCACAACACCATTCTTAGTTTTTGATCTACAAGACATATCGGAAACTTTTTCAGTGGCGTCTAGTGAAACTTTGGTTATGTCCCGTGAAACTTTAGTGGTGTTTGGTGAAACTTCGATGGTGTCTAGTGGCATTGGGAACAAAAAGATCCACAATACTAAGTCTGTAAAAATTGAATCCCCACCAGAAGTTGTAGTAGATATCACAAAAATTTCAGAAAATCCATTAGTGAAAGAAAGCAGTACCAGAGAAGGGTGGAGAATGCCTACAGAGTAGCGTATTGCAACTACCTTCCCAAGGTTTTGGAGTAGCAGAAAAACACCTACAATAGAAGAACTAGAACCCATCCAATAGCTAAACTTGGAAATTCTAGAGCGACTAGAATGACCCGCTAGTCAAGCATCACCTACCAGTTCCAAGTCTATAGACATTATGGATGCACTTGAGTATTTTATCCCCGGATCAATGGCAAATCCACAAGGTGGACAAAGAAGACAAAATCTAGCTAGAGTGAGTTATGCCAAATTCGGCAGATTTTTGGGTGGTGACCGAGAGGCACATGTCCGTAAATTTGAAATCAATTGTAGTGTAATAGATAACCCGAATGATGATGAGTATAAGGCTCAATTATTCCAATCCATACTGGTAAATGAAGTTGCATGATGGTTAACAGAATTTGATTTAGATCACTTTCAACAATATAATGCAGTTAAGAAGCTTTCTTACAAAGATTGCAGTTGAAGAAGAATCTAACACAAATTTTAGACTTCTTACAAATAATAGACAAAAGAAAATCAGGGTGTGCAAGAGTATGGAATAATTTTTTGCACCCATCTCACATAGCTTCCTATGGAAAATGCCAATTTACTAACATATGTTATTAGCCAATGGTTCATCAATGGCCTTAACTGACAACTGCAGCAAATTATGATTTTCTGGTGTATTGGTGGTATGTCCTTGGATGTCATCATTGAAATGGCTTTGCAAATTGAGCATAAAATTGGTGTTTTAGCAAAAGATCTAGGGTGGAAGAAGGGGAAAAAAATAGAGGACATGCTCAAACAAGTTTTTTTGTATAAAATGTAAAAATCTCGGCCATGTTGAAGCTAACTATGTGTTGAATCAAGTGCCTATTTGCCATATCAAATTTTCGCACACAACGTCCAGGGAATTTTAATCAGACACAATGGAATCAAGATATTGTTAGGACCCCTAATAAAGTATTTCAGCCACGTTGTCATTTGTGTGGGGAGATGGGTCATATCCATCTTCACTACAAAGATGCTCAAGAGTATGATAAACAGAAGAAGAATAGGCAAAACCCAATGACAAATATAGTAATCATCACATTTGTCGAAGCACAAGCTGCTATGATCCAGACACAATCTAGAAAAATGCCAACTAGCAAGAAAGTGTTTGAACCTGGCTTCAAAGAACAATAGAGAATGCTAGCCAAAGCGACAAAATGGGCCCAAGTAGAAGCCCCAGCTTTGCCCACTCTTGCCTTGGTGAATTCCTAGGTAGTAGAATTTGTTGGTGTAAATCACAAGCCTACACATTTTGCTTGTTAGATGCATTGAAGTCCATACACATATGGAGAAGCATAGGAACCATTGCTAGTGGTTAATTACCATTTTATTTTCATGTAAAAGTCAAATTGACTTGGAATCTTTTGTATTCACCTACCAAAAGGATTCGTGGAAAAAGTTAGCTCTTTGATTGAAGGAATATCTCCTAGGATATAGGAGCTTGATCATAGGGAGCCAAAAGTTTGAATTTGAATTCAAATTTTTAATCATTCCTTATAAAAATGGTCATGGAAAAGTCGTGTGCAGAACTCATCACTCCTGAGCTTCTCGTTACTGATTCTGAGTGTGTGTGAGGCCTACACTCTAGCCCACACCTATCTACACCATTAGGCAATGACATTCATGCCAATGGTTTTGTATACAAGTGTTCATTAATACATACATTCACATTGTTCATTTCTGAGTTCTTTGTTATACTCCTTGAAAGTCTGTCAACTTGTGAAGTGCATATCTCGGTCAAATCTTCACCAAATTCAATGATCTTAAGCTTGTTGGATTCAGCTTGAAGTTATCTACATGCTATCAAAATTTGAGGAGATTCTATTCAGCCCTTTCAGAGAAATTCGAGTCGAGGTGATCACTAGTCAATGTCTGCTACAGTCCTAAAAAATCGGGGGTATAGCTTCATTTACTAAACTGATTTCTCTTAGCATAGTTTATCTTTTTACATCATTCCACTTGGAATAGTTATCTTGCTAAGCTAATTAAATACCCCCCTAAAAGGAATTTTTCCAATTCCTACTGTGCTGGTCATACTCAGTAAAAGATCTAGCAGGTGTCAAGACATAAATAGAAGGTTTCTTCAGATTTTGAGTTTCAAAGTTATCCGTTTTGTCTCAATCATTACACACATCACTTCCAAAGTACATAGGCCATTTTATGGTGTCTTTGGAAAGCTAAGAAGGTCTACTTATCAAGTCTGAAGCATTAGGGGGCTGGTACAAAGTAGGTTTAGCAGTACCTACTCAATCTCTTGGAGCATCCATCCATCTTTCCCAACAGTGGTATCAGAGCAAACTAAGGTAAAATGGGAGATGGTTTTCCTTCATTCATTGATAAATTGGACAGGAACAACTATCAGGCATGGTCTCTAAGGATGAAGACCTACCTACAAGGAAGGAGTCTTTATGGATACATCTCAGGAGATGAGGAATTGCCCTCATTCAAAACAAGAGATTACCAACAAAGGAAGAACATGAAAAGCTCAACATGTGGTGTGCAAAGGATGCATTAGCAAGGTCTTATTTACTCAACTCCATCTCTGATTTTCTTTTGCCACATATTAGAAATTGTAATACATCCCAAGAAACTTGGGAAACCTTGTCATCATATTTTTCTTCCAACACAAGGGCTAGAAAAAATTAGTTTGTGGATTGAATTTACCACATTAAGGAAGCAACCTAAGCAAGTTGTTTCAGAGTTTGTGACCAAGATTAAAGATGTAGCAAATCAATTAGCAAGCATATGAGAAGAGATTGAAGAAGAGCAGATTGTAAGACAAGTGATCAATGGGATCAAGGTTGATGAAAAATGGGAAAGCTTCACCACTGCCATGGACCTTTACATGGACATGCAAATTCCAGATCTTACAACTCTCATGGGACAATTGTTCACTCATGAAGCAAAGCTCAACAAGAATGGAGACACATCCAAAGGTAACAACTCTTCTGCCCTATACACTGATAAGAAGTCTAAAGATAAAAGCAAGAGCAAGAAGGTGGAAGATGAAGGCTCTACCTCCCAAGCCAACTATGCAGGGAGAGGTAGATCATCAAGAGGAAGGGGCAGAGGAGGTAAGCAAGGTAGGGGGAGATACTATAACTCCTCACCATGCAACATTTGTGGATTATCAAATCATACTATAGATGCGTGTTTCAGGAATTATAAGAATCAGAGAGGAAGAGGATACGAAAGAGGTGGATACTCACAGTCAAGAGGTAGATTCAACCATCACCAAGGCTACAACAACAATTACAACAACAACTACAATGGAAAGTACAAAGGAGGATTCAAATCCAGAAAGGACTACAACAACTACACAGAGGAGCAGGATGACTCTCTTTTGATCATGAACATGACTTCAAAATCAGGTACAAATGATAACCACCTATTCTACATTGACTCAGGATGCTCAAATCATGTGGCTGGCAATGTAGCACTACTCTTTGATCTTGAGGAACCAAAAGGTAAGCATCAAGTCCAAACAGGTGATGACACCAAGCACTCAGTAGTTTGTTGGAGCAAGTCTATGACAAGCCTAAGTATTGGCTTGAGTCCCACAAAGTTATTGAAGAAGCCTTAAAATGAAGACTATGTAAAGTTCACTTGTGAACTACCTCTTGTAACTTTTGAAGAGTTTACTTATGTAAAAGTGAAAGAATCTTAAGTGGTTGAGTCCACTTGATCAAAAATGGAAAGAGGAGCGACAAATTTGTGATTTTTCATAGGTAGAGAATCAAATCAATCATTGATTGATTGGAGAGTGATTGAGGGAAGTTACCCTCCCAAACTCAACTATAAATAGATGGCAGTTTTAGTCGTGGTTAGAGAGACCTATGTGAAGACCTCCAAGAGCTGAGCTTTATGCCATATCAAGGTGTGATTACAAGGCACACATATGTATCAGTAAGTCATTGTATTGTACAAGCAATATACTTTCATTTTCATGATTAAATTAGTTCATATGTCCATGTTCTTGTGAAGTGTACTACTCACTGCCATTACTCTTAGTATTCTCAGTCAGATTGCAGAGATGTTTTCTCTGAGCTTGGTGCATCATTTTTCATGATTTAACTTGATAAACTTAGCTCTATAAGTCTAATATATGCTCACAAATTTTCATGTCATTTGGATGTTGCAATCTTCAGTTACGTTCAGTTGAAGTCAACAGTGTCTGTTGTTTTTCACTTCTTTGTCACGTACCCGACTTTTTCACTCACCTTGTCAGAGCCATTTATCAGTGCTTACTTATCCAAATTCAATGATTTAAATCTTGTTGGATTCAACTTACGGTCTAGTATGCCTATACAAATTTTCATAATCATTGGATTCCTATATTTTGAGTTATGTGCATTTTTTTGCTCACTGGTCTCAAACTATAGCAGCCCGTGAAAATCGGGATGATGTCATCACTTGCTAAACATCATTCTCAGTGTGTGGTTCATTATTTTTTATGCGATTACTCTTGAAAGTTAGATCTTTAAGTTATCTAGACTTCCCCAAGAGGAACTAAGTTAATTGCTGCTGTGCTCAGAGAATTATGCAAAACACTGGACCGGTGTATGAACCAAGAATAGCAAGTTTTTCACCTCTGAGCTAACTCCAACTTATCTGTTTTGATCTATCTTTTTGAGAGTGATCTTCCAAGGTACATAGGGTGACTAATACATCCATTGGCAAACTAAAAGGGCCCACCATATACTCCTAGAGTTCAATTGGCTGGTGTAGATCAAGGATTTTGCAACACCTCTTCATCTTCAAGCACATACCTATCCATCTCTTCACAGTGGTATCAGAGCAAGGTTGGACAACATGGCAGATGGATTTCCTTCATCAATTGACAAATTGGATAGAGTCTAAATACTCAGCTTGTTCATTAAGATTGGAAGCTTATCTCAAAGGTAGAAGTTTATATGGTTATGTGGCTGGAGATGAAGTTATGCCAAGTTTCAGGAACAAAAGTAAACCAACACAAGAAGGGCAAGAAAGATTGAGCACATGGTGCTCCAAGGATGCACTTGCAAGGTCTTATCTCGTCAACTCTATCTCAGATTTTTTGTTGCCTCACATTAGAAGTTGTAAGACATCTCAGGAAGTGTGGGATGCACTTGAAGCTTTCTTTTCTTCAAGTACCAAGGCTAGGAAGCATCAACTATGGAAGGATTTCACAACTCTCAAGAAGGCTCCCAAACAAAATGTGACTGATTTTGTCACAAAGCTCAAGGACATAGCAGATCAGTTGGGAAGCATTGGAGAGGTAATAGATGAAGAGCAAATTGTAAGGCAGGTCATCAATGGCTTGAAGGTAGATGACAAGTGGGAAGCATTCACCACAGCTATGGATTTGTACATGGACATGCATGTACCTGATTTCAATACACTCATTGGACAACTACTTACTCAAGAGGCAAAGCTTATAAAAAATGGAGAAAGCTCTAAAGGTAATCAATCTTCAGCTTTATACACTGATAAAAGCAAGTCCAAAGATAACAAAGGAAAGGCAAAGAAAGTGGATGATGAAGCACGTACATATCAAGCTAACTATGCAGGTAGAGGAAGACATGGCAGAGGTAGAGGAAGAGGAGGTAGACAAGGCAGGGGGAGATCCCAAGACTCCAAATCATGTTCTATTTGTGGACTAACTAACATACAACTGAAAATTGCTTTAGGAATTCCAGGAATCAAAGAGGCAGAGGATACAATAGAGGAACCTATGGCTACTCAAGAGGAAGGTTCAACAATTATCATGGCAACTACAACAACTACAATCATTCAAACTATCAAGGAGGCTACAAAGGAAGGAGAGACTTCAATAACTACACAGAAGACTCAAACAAAGAGGATTCATTATTGATCATGAACATGGCTATGCCACAAGGTAAATCTGATGAGCATGTTTTCTACATAGATTCAGGTTGTTCAAATCATGTGGCAAGAAATGTGGCACTCCTATCATATTTAGAAGATCCAAGGAATAAGCATGAGGTACAAACAGGAGATGATACAAAACATCCTGTGGAGAAAATAGGCAATGTCAAAGCACCTGATGGAAACATCAACCTACTCAGTAAGGTACTCTATGTCCCTACCATTACAAAGAATTTGATAAGTGTTGGGCAGATAGTAGAGAAAGGGTTGCAAGTCAGGTTCACAAAAGCAGGAGCATTTGTTGAAGATCCAAGTCAAGGATTCAGAAAAATTGCAAAAGGTGAAAAGACAGGTAGATTGTTCACATTTGAATTACAGGACACTAGAAACATTGCTCTCTTTAATTATGGTAGTCAGACACTCACAGAATTGGAAGTATGGCAAAAAGGTTAGCACATATTGGTGAAAGGTCATTAAAGCAAATTTGCAGGGACCAAAGTGTACTTGGACTCCCTAATTTGTCAAAACAACATATGATTTATAAGTGTAGTGCATGTCAATTTGGAAAGTCTCACATGTTACCATTCATTAAGAAAGGTTATATGCATGGAGATCTCTTGGAGTTGGTTCATACAGATGTATGGGGACCTAGCAAGGAAGCTTCAATATTTGGATCAAGGTATTATGTCTCCTTTATTGATGATTGCAGCAGATGGACTATCCTATTCTTTATGAAACACAAAGATGAAGTTTTTTCATGTTTCAAAAGATATTTGGCTCTTGTGGAGAATCAAACAGGTAAATCACCAAAAAGGCTAAGGTCAGATGGAGGGGGAGAATACTTCTCCCATGAGTTTGATTCTTTTCTTCAAGAAAGAGGAATCAAAAGAGAGGTAACTACAAGGTACACTCCTGAGCAAAATGGAGTGGCAGAAAGGAGGAATAGGACAACTGTTGAAGCTGCAAGGTCTATGTTAAATGAAAAGCATTTACCTAATCTCTTATGGGCTGAAGCTGTATCTACAGCCACTTACTTGATTAACAAGTTGCTTTCAAAATCCCTTGATGGGATGACTCCATATGAGGCTTGGAATGGAAGAAGACCAAGCTTAGATCATTGTAAAATTTTTGGATGTATTGCTTTTGCTCATGTTCCTTCACAGGTTAGAGGCAAGATGGATCCAAAGGCAAAAAGGTGTGTATTTGTTGGAAATGACAACAATCAAAAGGGCTACATGTTATACAACCCAACCAACAAAGGATTCTTGGTAAGCAGAGATGTAGTTTTTGATGAGAACAATTCATGGTATGAAGATTCATGCAGGAAGGTCAATTTACCATATGATCTTGAAGAAGATTTTTCAAAGCTTGGTAGAGAACAACCAAAGATTGAAGAACAAGACACCTCAGAGGATGATGAAGAATCACAAATGGAAAAGATCAAAGCATGGAATTCTAAAGGTAAAGATAAATTGCAGGAACTTGGACATGAGGCAGAATCATCACATCATGGCCTAAGAAGATCTATGAGGGAAAAGAAAAAACCAGAAAGGTATGGGTTTGACACCTCATTAGTAACTAAACATTCTATCTACATAGCACAGGACATAAACCAAGAGGAGCCATCATCATTTGAAGAGGCCAAAGCAAAAACAGAATGGAAGCATGCAATGAAGGAAGAGATTGAAGCACTTGAGGAAAACAACACTTGGGATTTGGTGCCCAAGACTTCATCCATGAAGGTAACAGGCTCAAGATGGGTCTATAAACTCAAGAAGAATTCTGATGGTTCCATTAACACGTATAAGGCAAGGCTTGTAGCAAAAGGCTTTGCACAAACTGAACGAATTGATTATGAGGAGACTTTCTCTCCTGTGGCAAAGATGCCTACTATTAGGGTTTTGCTTAGTATTGCCTCTTCCAAGAATTGGAAGATACTTCAACTAGATGTAAAGAATGCATTCTTGAATGGTTGGATAACAGAAGAGGTATATATGGCACAACCACCTGGTTTTGAGAATCAAGTTTATCCTGATTATGTGTGTAAACTTAACAAAGCATTGTATGGTCTCAAGCAAGCTCCAAGAGCTTGGAATTTCAGGCTTGTTTCATTCTTGCATGACAAAGGCTTTCAACCAAGCAAGGTAGATCCTTCACTCTTTATTAAAAAGAGTAATTCTGAGGTCATCTACTTATGTGTATATGTAGATGATATTATATTGATAGGAAACGATGCAGATGGTATGAAGAAGATCAAAGATCAGATGAGAGAAGAGTTCAAGATAAGTGATTTGGGTTCACTTACCTACTTCCTAGGCTTGGAAGTTGTCTACAAAGATCATGGTTTGTTTCTCACTCAAAGAAAGTACATTAAGGACATGTTGGCAAAATTCAAGATGCAAGATTGTAAGATTGCAGGTTCTCCAATGGAGGTCAATAACAAATTGAGCTCACATGAAGGTGAACTCATAGAGGACATCACATCATATCAAAGTCTAGTGGGTAGTCTCAACTATGCCACACAAGAGGCGATTTGGATTAAGCTTTTGTATACAGAATTGGGTTTATATACTAGGTCATCAATTATCTTTGGAGATAATACAAGTTCACTTCACCTTGCAGCCAATCCTATCTATCATGCTAGAACCAAACATATAGAGGTCCATTACCATTATGTGAGAGAGAAGTTGTTAAGCAAAGACATTCAACTAAGCTATGTATCAACCAACATGCAATGTGCAAATTTGTTGACCAAAGCTTTGGATGGAACCAAACTTTACAGGTTCAAAGCAATGATTGGATTGCAGGATATACATGAAGACTGAAGATGAAGATCAAACCAAAATTTTTGGCTTAAGGGGGAGTTTTTGGTGTAAATCACAAGCCTACACATTTGGCTTGTTAGATGCATTGAAGTCCATACACACATGGAGAAGCATAGGAACCATTGCTAGTGGTTAATTACCATTTTATTTTCTTGTAAAAGTCAAATTGACTTGGAATCTTTTGTAATCACCTACCAAAAGGATTCATGGAAAAAGTTAGCTCTTTGATTGAAGGAATATCTCCTAGGATATAGGAGCTTGATCATAGGGAGCCAAAAGTTTGAATTTGAATTCAAATTTTTAATCATTCCTTATAAAAATGGTCATGGAAAAGTCGCGTGCAGAACTCATCACTCCGGAGCTTCTCATTACTGATTCTGAGTGTGTGTGAGGCCTACACTCTAGCCCACACCTATCTACACCATTAGGCAATGACATTCATGCCAATGGTTTTGTATACAAGTGCTCATTAATACATACATTCATATTGTTCATTTTTGAGTTCTCTGTTATACTCCTTGAAATTCTGTCAACTTGTGAAGTGCATATCTCGATCAAATCTTCACCAAATTCCGTGAACTAAAGCTTGTTGGATTTGGCCTAAAGTTATCTACATGCTATCAAGATTTGAGGAGATTCTATTCAGCCATTTCAGAGAAATTTGAGTCGAGGTGATCACTGGTCAATGTCTGCTATAGTCTTAAAAAATCGGGGGTATAGCTTCATTTACTAAATTGATTTCTCTTAGCATAGTTTATCTTTTTACATCATTCCACTTGGAATAGTTAGCTTGCTAAGCTAGTTAAATACCCCTAAAAGGAATTTTTCCAATTCCTACTGTGCTGGTCATACTCAGTAAAAGATCCAGTAGGTGTCAAGACATAAATAGAAGGTTTTCTTCATATTTTGAGTTTCAAAGTTATCTGTTTTGTCTCAATCATTACACACATCACTTCCAAAGTACACAGGCCATTTTATGGTGTCTTTGGAAAGCTAAGAAGGTCTACTTATCAAGTCTGAAGCATTAGGGGGCTGATACAAAGCAGGTTTAGCAGTACCTACTCAATCTCTTGGAGCATCCATCCATCTTTCCCAACAGAATTGTCAGTGCGAGCTGCACCGGACTCAACAGCACAATCACATAAACCACTGGAAGAATCGTGCCTTAATAGATTCCATTAAGAAGTTCCACCACTATCTGCTTGTTCATAAATTTACTTTCCATGTGGATCATTCTGCCTTAACTTATTTAGTACGACAACAAAACTTGGGTGACCGACTCGCACGCTGGGTCCTCTTGTTGTAGGAATTTGACTATGATGTTATTCATCGACTCGGGTCATCACATGCAACTGATGACTTCCCTTCTCGTTTGGATTTGGGTGAAGCTCCGATTGGGGTGGATGATTCACCTCCGGCCATCTACATTGTTCAGCCCAGTTCCTCTTTGGTTCGTTGGGATTTGGCTGACTCTTATCATGATACTGTTTTGACTTTCCTGCCCACTGGTTGTTCTTCGGATTCTCTTCCCATTCCTACTAGGTAGAAGTTGGCATTGTATAGCCGTCAGTTTTGTATTATTGTAGGTCAATTGTACTACTCCAATCCTTTCAAAGCCTGGCTCAAGAAAGGACCCATTAATTGGGAAGTTGTTTTGTTTAACCGCATTCAGAGGGAATGCCAAGTAGTTGTTAGATAGTTAGACCAAGGCCATCGCCCAAAAACCCATCTTCCCTACCTACTTTCCATCCTCTATCTTAGAGAATTTGGCATCATTGTTTGTACGCTATTTTGTCTTTTTGTGCCAAAGATATATACAAGTTTTAGTTCGCTAGTATAAGCATCTTTAAGTCTATAGGTTTAGCAAAAAAACTCGACAGGATAATTTTGTTCAACTTTTTGAGATACAGTCAATTTTCTGCATCAAGCTATTTTAGTCAGTGGCCATGGATGAAATCAGTGATGTATTTCATATGTTGGTTGTTGAAGATAAGTTGGATGGTACGGATTACCCATTATGGGCTTATATGATGCATCATATATTGGTTGTAAAAGGATTGTGGAATATTGTGTAGGGTGTTGAAGAACGTCCTATTACACCTGCAAATACAGGTACTAAAGTTGATGCACATGGCATCAAAAATGGTGATATTCTATAGATTCATGTTCATGCTACGATTTGTGTTGCACCTACTCAAGAGCAAATTTGTTGGGATGGCAGAGATGCTCAGGCACATGCATTGATAGCCTTGTCTATCAAACATGCCATTATTCCTCACATTCGCTCTTGCAGAACAACTAAGGATGCTTGGGATACACTTACCACTTTATACCAAGCAAGGAATGAGGCTTGTGTTGCTTAACTCTAAAAGTAGTTGGAGAGTGAGCACATGAATAAAAGTGATTCCATGGATATTTTTCTAACAAAGATCAAAGATTTGAAAGAACAACTGATTTTTGTTGATGAAGTCTTGCTCAACAGTTCACTTGTGTAGACTGTTCTGAATGGTCTTCTTGATTCATATCAGAGTTTTGCTTCTACTCTTCGTTTGATGATGAAAGGCAATCCAAATGCCTTAACATTTAAGGATTTAATCTCTATTCTGTTGCAAGAAGATCAATCTAGGCAAAGTTGGTTGAGTATGCATGTTGTAGATCAAGCTTTCCTAGCTAGTCAGAAGGGCAAAGGTAAATGGAGCTCTTCTACTAGTAAGAAAAAATCTGCTAATTTTGCACAATCAAAGAAGGATGACAGAGATGACAAGAAAAAAGAAAAGTAGAAACTATCTTGCAAGTATTGTAAAGCAGATGATCATGTCATAAAGAATGTCCAAAACTGGCTGCAAAAGAGGCAAAGAAAAAAGAGTCTGAAATGATTGTTCTAGAGGCCTCTACACCAAAAACAGAGTCTGCTAATCTAGTACAAAATGAAGAATGGGTGTTTACTACTATTTGCAATTTTTACCCATCTTCTCTTGAACAGTGTATGTCTGCAGTAGACTCAGATGTTTGGTACTTTGATAGTGGGGCAACCAAACATACTACTTGCAGCACAGTTTCTTCACTTCACTTGAGCCTACCCCTAAAGGTAATACTGTCACATGCGCTAACAACTCCTCTTTTCCTGTCATGGGACTTGCTAGGATCATTCTGACTACTACTGATGGTAGTTCTTTTACATTGTCAGATGCTTTACTTGTGCCACGGATCAAGAAAAATCTTTTATCAATTTTAGCTTTGGCCAAGATTGGCTTGGTTGTGAAATTTGTTGATGATAGATGTACAGTTCATGATCTGTCAAATGGCAATGTGATTATTACTTTTGGCATTTTATGTCTTGGGTTGTATAAGCTCATAGACTACGAAAATTTTGTGAATGATTTGGCATGTGTAGTACATGATTCTCAAGCTATGTTAGATGCAGAGCTTTGGCATGCATGCTTTGGTCATCTAAATTTTGCTAGTTTGCTATGCCTGCAAAAATCTAAAATGGTGTCCTCTTTGCCCAAACTTGAGGCACCTGGTAAACATGTTTGTGAAGCCTGTATTTTGGGCAAAATGCACTGTTCCTCCTCTCCAAACGATGGTTTAGTTCGAGCTACTCAAATATTGTATCTTGTTCACAGCTATGTCTGTGGTCCTATGTAGACACCCTCTTTTGGAAACTATCTTTACTTCATGACTTTCATCGATGATTTTTCCAGGCATGCATGGGTATATCCATTGAAAGCAAAGTCCGAAGTGTTTATGTGCTTCAAACAGTTTTTTATTTTGGCTAAAAATTTGTCAGCATGTAAAATGAGTAGTCTCCATTCTAATCGAGGGAGGGAATATATGTCCTCTGACTTTAATGCATTCTTGGGTGAACATGGGATAAAACATCAGTGTACAATGCCGTATACACCTCAACATAATGGAGTTGTTGAATGGAAGAATAGGTCACTCATGGAGATGGCGAGGTGTATGGTCAAGAGCCCAGCTTTACCACATAGTTTCTGGCTTGAGGTTGTTATGTTGCAACATATGTAATTAACATGTGTCCCACTAAAGCACTGCAGTCTATCACTCCATATGAGGCTTGGCATGTTCACAAGCCATCTGTTGCTCATATGCATGTTTTTGGTTGTTTGGCATATGCATTAGTACCTAAACAACAATGCATAAAATTGGATGATAAAGCAGTGAAATATATTTTTGTTGGGTTCAATTTTGAAAGCAAAGGCTATTGTCTGTATCATCCATAGACTAAATGAATTCTGGTTAGCCATGCTATTGTTTTTGTGGAAGATGCTATTTAGCCATTACTTTCATGTACTAAGGAGACATCAATTAGCTCCAAAGACATGTATGACACTTTGTTGCCTCTTTTTACAGGTGGACAGTCTAGTGTTGGTCCTAATGATGCAACTTCTCAGCCTTTAGAGGTTTCATATGATGACACAGATCATTCTATTTATTATGTAGATTTACATGATACACTTGTTGATGAGAGTTTTGATATTGACAAAGCAAAAACTATGCCCAAATGGCTGGTGCAGACATTAATTGACAACAAATTAGATGCACCTCTGTCATGTCGTACTCATTTAGACTGTCATAGTGCCTCTTTTGCATCAGATTGATATGCTATGGCTGCCTCTAGCCTCTGTGATGAGAATGAGCCCGTTTCGTTTGATGAAGCACATCAGAAAATTGGATGGCTGCTATGCAATCTGAATATGATGCTATAATGAAGAATGATACGTGCTCTTTATGCGACTTGCCTCCTAGCAAGAAGGCCATTGGCACTACGTGGGTATACAAGCTAAAGTGTAAGCGTAATGGAACAGTTGATAGGTATAAGGCTAGGCTTGTTGCAAAGGGTTATGCTCCCACTTGCCGAATGACTATTGTTAGTAGCATCCGTGCACTTCTAGCTCATCATGGTTGGAATGTACATCAGTTGGACACTAAAAATGCATTTTTGAATGGTGATTTGCTTGAAGAAGTGTATGTTTTTCAGCCGCATGGCTTTGTGTAGAAGGAGTATGAAAAAAGTGTGCAGGTTGAAGAAGGCATTATATGGTTTAAAGCAAGCACCACGTGCTTGGTATGAAAAGATGCATGCCTATCTGATTGCACATGGTTTTGAGAAGAATCCAATAGAGAGCACCTTATATGTTAAGCGTGTTAATGATGTGCTTCTGAATTGTTGTGTATGTTGATGACATGCTGCTCACTGATCCTCATGAGAAGCATATTGCTGATTTTAAGGCTGATTTGCATGCCTCATTTGAGATGTCTAATTTGGGGCATTTGCATCATTATTTGGGCATTCAATTTATGCAAGTTGATGGCAAAATAGCTTTGTGTCAAATGGAATTTATTGACACATTATTACAACGTTTTGCCCTTGAAGACTGCAAACCTATTACCATTCCTATGGAGATAAGTTTAGATTGAGTCTTCATGATGTTGGAGATGCATTTGATGCTATTCCCTATCAGCACGTTGTTGGATGCTTGATTTACTTATGCATTACTCGGCCATATATTCAGTTTGCTATCTCACAAATGAGCAGGTTTATGCATTGCCTAGGTGTCAAGCATTGGCAGGTGGTTAAGCGCATCTTTTGTGACTTGAGTGCTATCCAACTACAGCTTGGATTGTTTTATTCCAAGGGTTGATCACTACCACCAGATTTACAAGCTTTTTATGATTGTGATTGGGCTAGTTGCTATGACACTCGTGCATCCATTAGTGGCTTTTGCTCATGCTTGTTAGCTCATGTATATCTTGTTTGAGCAAGAAGCAGCCTATTGTGGCCACTTCGAGTTGTGAGGTTGAGTATAGGGTTGCTTTCATAGTGACTTTTGAGTGTGTGGCTCAGACCCCTTATGGATGATTTGGGTGTTGATCAGTCTTCTGCCACCACCATCTTCACCGACAGTGAGAGGGCATTGGGAGTTGCGAGGAACCCTGTGTTCCATGCTCGCACTAAGCACATTGAGGTGTATTATCATTATGTCAGGGAGAGGTTGTCTATTGAAGAGATCAGCTTGGTATATGTGCCCATGCAAGAGAACATTGCAGACCTTTTCACGAAGGCTCTGCCTAGGGAGAATTTTGAAGCTTTCTGCAAATCTTTGGGCTTACTTCCTTTTGTGGATTGATTCCACATAGCTTTGAACTTTTGTATACATGAGTGCCAACTCCTTGTCGACCGCATCACTCTGAGGGGGTATTTGTTGATATATTTAGGTAGAGATGTGTGTGAACACACTAGGACCATCAAGGCACTTTTTTCCCTCTTAAGGAGGTTTTTTTCCCCCGGCTTGCATATACGCCTATTGCCCTAATAGGTCACTTATCTTTGTACATTCTAGCGGTAATACATTCAGTATTGTGTGTTGTGCACCAAGCTTCTTCTTCTCCCTTGTGATGTTCACGTGCTTCCACAGACCTCAAACTCCAATAGATAATATTTTAGTTATTTTTTGTCAAAATAATAGATCGCTTAAAAACAATGATTTTGTAAATAAAGTAGATTTTTTTAAACACACGCTTTTCAAAGCACCACCCTCATGTATCTTCTATTCAAGAAAATGAAAAATACCTATAAATACACATACTCTAATAGACTCATCCATCAAGGTATTTGGGGGGAGTACTTTTATGAGATTTCATTTCTATACTATCCTCTGCATACATGCATCTACAAGGTCCAATCAACAAGCACTCTTAAGTGAGGAGATTCATAGAAAATCTTTGTTTGGCACTCAAAGTGGAGATGCATATAATATTCATGATTCTTACCAAGGAAAGAATCAACAATGTGGCAAGAGCAAGAACAAGGAAAAGAATGGCCAATGGAATAAGAGTAGAGGTAAATCTCAGAAGAGGGATATCAAATGCCATTATTTTCATAAGAAAAGACACATTAAGAAAGACTACTATGCATTAAAGAATGCCAAAAGTAAAGGACAAAATGTTGATGGGCATGTTAAACAGCTACATGTACCATCTGCTTCGACTATCAAGGTTGAAGAAATAAATACTATATACACTTGATAGTACTATGCCCATTAAGGCTCTTATGGTTGATTCTCTTTTAGCCACATGTGTGAAATTGAGCAAGGTTGATTGCCCCAAATCAAATGAGGAAAATGAATTCATGACTAAAACTCCTTATGAGTCTGTTGTTGGTAGTCTCATGTATGCTATGGTAGCTATGTGACCAACCATTACATTTGTAGTGGGATTTGTGAGAAGATATATGTATAATCCTGGCAAGAAGCATTGGGAAGCAATCAAGATGATTCTGAGTGGCACTAAGGACAATTTTCAATGCTTTGGTAGCGGGAAGGCATCCATTATTGGTTACATAGATTTTGATTATGCTTGTTGTGTAGACATCAGAATTCTACATCAGGTTACATTTTTCATTTGCTAGAGGTGTTATCTCTTGGAGATCTCGTCTTCAAGAATGTACAACTATTTCCACTATAGAAATAGAGTATGTTGCAGCAAGTGAGGCATGTAATGAAGCATTGTGTCTTTCTTGTCTTGCTTGTGATATGGGACTACCTAAGCATGTACCTTGTTTGCTCAATGATTAGTCAGAGTACCATCACTTTGGCTATGAACCCGGTTTATCATGAAAAGACCAAGCACATTAAGGTGAGGTATCACTTCATTAGCAACTGCTTAGCCACTGAGCACATTATTCTTGAGAAGGATCATACTAGAAATAATGCTATAGATGCTTTGACTAAAGCTCTACCACATGATAGCTTTCGACATTGTTGTCACTTGATGGGGGTTATTTAATTCATGATCTTACACAGTTACTTGTCTATTGTGTAACATGCCCATAAGATGGGATGTATAATTTGTATACTTTCACTCACATATTCTTTATCATTATTTATTTTTCTCCCATAGTCACTTTGGCCGTATTGGCCTTAAGTGGGAGATTGTTAGCGTTTCGACCATGTGAAAGGCCAAATGGCCCTTAGACACTTTTTTATATGTTCTTTAATAAAACATATAGTGCTCTAGTTAGGCACAGACTATAATTTGATCACATTTGCAACACCTAAGAAATATGTGTTCATGCTCTCTTTGTACTGTGTGTTTTTTGCTATGTAGGCTTTGTGCAAAGTATTGTGTGTAGAACTGGATTTTCTATTGCAAGGGTATTGTCGTGGAGCTCTTGAGAAGGGATCAACCATGATGCATTGCCATCCCAACACTTCAAATCACAACCAAAAGAGAAATGAAATCCCATACAAGGCACTACACACAATGATGGATAAACCTTTCATAATCATAAAAGTCATGAAGTTCAAAGGTGTTAAGAATTTCAAAGAGTTGATCATTGAGGACAATGTTCAACCAATGGGGGAAGAAAATGTCATAAAAAGACATGCATGGCATTATTGAACCATGTCATCTCTTTAATATTCACTTATTCACCAATAAGGTTCTCTCTTTTGAAGAGAAGTATGATCAATTCAGAGGTTCAAAACACAGTTGCTATAGGATTAAAGAGTTGTAACTCATAAATTTTTAGCTCGAGAAGAGAAAGAGTAAAGGGTTGAAAGATACTTTACCTACCACTACTATAGAATATGATTTATGAGTAAATGAAAATTCACCAAAATGGTTGAGAATGTAAGGATTTGTTAAGATAATTTACTATTTCCTTTGAAACAAATACATAGCTATGTCAATGGATAATATCTAGTGTGAACCTAGTAGTTCTATCATCTATTGGAGTTAGACGTCTACGGAAGCACGTAAACAGCATAAGAAAGACGAAGAAGCTTGGAGCACAAACACACAATATTGAATGTATTACTAGAGAATGTACAAAGATAAGTAGCCCATTAGGGCAATAGGCGTATATACAAGCCAAGGGAAAAAAACCTCCTAAAGAGGGAAAAAAGTGCCCCGGCGGTCCTAGTGTGTTCACACACATCACTACCTAAATATATCAACAAATCCCCCCTGGGAGTGATGTGGTGAACAAGTAGCTGGCACTCATGTATAAGGAAGTGCCAAGCTATGTGGAAGTCACTCCACAAAAGGAAGTAAGCCCAAAGCTTTGCGGAGAGCTTCAAACTTCTCCCTAGGCAGAGCCTTCGTGAAAAGGTCTGCAATGTTCTCCTGTGTGGGCACATATGCCAAGTTGATCTCCCCAGTAGAGAACCTCTCCCTGACATAGTGATAATGCACCTCAATGTGCTTAGTGCGAGCATGGAACACAGGGTTCCTCGCAACTGCCAATGCACTCTGACTCTTAGTGAAGATGGTGGTGGCACAAGACTGGCCAACACCCAAATCAGCCATAAGGCGTCTGAGCCACACACACTCAACAGTTGCTGTGAAAGCTTCCCTATACTCAGCCTCACAACTAGAAGTGGCCACAGTAGGCTGCATCTTGCTCAACCAAGATATACATGAGCTACCAAGCATGAAGCAAAAACCACTGGTGGACACACGACTGTCATAGCAACTAGCCCAATCTGAGTCAGAAAAAGCATGCAAATCTGGCAGTAGTGATCCCCCCTTAGGATAAAAAAACCCAACTAGCCGAGTACCACTCAAGTAGCGAAAGATGCGCTTAACCGCCTGCCAATGCTTGACTCCTGGGCAATGCATAAATCTGCACATCTGTGAGACAGCAAACTGAATATCTGGCAGAGTAATGCATAAGTAAATCAAGCATCCAACAGCCTGCTGACAGAGAACAGCATCAAATGCATCTCCAACATCATGAAGTCTCAATCGTAAACCTGTCTCCATAGGAGTGGCAATAGGCTTACAGTCTTCAAGGCCAAAATGCTGCAATAATGTGTCAATATATTTCGTTTGACACAAAGACATTCCACCATCAACTTGCATAAATTGAATGCCCAAATAGTGATGCAAATGCCCCAAATCAGACATCTCAAATGAGGCATGCAAATCAGCCTTAAAATTAGCAATATGCTTCTCAATAGGACCAGTGAGAAGCATGTCATCAACATAGACAATGATGATCAGAAGGACATCATTAGCACGCTTAACATATAAGGTGCTTTCAATTGGACTGTTCTCAAAACCATGTGCAACCAGATAGGCATGTATCTTCTCATACCAAGCACGTGGTGCTTGCTTTAAACCATATAATGCCTTCTTTAACCTGCACACCTAGTTTTCATGCCCTTTCTCCACAAAGCCGCGGGGCTGAAAAACATACACTTCTTCATGAAAGTCACCATTCAGAAATGCAGTTTTAATGTCCAACTGATGTGCATTCCAACCATGATGAGCTGCAAGTGCACAAATGCTCCGAACAGTAGTCATACGGCATGTAGGTGCAAAGGCCTCATCAAAATCAATGCCTCTTTCCTGCGCATAACCCTTTGCAACAAGCCTAGCCATATACCTGTCAACTGTACCATCAGGTTTACGCTTCAGCTTGTATACCCACTTAGTGCCAATGGCCTTCTTTCCAGGAGGCAAGTCACATAAAGACCAAGTACCATTCTTCATTATTGCATCATATTCAGATTGCATAGCAGCCATCCAATTTTCTAAATTTCGTGCTTCATCAAACAAAATAGGCTCATTCTCATCACAGAGACTAGACGCAGCCATAGCATAGCAATCTAATGCAAAGGAGGCACTATGAGAGCCTGAACGAGTATGATATGACAAAGGTGCATCTAATTTGCTATCACGCAAAGTTTGGACCAGCCATTTTGGCATAGTTTTTGCCTGCTCAATATCAGCTCTCTCATCAATAAGTGCATCATGTAAATCTGCATGAGAAATAGAATGATCTGCATCATCATATGACACCTGCAAAGGTTGAGAAGTTGCCTCATTAGGACCAGCACTAGACTGTCCACCTATAAAAAAAGGCATCAAAGTATCATACATGTCTTTGGAGCTAACAGATGTCTCCTTAGTACATTAAAGCAATTGCTGAATAGCATCTTCCACAAAGACAACATCACAGCTAACCAGAATGCGTTTAGTCTGTGGATGATACAGACGATAACCTTTACTTTCAGAACTGTACCCAACAAAAATACATTTTACTGCCTTATCATCCAATTTTCTGCGATGTTGTTCAGGCACTAGTGCATATGCCAAACAACCAAAAACATGCAGATGTGCAACATATGGCTTCCGGTCATGCCAAGCCTCATATGGAGTGATAGATTGCAGTGCTTTAGTGGGACACCTATTCAGTACATATGATGCACACATGACAGCCTCAAGCCAGAAACTATGAGGTAAAGCCTGACTCTTGACCATACACCTCGCCATCTCCATGAGAGACTTGTTCTCTCGTTCAGCAACTCCATTCTGTTGAGGTGTATACGGCACTATACACTGGTGTTTTATCCCACGTTCAGCCAGAAATGCATTAAAATCAGAAGACATATATTCCCCCCCCTTGATCAGTTAGGAGGGTGTCCATTTTACATGCTGACAGATTTTCAGCCAAAACCAAAAATTGTTTAAAGCAGATGAACACTTCGGACTTTGCCTTGAGTGGATATACCCATGCATGCCTGGAAAAAACATCAATGAAAGTCACAAAGTAAAGGTAATTTCCAAAAGAGGGTGTCTGCATAGGACCACAGACATCACTATGTACAAGCTGCAATTTCTATGTAGCTCGAACTGAACCATCTTTTGGAAAGGAGGAACGCTGCAAAATGATCTTACAACTCCCATAACAGGATAAGAGGAGTTGTTGGCGCATGTAACAGTATTCCCTGTAGGGGCAGGCTCGAGTGAAGAGAAGAAACTACACTGCGAGGTAATATGTTTGGTCGCCCCACTGTCAAAGTGAAAGAACTACCATCAACAGTAGTCAAAATGATCTTACCAACTCCCATAACAGGATAAGAGGAGTTGTTGGCGCATGTAACAGTATTCCCTATAGGGGCAGGCTCGAGTGAAGAGAAGAAACTACACTGCAAGGTAATATGTTTGGTCACCCCACTGTCAAAATACCAAACATCTGAGTCTACTGCAGACATGCACTGCTCATGAGAAGATGGGTCAAAACTGCAGACAGTAGTAAACGCCCATTCTTCTTCCTGCACAAGATTTGCAGACTCTGTTTTTGGTGTAGAGGCCTCTGCAACAACCATTCTAGCCTCTTTCTTCTTTGCCTCTTTTGCAGCCAGTTTTGGACAGTTCTTTATGATATGATCATTCCCTTTACAGTACTTACAAAACAATTTTTGCTTTTTTTATTTCTTCTCATCTTTATCTTCCTTCTTCGAATATGCAGAATTAGCAGATTTCTGCTTACTAGTTGAAGAGCTCCATTTTCCTTTGCCCTTCTAACTAGCCAGGATAGCTTGATCTGCAACTCGCATAATGGACCTGTTTTGCCTGGATTGATCTTCCTGCAACAGAACAGAGACTAACTCCTCAAATGATAAAGCATTTGGATTGCCTTTCATCATCAACCAAAGAGTAGAAGCAAAACTCTGATATGAATCAGGAAGAGCATTCAGAATGGTCTGCACAAGTGAGCTATCTGGTATAACCTCATCAACAAAAATCAATTGTTCCCTCAAGTCTTTGATCTTTGTTAGGAAACTGTCCATAAAATCACCTTCATTCATATGCTTACTCTCCAACTGTTTTTGGAGGTAAGCAACACGAGCCTCATTCCTAGCTTGGTACAATGTGGTAAGTGTTTCCCAAGCATCCTTAGTTGTTCTGCAAGAGCGAATATGAGGAATAATGACACGTTTCATAGACAAAGCAATCAATGCATGTGCCTGGGCATCTCTCCCATCCCAACAAATCTGCTCTGCAATAGGTGCAGCAGAAACAGCAGCACAAACAAGAATCTGCGGAATATCATCTTCGACACCATCTTCATCAGCTCCAGCACCTGTATTTGTAGTGCCTGTTGTTACAGGTGTAACAGGACGTCTTTCAACACCCTGCACAATGTTCCACAATCCTTTTGCAACCAATACGTGTCGCATCATATAAGTCCATAATGGGTAGTTGGTACCATCCAACTTATCCTCAACAGCCAACATACGGAATACATCACTGCTTTCAGCCATGGCCGGTGACTAAAATACCTTGATGCAGAAAATTGACTGTATCTCAAAAAGTTGAACAGAGCTGCCCAGACGAGTTCTGCTAGACCTGTAGCAGACTTTGAGACGCTTATATTGGCGAACAGAAACTGGTATATACCTTTGGCACAAAAAGACGAAATAGCCTGCATAAGCACTGCGATAGTGCATTCGGAGGCCAAAATTTGTGCGATTGACGACCTGCTCTGATACCAATTGTTGGAGTTAGACGTTTGCGGAAGCACGCGAACAACACAAGAAAGACGAAGAAGCTTGGAGCACAAACACACAATACTGAATGTATTACTAGAGAATGTACAAAGATAAGTAGCCCATTAGGGCAATAGGTGTATATACAAGCCAAGGGGAAAAAACCTCCTAAAGAGGGAAAAAAGTGCCCCGGCGGTCCTAGTGTGTTCACACACATCACTACCTAAATATATCAACATCATCAAATGACATAGAGAAGATTTTTTGCATTGCATTTCAATAAAGAAATAGTTCAAACAAATACAAGGTGTTTTCAAGTACAAATCAAGACCAAGCTACTTGATTAGACTAAGAGGGAGTAAGTTTTCTCTAATAGTAATTATAGAGTAAGAGCTAAAGTCATCTTGACTAAAGTGAGAGGGGAAACCAAATGGTATGGGACGTCTAGGTCTACACTATCATTAAAGTCATTTTGGTGGAATAGGAAATGAAATTTAATGACAAGATTTAAACTTAGGAAATTGAATGAACATGAATTTCCTTAAAGTCTATAGTTTTTGAGGACAAAAACTCTTTAAGGAGGGAAGAAGCCCATCATTGATATGATACTTCAAAGAAAAAAGATGCATTCCTTAACTCTATAGTGACAGTTAAAGAGTACATTTGATATTAAGTACCTAAGTATTTAAACTCAAACAAATTGAGGATCAGATATGCAAGGATGAAATTCATGAAGGAACCTAGTTTGGTTGTAACCAAGAGATAAACTAGTAAAAAATATGAAGCATATCCATAGACACCCTTAGTCCTTGCTCCCTTGTATATGGTTCCAAGGAAATTCAAAGATGAATTCAAGATCATAGAGAATGATCAGAGAGCACTAAGAGGACAAAAAAGGTGGAAGAATAATCCATGTAGTTCTACAGATTGGGAAAAAGAAATGGGTGGTATGGGACACTGGGGATTAACTCCCATTGAGATTTGTCTCTAATGGTCAAAGAGGAAATATACTCAAGATCGATAGGAAACAATTGGGATAAGCCTTAAATATATGCTAATTGAGAATAAGACCTTCGGTTCATAAAGAGGTAAAGAGCTTTACATACTTGAACCAGATGAATAAAATTGGATGTATTTACAAGAGGGTAAATGGGATAAAGATGAAACTTACCTTATATCCAAGATATAAAAATCCTTATTCCTTTCTCTCTTGTATATGGCACCAAGGAATTCAAAGGTGAATTCAGGAGAGTCATAAAGAATGATCAAAGAGCATTGAGAGGACAAAAAAGGTGGAATGATAATCAATGTAGTTCTATAGATTGGAGAAAGCCTAGGACATATTCTTATGTACCTCATGGCCCACAAGGAGACTACAATCATTGAGATTATTATAACACACCTAGGCCACCAATGGGTCAACAAGATCCTAATCTACCACAAATTTCCTAGGATAACAAACCCCTCCAACCCAAGATGCTATTCTTGTAAAGTACATCAACCAAGAGGAAAATAAAGAACATGCCATTGTGCCTATTTCATCAACAACACATCAAGATGTATAAGAACTCCCTTCTGAGCAGCCATAAATGGACTATTTTTCTTCTTATGATGCTCCATACTATGGCTAGGATTTGGATCAAAATCAAATATTGGAAGGAGGTTATTCTAATGTGTGGTACAACACTACTAGATCTCTTGTGAGGTGAAATAGACTCCACTAGCTAGAGGGCCTTGTTACAAATGTAATAAAGAACATTTTATATTGATTTTCCTCATCCATCCAAATATTAGACGAGTATTGGAATTGAGTGTGGATTTTGTAGTGAGTGTGGAAGAGAGCATCTCTTTAGGGATTTACCTAAAACCCAAACAAAGGAAAGACCACTCAAATAAACATCATAGAGTTACTAGGACAAACCTTATAGGGAAAGATACCTCAATACCAATGAAAGTAGTGACCATAACTCAAGTGCAACATCAAGAAGTCCAAGCGGAGTTTGAATTTTTCAATCCATCTAATGAGAACAAAGAATATTGAAAGAGAATGTGAACTTCAAAAGTTAGGAAAGACAAAATCAAACAAAAATGGAAACAACAAACAATGGACCTACAAGAAAAGTTACAACAAGAACAAGAAACGAACCAAATGCTAAGTGAATCTCTCATAAACCAAGCACTCTCAACATCTCAATTGATACTAGTTCCATATGAACCTAAGAAGAATCACATGAAGCACTACACATGATTGGATCTAGCAGATCCTATGCATGAACACTTACATATGTTCTTAAAAGAATATCAAGAAACAATAGCCATAGGACCCATCTTAAAGCAACATGAACATTGTTACCCTATAGGACACCTAGAAAAGGATAGGTTAGCCTTGTGCAAGAAGATGTTGGAGTTTGATCAAAATATGCTAGAAAGAGTGCCCATAGTCATACCAAATACTAGAATTTAGAGATGCAGTTACAAGAATTCACACAACAAGTAGCACATACAAATCCACAACCAATACACATCAATCACATAAGAAACTCTCCATATACCACTGCCAAGAATAGAGGTAGACATTGAAAAGAACGTCCCACATATGGATGAACCTTGGCCTCAAGAAATTTGGCAAAGAGTTCCTGAAACCGAAAGGAAGAAAGAGCAACACACGAACCTGCCTATCCTTGAGATAGTTGTGGGACAACAACAAGAATTTCCTCAAGGATCTTGTTATGATTATGCTCAAAACCTTGGCATACATGAGGAAGACTCTATGATTCTATATACTTTTCCTAACTACACTGGGGAGTATGAAGCTAGAATAGAGTACAAGAGAGCACCATCAATGAGAAAAGGGTGCATTAAGCTACAAGGCTAAGAAGAAGACAACTATTCAAGATATGGAAAGGATTCTCAATTTTGAAGTGCCAAAAATTTTAAGAAATACCAAGTTGAGGATAGGAAGATTACAACAAGGATGCAAAAACGAGAAGATGTTGTAGGAGAATCCTATGATAATAAAGAACAAACTAAGAAGGTGATTGTAACCATTGAAGAAGGACAAGAAGGAGTACCTCCATTGGCAATGATGTGGTTTGGAGAGGAAGAAGAACTACTAAGAGTACTAAGAGAATACCGAGATATTTTTGTTGGATATACATGAAACTTAAGGGGGTTGATCCCAAGATATCTTGTCATAGAATCCCTATGATTGCAAATGTGAAGCCAAGAAAACAAAGATCATACACCTATAATGATAATTGAAGGACAATATCAAAGATGAGATTGACAAGTTGATAGCTACAAGATTCATCTATGAGATATAGGCACGGTAGTGATTGTGGTCATGCATGTTGATATATTTTGGTAGTGTTGTGTCTGAACACACTTAGGAATGTCGAGGCACTTTTTTCCCTCTTATGGAGGTTTTTCCCCTAGCTTGTATATATGACTATAACCCTAATGGACCACTTATCTTTGTACATTGACGTGGTAATTCATTCAGTATTGTGTGTTGTGCTCCAAGATTCTTCTTCTTCCTTGTGCTGTTTGCATGCTTCCATAGACCTCAAACTCCAACAATTGGTATCAAAGTAGGTCATCGCTTCATCTAGGGTGTCGTACAATACCACTCTAGTCACACTCTCAAAATCGCACGAAAATTGATGAGCATACTTAAGGTGATTAGGAGTTCAAAACAACTTTGTTCTATGGCATGACAAGTTTGGCATGAGCTCGTTTCGGCTCCAAACACACTATCATAGTGTCTATGTAGGCAATTTTGTCCCTTATGCCAAACACATATACATGTTTCGATTTGCCAGTACAAGTGCCTTCAAGTCTACTATAGATTTAGTAGAGCTCGAAAGGATAGTTCTATTCAACTTTTTGAGATACAATCATTTTTTTGCATTAGGGTATTTTACTCAGTGGCCATGGTTGAAAGCAATGATGTATTCCATATGTTAAGGTTGTTGAGGATAGATTAGATGGTATTAATTACCCGTTATGGTAATTAATACCATCTAATCATTTTTTTAACTTTTTGAGATACAATCATTTTTTTGCATTAGGGTATTTTACTCAGTGGCCATGGTTGAAAGCAATGATGTATTCCATATGTTAAGGTTGTTGAGGATAGATTAGATGGTATTAATTACCCGTTATGGGCATATATGATATATCATGTATTGGTAGCAAAGGCATTGTGGAATATTGTGCAGGGTCTTGAAAAACATCCTACTACACCTACAAATACAGTTATTGAAGGTGATGTAGATGGCATTGAAGATGATGATCTTCAAATTCATGTTCATGTTGTGGTTCCTACTACACCTACTATAGAGAGACTTCGTTGAGATGGCATAGGTTTTCAAACTTATTGATGACAGATGTATGGTTCATGATCTCTCAAATGGTGATGTTATTATTACTTATGGTATGTTATGTAGTGGGTTGTATAAGCTCATAGACTATGCAAAATCTGTCAATGATTCAACTTGTGCAATTCAAGATTCCTAGGGTATTTTCGATGCAAAGCTTTGGCATGCACACTACGGTCATAAGAATTTTGCTAGTTTGCTACACCTGCAATCTGAAATGGCTTCCTCTTTGTTCAAACTTGAGGCACTTTGTGAACATGTCTTTGAAGGTTGCATTTTGGGCAGATTGCAGTGTTCCTCCTTTCTAAAAGATGGTACAGTTTGAAACTACTCATAGATTGAAGCTTGTTCATAGTGATGTCAGTGGTCCTGTGCATACACCCTCTTTTGGGAACTACCTTTACTTCATGACTCTTATTGATGATTTCTCCAGGCATGCATTGGTGTATCCATTGAAAACAAAGTATGAAGTGTTTATGTGCTTCAAACAATTTTTGGTTATGGCTGACAATCTATCAACATGTAAATTGGGCAGCCTCTGTTCTAATCAAGGGTGGGAATACATGTCTTCTGATTTCAATGCCTTTCTAACTGAATGTGGGATAAAACGTTAGTGTATAGTGTCGTATATGCCTCAACATAATGGATTTGTTGAAAGAAAGAATAGGTCTCTCATCAAGATGGCGAGGTGTATTGTAACATAATCCTGGTAGGAGATGGTTGAACCACACCCTAAGAGAGAGGATTAGGAAGTAATCCTCAACCATGGCTTTTGGGGCAAGTGGTTAGCCCATCACATTCCTAACCAAGAGGTTGTGAGTTCAATTCCTTACATTGGTATCAGAGCCTAGGAAGTAGGCTTGGGCAAGGTGGAATGATCCAATGGCCTCTAAAAAAGGCGCTTGGGCATCCTCCATGTGAAAGGGTAGGAATTGTGGAAGGCGCGCGCATCGATTTCAATGATGGACCTTACAATGATTGGGGTGTATCTCCCAATCCGTAGGTCGGATTGAGGCGTGTAATATACCGTTGGAAAGCTCTCGGAACGAACTTTCCAATGAGCTAGCTTGGAAGTGTGAATTCCTTGGGAATCCTTGGGTGGCACTTGATTGAGTGTTCAAGATACCAAGCATGGGTGAGAACAAGGTTCAAGACTGAGGTTGAGAACAAGGGCTCGAGACACCGAGGTTGCGAACAAGAAGGTTCAAGACACCAAGGTTGAGAGCAAAAGGTTCAAGAGACCAAGGTTGCGAACAAGGTTCAAGAAACTGTGCGAGGTTGAGGAACATCAATTCAAGGGCACCTAGGGAGTTCAAGGGACTGATCACCGAGGCTAGAGGGATACAAGAGTAGATCATTGAGGACAATGATCGACCAAGGGGGGAAGAATGTAACATAATCCTGGTAGGAGATGGTTGAACCACACCCTAAGAGAGAGGATTAGGAAGTAATCCTCAACCATGGCTTTTGGGGCAAGTGGTTAGCCCATCACATTCCTAACCAAGAGGTTGTGAGTTCAATTCCTTACATGTATAGTCAAAAGTCAGGCTTTACCACATCTTCTTGCTTGAGGTTGTTATGTGCGCAACATATGTACTTAACAAGTATCCCACTAAAGCACTACAATTGATCACTCCATATGAGGCTTGGCATGGTCATAGGCCATCTATTTCTAATCTGCATGTCTTTGGTTGTCTAGCATTAGTGCATGAACAGCAACACAAGAAATCAAATGATAAAGAAGTGAAATATATTTTTGTTGGGTAGAGTTCAGAAAGCAAAGGCTTTCATCTATATCATCCATAGACCAAACACATTCTGGTTAGCCGTGATGTTGTTTTTGTGGAGGATGCAATTCATCCATTACTTTCATGTACTAATGAGACGTCAGTTAGCTACAAAGATATGTAACACCTTACTACCTCTTTTTATAGGTGGACAATCAAGTGTTGTTCCAAATGGGGCAATTTATCAGCATTTAGAGGTTTTGCATAATGATGCAGATCATTCCATTTTTTATGCAGATTTACAACAAAAAAAAAATTGAGATTTCTAGAAATTGATTTTTGTCTTCCTAGTTGGAAACAACTGAGAAAAGTTCTTTTCTTAACAATAATTGAATGACGAGGAGCCGTATATGATGCACTTATTGATGAGAGGGTTGACATAGAAGAGGCTAAAACTATGCCTAAATGGTTGGTGTTCACTTTGAGAGATTGCAAAATTAGATGCAAATTTGTCATATCGTACCCCTTCAGGCTCTCAGTGCTTTGTTTGCATCAAATTGCTATGCAATGGCTGCCTGTAGTGTTTGTGATGAGAATGAGCCTCTTTCTTTTGATGAAGCACAAAATTCAGAAAATTAGATGGTTGTTATGCAATCAGAATGTGATGCTATTATGAAGAATGGTACTTAGTCTTTATGCGATTTTCTTCCCAGCAAAAAGGCCATTGACACTAAATGGGTATACAAGTTGAACCGTAAGCCTGATTGAACAATTGATAGGTATAAGGTGAGGCTTGTTGCAAAAGGTTATGCTCAAGAGAGAGGCATAACCACTATTCGTATGACCACTATTCATAGTATTTGTGCACTTGTAGCTCATCATGGTTGGAATTAAAATCAATTGGACATGAAAATTGCATTTCTAAATGTTGAGTTACATGAAGAAGTGTATGTATTTATGCCTCATGTTTTGTGCAGAAAGGACATGAAAACAAAGTGCAGAGGCTAAAAAAGGCATTATATGGTTTGACAAGCACCATGTGATTGGTATGAAAAGATACATGCCTACTTAATTACACATGGTTTTGAAAATGGTCCAACTGAGAGCACCTTCTATGTTAAGCATGTAGGTGATGTACTTCTGATCATCATTATATATGTTGATGACATGCTACTCACTGGTCCTAATGAGAGGCCTATTGTTGAATTTAAGGTTGATTTGCATGCCTCTTTTGAGATGTTAGATTTGGGGTGTTTGCATCATTATTTGGGCATTCAATTTATGCAAGTTCATGGGGGAATAGCTTTGTGTGAAACAAAACATATTGACACATTATTGTAGTGCTTTGGCCTTGAAGATTGTAAAACTATTGCCACTCCTATGGAAATGGGTTTATGGTTGAGTCTTCATGATGTTGGAGATGCATTTGATGTTGTTCTCTATCAACAAGCTACTATATGTTTGCTTTACTTATGCATAACTCAACTTGATATTCAATTTGTTGTCTCTTAGATGAGCAGGTTTATGCATTGCCCAAGTGTCAAGCACTAGCAGGCAGTTAAGTGCATCTTTCACTACTTGAGTGGTACTTGGCTACTTGGATTGTTTTATCCCAAGGGAGGTTCATTACCGCTAGATTTACATGCTTATTTTGATAGCTTAGACTGGATTGGATGCTATGAGATTCATGTGTCCACTAGCTGTTTTTGGTTCATTTGACTGTTGCGTATGTGTGGCTCAAATGCCTTTTGGATGATTTGGGTGTTGGTCAGTCTTCTGCCACCACAATCTTCACTGATAGTCAAAGCGCATTGCGAGTTGCGAGGAGCCCTGTGTTCCATGCTCGCACAAAGCACATTGAGGTGCACTATCATTATGTTAGGAAGAGGTTCTCTACCGTAGTGATTAGTTTGGCATATGTTCCAACACAGGATAATGTTGCAGACCTTTTCACAAAGGCTCTACCGAGGGCGAAGTTTGAAGCTTTTCAAAAAATTCTGGGCTTACTTCCTTTCGTGGAACTTTCCACATAGCTTGGTACTTCTTGATACATGAGTGCTAGCTCCTTGTTCACAACATGACTCCCAGCGGGGATTTGTTGATATATTTTGGTAGTGATGTGTGTGAACTCACTTAGGACTGCAGGGGCTGGAATGATTGTTGCAGAGGCCTCTAGACTTAAAATCTAAGCTTGATAAGCTTGTTTAGAATGATGAATGGGTGTTTTTTACTCATTCTGTCCATGGTCCATGCTCTCATGAGATGTACATGTCTATATTCGCTCCAATGCTTGGTATTTTGATGTGTTTGACCAACAAACCCAAACTCTCCGACTTGTTCCTAATCTAGGACTTTAGCATATCTTGAACGGATCTAGGAGCATGACACAATCCTATAACAACTCTTTCACTTAATTGCGTTTGCCAAGAGTCTAAAGAGTTACAAATTACAATTCATTAGTAAAGTCACAACATCGTTGTCTTCACCATCAGAGTCAACATTGAGACCGTGAACTCCAACATCACTCTCGATTTCTTCTTTTCCTCTCTATGCAATCACCTCCGACTTCAGTCTTCCATCAAGCCCCTTCTTTGGAGGCATCGGGTTTCTTTTTTCTCTTTTTAATTTCAATTGCGTTTTCTTAAAAATTTCCGCGAATTTATAAATAAACGGTTCCAAATCATGTGGACAGTCTGGCCTCAAAAGTAAGCTACTTGTGCTAGGGTTTCTGCTCCTCTTCGATGGGGTAGGGCCTCTCGACTCCCTCTCTTGCGTTTTCCCCCCAACATTGGGGGGGCAGGCGCTTCTGCTGCTCGCTAAACATTTGCTCAAATGGCACTATTTGAAGCTCTGCGCAACGGAATATCGGTGATGGAGTCGTGCAGTAACTCCATGGATTGTTCTATGCTTCCCTCCTTCCCCAAGGGACACTTAATGACCTCTTCGGATCACATGCAACAAGGTCTTCAAGGTGGCCAGGCTTCTTCTGACTTCCCGGAACTGCAGAAGGAAGCTGTTGTGTCATTTTCCCCTAAGAAATCGTATGCGGAGTCTGCCAAGGGTAACGGTAACGTGTTTAACGCTCGTATGGAAAGCAATCATGGTCCAGGTATTCTCTCTCCTCTATCAGCTTCTGGTAAAGGTAAAGAAAAGGTTGAGGCCAACCCACATGTACTGTGTATTGATAATGTTGAAAGTGATAACGAGGATGATACTCTCGTTATTGACAAGAATTCCTTGGATAATTGGCATCATGAGCTCACTGACAGAGTTGTCATAGGGCTATGTCATGGCCCAAGGCCTGCTCAGGAGATTCTGAAATCTTGGATTAAAACTCACTGGGAATCAAGGGGTCTCTTTGTTAAACATGTGCAATATTGTCCTAATAACTATTTTCTGTTCTTCTTTGAAGAAGCTAATAGTGCTCTGCATGTCATAAGTGAAGGTCAGTGGCTCATTCGTAACACCCCTATGTCTTTCATTAAGTGGTATATTGGATTTAACCCCAAAGGCCCAAAACCCACTAAAATCCCTATATGGGTTGAATTTCCTAAATTGCCTTATGACTTCTACCCCTGGGTGGAAAATCTAGGTAGTATGGTTGGGAAAGTCTTGGGGCAAAAGTCTAGAAACTCCATTATCGACCCCAAGTGGGACCCACAAATGCTTATAGAAGTTGACACAGCTAGAGAAATCAAAACTCACCTAATCATTAAGGACTCAAGTGGGAAAAAGCTCCACTCTCAGAAAGTTCTATATAGAAACCTCCCAAATGCCTGCTACAACTGTTACAAACAAGGCCATTTGATCAAAGATTGCCCTCTTATCCAGGGCCAAGCCAACAAAGAAGAGGAAAAAAATAAGGAAATGTCTCAAGAGGTTAAAGGTCCTCATGTGGTTCAGTCTTTTCAAAATAAAAAACCTGTAAATAAACCTAAAAAAAAGGGTTTCAAAGCAGAAAATTTTTATGATATCCTGCTTGAAGAGGTCTCTAATCCTTTTGATAACTTAGTGAACTCTGTTGACTCTCATGCTGTTTCAGGATCAAAAGAAAATGTTCACCCCAATGCTCAATTGGCTGGCACCAGTGAGTGTGGTCGAGATGCTTAGCAGAATTCAATCCATCAAAATAAAAATATTAATGGTTGGTTAACAGTTGGAAAGAAGAATAAAGCAATCCCTCCCCAGGTTTTAAAAGATAATGAGCCCCCTGCTGCTACAGATCAGCCCCCTTCAGATATGTCACAGGAAGAATTCTGCCAAGAAATCGAGGCCATGGATCAGGATAAGATGAATAATATGAATGAAGATGTGATTGTTCAAGATATTGTTCCTATGACTCAAGAAGCTGAAACTTCAAGAGATGTAGCTGGCCTTGTCAAACCTAAAAGGAAAGAGGTGGTTAGATCTTCTCTATCAGCCTCCAAGCCTACGAAGAATAGCAGGTAGTAACTTTTTCTGTTGTTTATCATGTTTGATCTCTCTTTTATTACTATCAATGTTAAGGGTCTTACAGACCCTGTTAGGCCTAAAATGATTAACAATTGGCTGAGTACTTTGCATAGGATGCCTGATGTGCTGTGTTTGCAAGAAGTCAAAATTGGGGGAGACCCCCTCAAGATAAATCTTAATTTGGTGTCTTCTAGATATAGGTGGTATAGCACTAAGAATTGTGAGGGTAAAGGGGGTGCAGTCATTGGTTTATCCCTTCCCTTGGCTCAGCCCAAATCTCAGGGTGGGCTGGGGATTATCTGTCCTGTTAAAATGTCTGAAAACCTTGCTGCCAAATGGGTCTTGAGAAGTATACACAGTACTGATGTTTGGGCTTGTCTTCTAAAAAGGAACACTAAAAAATTTTTCCTGGCTAATTATAGGTCTTGGACTAACATCAATCTTTGGGATATTCTAGTTTCTCCTCAACCTATTACCCCTGTTGGGAGCTCTCTGTCCTGCAAGTTTTGGAAAGCTTGGTTTAAGGCTAAAAAGTCCTTTCAGCCTCCTCCTGCCATGACTGTTATTATAGATTTTTATCTGCAGGAATCCCCCTGGTTGGGGTGGCTGGCCTACTGGAATAATTGTAGAATTGCCATATTAGAACATAAATGTCATAAGGCTGGAATTCGTGCTTGGAAAGATTTTATGGCTAATGATGCTATTAGGGCAGATCTGTATTCTTTCACCAATACTAATTTTTCTAGGTCTTGTCTGCAGGTTCTGTCCAACCATAAAGATATCCTGAAGGAAAAATTGAATAGCTGTAGAAGAAGGAATCTGAAGCTTCAGGAGGTTGCAGCCTACATCTTCAAAAGATTTAAGAAAGCTAGAGGTTCAGTTCATCATCTTCTGTCTAAGCTTAACTCCAGGTGGCAGGTCAATTGGTCTCCCCATTAGTGGACCTACAGATTCAAATCTTTGTGGGCCTTCCCAGAACATAGTAAACACTCCTTCTTGCAATGGTTGATGATACATCATGGTCTGTGGATTGGTCACAAAGTCAGGAAGGTTTTTTTCAATGAGGCACTGTGTACTTTCTGTGGCTCAATGGAGGATGTTCCCCACCTGTTTTTTCATTGCAAGCATGCCAAAAAGTTATGGGAACCAGTTGAGAAGTATCTTCATGCTAACAACTTCCCTCAACTCAATAAATGGGATGTTCTTTTTGGTTGCTGCAGGAATATGGACCTTCTGCTCTGGAATATTTGGAGAGGACACATCCTATGGAAAATTTGGTTGAGTAGAAATAATGTTACTCTAAGTAATGGGAATAGGAATTTTCTCATTTCCCTTCCTAGTAGTCTCAAAAGAGCCTCTCATAAATGTACTCAGCAAATTGTATCTGCCCCTTTATCCAATGAGAATGTATTCAGGATCATGGCTGAAAACAAATACACGAGGTGGAGAAACCTTTTATCCTCTTTGTACTCAGGAAAAAGACTAGAAATGGTCTTGTCATTGTAATATTTTTGCTGAGGTGGCTCTTGCCCTGAGCACAGATTGTATCATCCCTTGTTAATTAAACTTTTCTGTTTTTCTTCAAAAAAAATAAGTAAGCTACTTGTGCACTGAACTCGCAGGGTTTTCCTAAAATCGTTCTTTGAGTCGCGCACTGAAGTTCCCGGGGGCACACTGAAGTCATTAATGATGAGAAGAATATTTTCTTCCTGACACCATGTAACATGTCCTTGTTGTAGTTGAGCTACCGAAAGTGCGACTACCGAGTCAAGGGGTTGGACGTTGAAACTAGTCGCCGAGTTGATAGCCGAAATACTAGGGAACACCACTGGGTCCCTCTGATATTAGAATATGCTCCTCTGTGATCAGCCAAGCCTCATGTCTGTCAGATCTATATAACGGGAAGGAAGCTTGATAGAGAGTGAGAGAGAACAGAGATAGATAGAGAGAGAGAGGAAGGGAGAGAAGCATGGCCGCAGAGCAAACTGGTTTCGTTGGAGCACTTGATCAAGGTACTACCAGCACACGGTTTATCATCTACGACAGTTCCGCTACTGCTATTGCTTCACATCAAGTCGAATTCACCCAAATCTATCCGCAAGCGGGGTAAGTCTGACAACCCCACCTCAGGATTCTAAAATTGCTTCATTTACGTGAAATTCTGTCCACGCACATTGCTTCTGGGCTAGACTGACATGTCAGTTGAATGCTAGACTGACATGTCAGTTGAATGCTAGACTGACATGTCAGTTGAATGCTTCTATATGTGAATGACATCGGTTTGATCCATTCTGAATTTGAATCACATGCTGAGTTTAGGGTTTGTGCTCATGAACCTAACTTTCTTAAGTGTTGCTCCAAAGAATTTGGTCTCGTCTCGTTTGCTGCTTCATTCTTTGCTAATTGGCCTTGCGCACATGGCCATCTTATTTGGTTCACTCGCAGTCTGATTACTTTACGGATTTTGAATTGGAAAACTTGAGTGATTCCTCCACAACTTACCTTCCATACATCTGTGGCTATTCTAGTCCCTCAAGGTGATGAACTTTGTTTTCGAGCAGCAAGATAAGCATCCCTTCCTAATGCGAGCATGGCATGCTGATTGTATTTCAGCACATCAATGACACGATGTGTCACACGAAATTTATCTATGGATGGTTCCTCTCTGTGTGCTGGGGGCTATCTGATTTGAATGCATGACATGTTCGTTACTCCGCAGAGGAAACCTCAGCGCTTACATCAGTTGGTTATCCCTGATCCCCATCGTTAACTTGCCAGTTGCAAGCGACCTTCTCTAGCGAGGATTAGCCTATAGGGCCAATACAAATTCGCGATGGTTGCAGACATGCGGCTGGATTTTGTTATGTTTAAGAGGACCCATTCAGGAGGTTTGTCTATTCAGCTTGGTTTGTTCCTTATTTCCTATGATCAGAAGAAAATCTTCCAGAGGCACGTAGACTTTGCAGTAATCAAAATGTGTGCATATTTATGCATACATCTCATGTGTTGTTTAAAATAGTAGGTGGCTTACTTTCGTTTTAGAATCAGAAATATTTTTCCCACTTTGTCTGTATTATATAATAATCATATGATCTGAAAATTCGACTTGGATTAATAGGCGCGAATGTTTTCTTTAATGCATCCCTCTTGCAGATGGGTTGAACATGATCCTATGGAAATACTGGAGACAGTCAAGGTGTGTATGGAAGTTGCTTTGAAGAGGGCCAAGGAAACTTCCAAATTTTCAGAAACAGATCTAAAGGCCATAGGAATCACAAATCAGAGGGAGACCACGGTAGTTTGGAGCAAGAGTACAGGCAAACCCCTATATAATGCGATTGTGTGGATGGATGTGAGGACAAGTTCAATCTGCAGACGCCTTGAAACCCAACTTGCTGGGGGCCGAACCCACTTTGTGGAAAGATCAGGCCTTCCTATAAGCACATACTTCAGTGCAATGAAGCTCATATGGCTTCTGGAAAATGTACCTGAAGTCAAAGAAGCTGCAGCTAAAGGAGACGCTCTTTTTGGTACTGTGGATACATGGCTCATATGGAACTTGACAGGGGGTGTAGACATAGGGTCTCATGTCACTGACTGCTCGAATGCAGCTAGGACACTCCTCTTGGACCTGAAGACATTGGATTGGGACAGGAAAACCCTGGAGGAGCTTAACATTCCAATAGAAATCTTACCAAGAATTGTAAGCAATGTAGAGAATTTGGGAGAAATTTCGAAAGACTGGCCTTTGAGCGGGGTTCCCATCACTGGTTGCTTGGGGGATCAACATGCTGCCATGCTAGGGCAAAAGTGTAAAAAAGGGGAAGCTAAGAGCACTTATGGTACTGGGTGCTTTATTCTACTCAATACAGGTGAAGATATTGTTACATCACAACATGGTCTGCTCACAACCATTGCATTCAAGTTGGGCCCAAATGCTCCAACAAACTATGCACTTGAAGGCTCCATAGCCATTGCTGGAGCTGCAGTGCAATGGCTTAGGGATAGCCTCTGTCTTATTCGAACAGCCAGTGAAATTGAAGGTTTAGCTGAATCAGTACCTAATTCTGGTGGAGTTTATTTTGTTCCTGCTTTCAATGGTTTGTTTGCTCCTCACTGGAGGGATGATGCCCGTGGCGTTCTTGTTGGTATCACTAGATTCACCAACAGGGGTCACATTGCCCGAGCCACGCTTGAGAGCATGTGTTTTCAAGCAAAAGAGGTTCTGCAAGCCATGCATGCAGATGCCAATCTGGATAACTCTGAACAGTTTTTGCTGAGGGTGGATGGAGGAGCGGCTGTGAATAACCTACTTATGCAAATTCAGGTGAGAATTTCTAAGCATCTCTAGGGCAAATAAACATTTATAATGAAAAAATGCATGAAATTGAATCGATACTTTGTTTTTGTCAGGCGGATATTCTGGGTACACAAGTTCTCCGGCCAGCAGATATTGAGACGACTGCCTTGGGAGCAGCATTTGCAGCAGGTTTGGGAGTAGGTCTATGGACTGAATCGACAGTTTTTGAAAGTAATGAGCAGACTACTGGAGTCACCATCTTCCATCCCAAAATTGGGCAAGAAGAGAGACAGGCACGCTATGAGTCCTGGTCTATAGCAGTTCAGAAGTCCTTTGGCTTGGCAAACCTGGCATAATTTCTGTGCAGTAACAGGAATACCCTGTCTTGATCCAAGTGTGTAGTGATGATTCAAGTTCTTCCGGCCAACTTTTGAAAATTTGAAAGTTCTTCCCGATTGTTGTCAAATAAATTTGAATGTCTTTATGAAAATATTTCTTTTTATGTGAATGCCTCTTTCCCCTCTGCCCTTGCCGATCTCTTCAGAGTCTGATCCATTGAGCAGTGGAATATTAAAATCGTATATATTTCATTTCTGATGTTTCTTGTGAGTCTTCATCTCTGTCCAGCAATCATAGGAGTGAATGACTTTTGAGGCTTTGAACCTGGTTATTTGATGCCAGTACCCACAAGGACCTTGGTAAATTTACAATATCTCAGGTGAACGTCTCAAGGGTCATAAAAAAACATTCTAAGTGAGTAAGATTTAGTAACATGCAGTCAACTTAAACGATTTGTTTCTAACCAGCATTGAGAAATCTTAATCAATCCATTTTATTTTCTGAGCTGAGCAGCGTGTTCTAATGAACAATGCTATTTAGAAATTTGAATATAAGAGTGGATCCATGTTGGTGTTTGAATCTAATTTGAAGGTTCTCACGAGCCTAACCATTGATTTATCCCTTTACAAGGATCTTTGGTAACAATAGATGCTGTAATACCAAAAATGCTACCGGAAATAACTGAACTTGGGAAGGCGTTTCAATGTGCAACGTTTTTTAGGTTTATGAGAGTGAAGAAATCCTTTACAGCTGCAAAATAACAGTTTCTCATTCTAGATAATAAGCCATGCATGTGAGTCTCCAATGATCAGAAGGATAATATGGAAATTCTATGGACACGAGGATAATTTGGGCTACACTGTACATGCCATTATGGGTATATGTGCCACTTAACACGTCAATTAGTGCCCTACTCTGTGACGGTCCAAGTCCAAGGGGGGGTTTTAGCTTGTCCCCACAAGGAGAAGGACGGCCACGAGTTAAGGTGCAAGCCCTTGAGTAACCCGGAAGCTGAAGTGGGACTTGAGATGCGGGACGGCCCGGAGGCCGGATGCAGCGGAAGACGGGACTTAGTCCATAAGATGTGAGGGACGGCCGCCGGCGGCGGGCCGTCCCGACGGTGGATTGCCGACGAGTCCGAAGTTGCCGTTTGCCAAGAGGCATAGTGGCTCTCCTTTGCCACACACGTCCAAAGCCCCTTTACATGAGCGGGCAAGAAGAGGGACAGACGGCCGGGCCGGCCGTCCCGACGTTTACGTGCGAGCCCCGTCAAGGATGGACGGGGGGGCGTTCCCGTTCCCGGGCATCTACCCACGTTCCAAGGGGCAACCGACGTCCCCAAGAAAGGTGAGAAGGGAAGGCTCAGCACTCACGCCCATGGTGCGTCTTAGCCCGGACATTGGGGGTATTCCTAGCCGGTCCGCCGTCCAAAGGCATGCACGATTACCACTCCCCTTATAGTTGCGCACAATTAGGCGAAGCACGGTATACCACCCAAGCACCACAGGGGGCTGGATAGAAATACAAGGAGGCAGGCAAAGGGGCATGACATACTCAAGGGCAGACTGTTCATAGCTGTACATGTTGAAGTACTCCTGAAATTGAAGAAATTAAGTCAATATAAACCGCTATTGGGTTGATGCCCCGTAGCATCAGTCCGTTTGGGTGAGGTAGAGGAAGAACTGTAAGCTCCAAGTCAGCACACTGGCTGAGTTCTGTCTTGCCGAGCTTGGATGTCCCCCCATATTAATGATGCTCAGAGAAGCTTCCTCATAGTTAATGTTCAGTCCATCCGTTTACTTGCAGGATCTTTTGCAACAGACTATGTAAGAGAATATTCATAAACATTATTGTTAGTTATGCAAACACTTTGTCCTGAGATGTTGAGAATTGAATTAGAGGATTGAAAAAAGAATGAGGAGCCCTTATCATTGGGATGAGATTCCCAAATAATTTCCAGGTGTTCTTTTGAGCGGCAAACTCTTTGGATATCCTGGACACAGGATGACTTCTATACGCTCGGATTCTGAATCAAGCATACCTAACAAGTTTCTCAGTGTAGCTGCTATTGATCTATCAGCAAAGGTGGTAGACATCCTTACATCAGGTGCAATAGACCATCACCAAAGGTCTTGGACTTTCTATGTTACCATGTTCTCTCAAGTGCTCTTTTCTGGAGTATTCCAAAGTTTTGGTGGACGGCCCATTTCCTCTTCCAGTGGTGCTTGAGGTCATGGTAAACTCATCCAATTAAATGGACCTTACAATTTACTCCACAGCATGCATCAAGGGGCAAGAAAAGTTTGCTCCAATCCTTTTATGCTGTTTGCATCCTAGGCCCTAACGATGCATTGTTCTTGCTTTTTAGCTTTGGCACTAGTCCATATCTTTTGATGTAGCATGAACCATATGAACATTGATTTCTTGCTCTCTATGAGTGGGTGATAGAGGCTTTGGAGTTCTACCTGCCATTTGCTATGGTTGCAGAAAAGGTATCATTTTCTGTTAAGCTTGGTTTGGGAGTTTACCCTCTCATGAAACTTTGAAACTTGCATAATCTCAAAGCTTGCTTTCTAGACACACTTTTATTCGTATCTAGGTTGGGAGTTTCCATCATACATAGTCTTTCCATTATCTGAGTCTCCAGTTTTTGCATGACTCCAAAAATGGAACCAAGACTTCAGAGAAGGAATCAATCTGTCTCTCTAAACATTTTTTTGGTCAATCATAGTGAATTATCGTTCATAGTGCAACCTCCATTTATCCCATTTCATGTGTTTCTAAAGGTTTTAATCAAGTTAAATCCTCACCCCTTCCCCTTAATTCGAGAGCAAAAGTATGTGAGCTTTATATTCAACCCACTTTGCAAACGTTGAAAATGATCATATATGAAGGTCCTTCCTAAGTTTCAGTGAGCTGCATCCAACATTCATTTTGACACAACTTTTGATAAAAATTTGTTTTCCGTTTTGGCAATGTACACAATTTCAAGGTCAACTTTCGCTCTAGGCACAGAATAAATCTCTTATTTTAATATGGGACTGCCTCTCTTGTTTGAGGCCTTTGTGCTTAAAATAATCTTGGAGCTCATAGCCAGTTTAGGTGAGTATCCATAAGTCTTGAGGGAAACTACAATTAGATAGAAAATAATAATGTCTTTTACAATCATTCGTGTTTCAATTTTGAATCCACATCCTCTCTACTTATTGATTTTCCTTGTTCATCTTATGTGCTGCCCATGTATGTAAAAGAGAATCATAATTACTAAAACAAAAGCTCGATCTTTGAGATCTACTCTTTCGATAGCTTGAATTATTATGAAAGTATAATTAAGATCGGGTATCGTACCCATGGGACCCCTTGAGTCTCATAAGGTAGGGGTTGAACACCTAGCAACTATGAGGATACATAGCCCAATTCCCGCTAAGGTAGGAACTAGGAAGGGATGGCCCTAAGGCTAGAGGAGAGAATTGGTTTGATCTATGTTTTGCCCAAATGACTGGATTGAAATGAAATGCCTAAAAGTGCAACAATCCCTCGAAGGAGCTGGATTGAGCTTCTCGCCACACAAGCGGTGAGGGATGTCCCATCACAACTCGTAGGGGTTGAACACCCCCCCCCCCCCCCCCAAACACCCCCCAAGCCTAGAGAGATGAAGTCCCCAATCGGACGAGCTAATGCGTGCAGACAACTATAACTATTGTGTGCACCTCTTTTCCCATCCATTTATACTTCCAATCCTTAATTTGACATTACCATTAGATTCCATCTAGATAGCATGAACACTCTAAAGAAATGTGCGCAAACTTAGATACATTCTTTAAGCTATTGAATCTAGACCACTTGAGTCTAGATCTTTGTCATCTACACACATGGTGGCATTCTCTATCCATTTCAAAGATCATTATCCTCAATCATCAATGATGGAAAACACATTTGAATGAGTATTCTTAAGTGACATCTATGAGTGTAACCTTCTTAAGCAACTAAATACTCTTGAAACACACAACTTTAAGCTTGTAAACTTGATATCTAGGGCAATACCTAGGGTTTAACTTCTCTTGTTTAGGGAGAAGGGAATTCTTTGTAGCTTGAATTTATGAAGTAATTTTTCATTTAGTATGAAAAATTATGAAGCAATGCCTTTTTTTGGGAGCTTCCATCTCTTCAAGCATTTTTTTTGGAGGCATATGATGCCCATTGTTTTTCAAGTTTTGGTTTAGAAGTTTGGTACATGTGTAGTGGAGGTATGTAAGGTACTTTTGCTCAACCTTTTTAAGAACTAATTTTTTACATCAAGATATGGTCTAGCCATGGTCGAGAATAATGATGTCTTCCTCTTGTTGGATATTGAGGATAAGCTAGATGGTTCCAACTAATTATTGTGAGCATACATAATACATTGTGTATAAGTTACATAGGCATTGGAATATTGTGCATGGTGTTGACATATGTCCTGTTACAACTACAAATGCTCAAAATGTACAGATGTAGGTGATCTTGAGGATGATGCATATTGAAGTTTTGGTATTGTTCCTCTTTCTATCCCTCTTGCAACTCCTATTTTGATTGTGTCAAGCACACCACCAACATGCCCAACCATTGTAGAGAAGCTTTGATGGGATGGAAAAGATGCACAAATACATGCCTTGATTGCTTTTTTTGCCATTATTTTGCATATTCTCTCATGCAAAACAACTAAGTATGTCTGAGAAATGGTATTGAATCACCTAGATCGGCGAAGAATGGGGATTGAACCCGCACATGATGGATTCACAATCCATTGCCTTGATCCACTTGGCTACGCCTACCCCCTCTTTGAATGTAATGCTAAGGGGTTGGGCTCCCTGAATGGAATGTGAATGAGATCCATTTCGTTAAGCTAGATGATAGTCTACTTCACCCAGTATTTCATGTTAGTAGATTGAAAAGAAAACTAACTGAACAAGACAATCCTGTATCTTCAGATACAATAGTCCAACCTATCTCACTTTAAAACATTCCTCATGAACGAGAGAAAATACTATGCACTTGAGATAAAAAGACCAAGAATTCTTGGGATACTCTTGCCACATTGACCAAGCAAGAAGTGAGGCTCATGTTTCTCACCTTCAAAAACAATTGGAGAGTGAGCATATGCATGAAGGTATTTTGATTTTCTTACAAAAGTCAAACATTTGAAGGAGCAATTGATTGCTGCAAATGAAACTTTTCTAGATAGTTCAATTGTGCAAACTCTTCTCAATGGGGTTATTGGTTCTTTTGAGATTGTTATCTTCGATCTTCAATTTATGATGGAAGGCAATCCAAACTCCTTAGCATTTGAAGAGTTAGTTTCTATTTTTCTGCAATAAGATCAATCCAAGAAAAACATATTCATTATGTGTGTTGGAAAGCGAGATTTTGTTGCTAATCAAAAGAGCAAGGTAAACTCTTCCTCTAGTAAGGAAAAATTATAAATGGTGCACAATCAAAGAAGGAAGAAAAAGATGAAAAGAAACCTAATAGGCGAAAACAATTTTGCAAGTATTGTAAGGCAAATGATCATGTTATAAAGAACTACCTTAAACTTGTTGCTAATGAAGCAAAGAAGAAAAGGGTAAGAATAGTTCTTGTAAGCATTTTCGCTTCCAAAATTGAATATGCTAACCTATATAAAATGAAAATGATAATTTACTATATAGTGTAGCTATAATCCATCATGATCATTGTATGTCTTTTTTGTGGACTAAGATATTTGATACTTTCAGAGTGGTGCAACAAAACATATTACCTCAACATAAATTCTTCACCTCACTTGAGCTTTCCCTTGATGGGAATATTGATATGCACAAACAACTCCTATCATTTCATAATAGCTTTAAAAAATTATCCTTTCTATTGCTAATGGTAGTACAATCACATTATCATATGATTTTTATGTATCAAGAATAAGAAGAATTTGTTATGAGTGTCATCACTAATCAAGATTGGCTTGGTAGTAAAGCTTATTGATGATACATGTATACTTCATGATGTCCCTTATGGAATATTTATAGATGATTATGCATGTGCAATTTCGGATGTGAATATAATCTCGGATGCAAAATTTCAGTCTTTTGAATTTTTCGCTAGTCTTCTATGCTTGAAAACTTGATATCTTGTCCTATTTTCCTAAACTTGAGGCAAGATCTAAACATGTATAAATTTTTCATTTTGGGTAAGGTGAATGTTATTCCTTTTTCGAAGATGGTGAAATACAAGTCAAAAATAAATTGTAGCTTGTTCATACTGATGTTTGTGATCCTATGCAGCCACCATCTTTTGGTATTCACCTATATGTAATGACTTTTATAAATGGATTTTACAAGCATGCATGGGTCTATTTACTCAGGTTAAATTTTCAAGTATTTATGTGCTTTTAAACAATTTCTATTTATAGCTAAAAAATATGTCAACATGTAAAATGGGAACCCTCCATCTAATCAAAGGGATGGGGAGTATATTTCTTTTGAATTCAATTCATTTCACTTGAGCATGTGATAAAAAAACAATGTATATTTTCCTAGACACCACAGTAAAATGATGTTGTTGAGAGGAAAAACAAGAGTCTCATGGAAATGGCAAGATGTATGGTAGAAAATTAGGTAGTACCTCATAGTTTGTAACTTGAGACCATGATGTGTGTTGCATTTGCAGTTAACAAGTGTCCCACTAGGGAATTATAGTCTATCAATACTTATGATTTTGGGCATGATTGCAAGCCATATGTTGCTCAATTTCATGTTTTTAGTTGTTTGAAATGTGCACTAATGCTTGAGCAAAAACAAAAGAAATTGGATAATAAATTCATGAAATACATATTTGTTGGGTAGAATTCTAAAAACAAAGGTTATTGTTTATATCACCTACAACAAATTAAATGTGTTTCATTTTTATATGAGATGCAATTATTTTGAAGGATATAGTTCAACTACTACTTTCATGTATCAAGGAGACTTCAATGAGTTCAATGGATGTGTATCATACTTTCTTATCTTTTCTCATTGGTGGGCAATCAAACGTATCTCCTAATGAGGTGATTTCTTAACCAATGCAAGTTTTAAATGAGATTATAGGCTATTCCATTTTTTATGTAGATACTCATGATCTGCTCACTAATGAGATATCCTACATTGATGAGGGTCAAATTTGTGCAAAAATTGCTAGTGCAAACTTTCAGAGATGATAAGTTAAATGCACCTTTTCCTTATCATAGTTTCTCAAGCTTCCATGGTGCTTCTTTTGCATTAGATTATTCTGCGATGATTGTTTCTACCCTTTGTGATGAAAGTTATTCTATTTCCTTTGATGAAGCAAAAAGAAAAAATTGTTGTTACGCAAGAAGACTTTGATTCTATTTATGAAGAATGATGCTTTTTCTTTATGTCACTTGCCTATGAACAAGAAGGTCATTTGCACTAAATGTGTCTATAAGCTCAAATGCAAACATGATGAAAATGCTGATTGCTATAAGGCTAGGCTAATAGCTAAAGATTATGCATAAGAAAAGGCACTAGTTTTGATAAGACCAACAGTCTTACATGTCATAAGAAAAATCTTCATCACATTTTTTGCACTTGTAGCTCACAAATCAGAATCATTGTAATGTACATCAGTTGGACATCAAAAATAAATTTTTAAATGGGGACTTGCATGAATAAATGTATGTTTTTTAGCCTTGTGGTTTTGCACAAAAAAGAGAATGAAAAAAGTTTGCATGTTAAAGAAGGGTTTGTATAAAATTATCAAGTATCCTATGGTTGGTATGAAAAAATAGATGCCTACTTATTAGCACATGGACTCCACAATAGTCCAACTTATAGCACCTTATGTATAAAGCGCATAGATGATGTGTTTCTAATAACTGTTGTTTATCTTGATGACATGCCATCATTGGTCCTAATGAGATGCACATTTTTTAAGTTTTTTTTTTCATGCCTCTTTTGGAATGTTAGATTTGATGAATTTGCATCAGTATTTGAGCATTCAATTTATGCAAGTTGATGGAGCCATTGATTTGTGTCAAGAAGAATATATTGACACTTTATTGTAACACTTAGGCCTTGAGGAATGTAGATCCATTACGACTCCCATGGAGATAGGTTTAAGATTAAACCTTCATAATGTTGGAGATGTATTTGATGCTAGTCTCTATTAGCAAGATATTGGATGCCTTATTTTTTACCTATATTTCATGAATTTTAAAGATGGATTTTACAAGCATGCATGGGTCTATCCACTCAGGTTAATTTTTTCAAGCCTTTATTTGCTTTCAAACAATTCCTATTTATAGCAAAAAATATGTCAACTTGTAAAATGGGAACCCTCTATTCTAGTCAGAGGGAGGGGGAGTATGTGTCTTCTGAAACCAATGCATTTTACATTGAACACGTGATAAAAAAGCCAAGGTATATTTCCCCACACCACAATAAAATGGTGTTGTTGAGAGGAAAAACAAGACTCCCATGGAAATGGCAAGATGTATGGTAGAAACTTAGGTAGTACCTCATAGTTTCTAACTTGAGACCATGATGCCTGCTACATTTGTACTTAACAGATGTCTCACTAGGCCATTATATTCCATCACTCCTTATGATTTTGGGCATGACTGCAAGCATATGTTGCTCATGTTCATGTTTTTGGTTGTTTGAAATATGCATTAGTGCTTAAGAGAAAAAGAAACAAATTGGATAATAAAGTCATCAAATACATATTTGTTGGGTAGAATTCTAAAAACAAAGGTTATTATGTACATTGCCTAAACATTAAATGTGATTTTTATATGAGATGTAGTTATTTTGAAGGATATAGTTCAACCACTACTTTCATATATCAAGGAGACTTGAATGAGTTTCACGGATGTGTATCATACTTTGTTATCTTTTCTCATCAATGAAACTTACAAAGTGTATATTACCTTCAATTGAATTCTCCTTTGTTGGTACCCAAACATCCCTATGAACTAGGTCAAGTGGATGATAGCTCACATAATTGTTATCCTTGAAAGGTAACCTAGTCTGCACCCAATTGAAAAGCTTCATTAAGTATCTTAAGATTCTCACTGTAAAGATTTGGTAATCCAAGTACTAACCTCTAACTTTCCATATCCTTCAATCTTTGTATGTGTCCATAAGCTCAAATGCAAACATTATGAAAAAGTTGACTGCTATAAGGCTAAGCTAATAATGGAAGGTTATGCATAAGAAAAAGGCACTAATTTTGATGAGACCTTTCATCCTACATGTCATATGACAAACGTTCATCACATTTGTGCACTAGTTCAAAATTCACAATCATTGTAATGTACATTGGTTGGACATCAAAAATGAATTTTTAAATGGGTACTTGCATGAAAAAGTGTATGTTTTTTAGCCTTGTGTTTTTGCACAAAAAAGAGAATGAACACAAAGTTTGCATGTTAAAAAAGGATTTGTATAAGCTAATCAAGCATCCTATGCTTGGTATGAAGAAATAGATGCCTACTTATTAGCACATGGATTTCACAATAGTCCAACTTATAGCACCTTGTGTATAAAGCGCATAGATGATGTGTTTCTAATAACTATTTTTTATCTTGATGACATGCTATCATCGGTCCTAATGAGATGCACATTTTTCACTTTGTAATTTTTTTTTTGTGCATGCCTCTTTTGGAGTGTTAGATTTGATGAATTCGCATCATTATTTGAGCATTCAATTTGTGCAAGTTGATGGATTCATTACTTTGTGTCAAGAAAAATATGTTTACACTCTATTTTAACATTTTGGCCTTGAGGAATGTAGACCCATTATGATTGCCATGGAGTCAGGTTTAAGATCGAACCTTCATTATGTTGGAGATGCATTTCTTCTATAAGGAATATAAGGAAGATCATAAAATTTTATTCATTGATCATTCGTAAAAGCCACCACAATCTCTTTCCAAACCTCTTGAGAATTTTTCCCTATATGTGATACCTTGATGAACTCGCTTGGACTTGATTAATAGCGGGGAGATTTTGCATAGAAATTTAATAAAAAAAACCTTCTTACTTCATATATCTTTCGTTGCATTACCATTTTTGGATTGATAAGTGACCTCAAAGCTATCTCATTGCAATTATTATACCCAAATTTTCTATCTAATCTCATGATTTTCTTGAATGAAAATTAGTTTTTAACTTTTATGTTTTATAGGGAACGCGACACTTTGATATGGAGATAATCTATTCATAGATTGAGAACATTCATAAATGATAAAAGTTTCAAATCATAATTGGTTGTTGATTCTTCTTATGGTCCATTGGTTTTCTTGAGATCAACGTGACTTAGTGTCTATTTATGAGAGAATCGCATCAATACCCTAAGTTTTTCATGATTCCTTTAAGTTTATTAAAAGTTTCTTCTTGGTTTTCTCCCCAAAGTTTACTTCCCTTTTCAAGATCTTTTTAGATGTGAGGTGATTATTGCATAATCTCTGATAAAAAAGTGACAACAACAAATAGCTTGAGCTCACCAACATTAATTGGAGTTAGCCACTCAAATTTGTTGGATATTGTTGAGGACCTAATGCGACATGTATATTCTTTATGGTATAGCCTATACCTCTTATCCTTGGCATGAAGAGATATACTTGCTATTCTTGTCTTACAATCTATGTAAGAAGGAAAATACATGGGGGAGATGATTGTAATGAAAGAGAAGAGAAAAAATATAAGAGGAATTGAAAACTTTATTACCGAGAACAAGTACAAAATGTTGGAGTTAGACGTATGTGGAAGCACGCGAACAACACAAGGAAGAAGAAGAAGCTTGGAGCACAACACACAATAATGGATGTATTACTAGAGCCCATTAGGCCATTAGGTAGCCCATTAGGGCAATAGGCATATATACAAGCTGGGGGAAAAAACCTCCTAAAGAGGGAAAAAAGTGCCCTGGTGGTCCTAGTGTGTTATCACACATCACTAACTAAATATATCAACAAATCCCCCTTGGGCATGATGCGGTGAACAAGGAGCTGACACTCATGTATAAGGAAGTGCCAAGCTATGTGGAAATCACTCCTCAAAAGGAAGTAAGCCCAAAGCTTTGCGGAAATCTTCAAACTTCTCCCTAGGCAGAGCCTTCGTGAAAAGGTATGCAATGTTCTCTTGTGTGGGCACATATGCCAAGCTGATCTCCCCAACAGAGAACCTCTCCCTGACATAGTGATAATGCACCTCAATGTGCTTAGTGCGAGCATGGAACACAGGGTTCCTCGCAACTTCCAATGTGCTCTGACTGTCACTGAAGATGGTGGTGGTAGAAGTCTAACCAACACCCAAATCAGCCATAAGGCGTCTGAGCCACGCACACTCAACAGTCGTTGTGAAAGCTTCCCTATACTCATCCTAACAACTGGAAGTGGCCATAGTAGGCTGCTTCTTGCTCAACCAAGATATACATGAGCTACCAAGCATGAAGCAAAAGCCACTAGTGGACACACGAGTGTCATAGCAACCAGCCCAATCAGAGTTAGAAAAAGCATGCAAATCTAGCGGTAGTGATCCCCCTTTGGGATAAAACAACCCAAGTAGCCGAGTACCACTCAAGTAGCGGAAGATACACTTAACCACCTGCCAATGCTTGACTCCTGGGCAATGCATAAACCTACTCATCTGTGAGATAGAAAACTGAATATCTGGCCGAGTAATGCATAAGTAAATCAAGCATCCAATAGCCTACTGATAGAGAACAACATCAAATGCATCTCCAACATCATGAAGACTCAATCGTAAACATGTCTCCATAGGAGTGGCAATAGACTTATAGTCTTCAAGGCCAAAATGCTGCAATAATGTGACACAAAGCCATTCCACCATCAACGTGCATAAACTGAATGCCCAAATAATGATGCAAATGCCCCAAATCAGACATCTCAAATGAGGCATGCAAATCAGCCTTAAAATCAGCAATATGCCTCTCATGAGGACCAGTGAGCAGCATGTCAACAACATAAACCAAAATGATTAGAAGTACATCATTAGCACGCTTAACATATAAGGTGCTTTTAGTTGGATTGTTCTCAAAACCATGTGCAATCAGATAGGCATGTATCTTTTCATACCAAGCACGTGGTGCTTGCTTTAAACCATATAATGCCTTCTTTAACCTGCACACCTGGTTCTCATGCCCTTTCTGCACAAAGCCACAGGACTGAAAAACATACACTTCTTCATGCAAGTCACCATTCAGAAATGCAGTTTTAATGTCCAACTGATGTACATTCCAACCATGATGAGCTGCAAGTGCACAGATGCTCCGAATAGTAGTCATACGGCATGTAGGTGCAAAGGTCTCATCAAAATCAATGCCTCTTTCCTGTGCATAACCCTTTGCAACAAGCCTAGCCTTATACCTGTCAACTGTACCATCCGGTTTACGCTTCAGCTTGTATACCCACTTAGTGTCAATGGCCTTCTTGCTTGGAGGCAAGTCACATAAAGACTAAGTACCATTGTTCATTATAGCATCATATTCAGATTGCATAGCAACCATCCAATTTTCTGAATTTTGTGCTTCATCAAACGAAATAGGCTCATTCTCATCACAGAGACTAGGTGCAGCCATAGCATAGCAATCTGATGCAAAAGAGGCACTATGAGAGCCTGAACAAGTATGATATGATAGAGATGCATCTAATTTGCTGCCACGCAAAGTCTGCACCAGCCATTTTGGCATAGTTTTTGCCTGCTCAATATCAACTCTCTCATCAACTAGTGCATCACGTAAATCTGCATCAGAAATGGAATGATCTGCATCATCACATAAAACCTGCAAAGGCTGAGAAGTTGTCTCATTGGGACCAGCACTAGACTGTCCACCTGTAAAAAGAGGCAGCAAAGTATCATACATGTCTTTGGAGCTAATAGATGTCTCCTTAGTACATGAAAGAAATGGCTGAATAGCGTCTTCTACAAAAACAACATCACAGCTAACCAGAATGTGTTTAGTCTGTGGATGATATAGATGATAGCCTTTACTTTCAGAACTGTACCCAACAAAAATACATTTTACTACTTTATCATCCAATTTTTTGCGATGTTGTTTAGGCACTAATGCATATGCTAGACAACCAAAACACGCAGATGAGAAATAGATGGCTTGCGATCATGGCAAGCCTCATATGGAGTGATAGACTGCAGCGCTTTAGTAGGACACATGTTCAGTACATATGCTCCACACATGACAACCTCAAGCCAGAAACTATGTGCTAAAGCTTGGCTCTTGACCATACACCTCGCCATCTCCATGAGTGACATGTTCTTTCGTTGAGCAACTCCATTCTGTTGAGGTGTATACAGCACTGTACACTGATGTTTTATCCCATGTTTAGCCAAAAATGCATTAAAATCAGAAGACATATATTCCCCCCCTCAATCAGAACGGAGGGTGCCCATTTTACATGCTGACAGATTTTCAGTCAAAACCAAAAATTGTTTGAAGCACATGAACACTTCGGACTTTTCCGTCAATGGACATACCCATGCATGCCTAGAAAAATCATCAATGAAAGTCATGAAGTAAAGATAATTCCCAAAAGAAGGTGTCTGCATAGGACCACAGACATCACTATGTACAAGCTGCAATTTCTGAGTAGCCCAAACTGAACCATCTTTTGGAAAGGACGAACGTTGCATTTTGCCCAAAATACAGCCTTCACAAACATGTTTTCTAGGTGCCTCAAGTTTGGGCAAAGAGGACACCATTTCAGATTTCTGTAGGCGTAGCAAACTAGCAAAATTTAGATGGCCAAAGTGTGCATGCCAAAGCTTTGCGTTTGACATAGCCTGAGAATCATTTACTGCATGCCAAATCATTTACAGATCTTTCATAGTCTATGAGCTTATACAACCCACAACATAAAATGCCAGAAGCAATAATTGCATCGCCATTTGATAGATCATGAACTGTACACCTATCATCAATAAATTTCACAACTAAGCCAATCTTGGCTAATGCAGAAACTGATAACAGGTTCTTCTTGTTCCTTGGCACAAATAAAGCATCTGACAAACTGAAAGAACTATCATCAGCAATAGTCAAAATGATCTTACCAACTCCCATAACAGGATAAGAGGAGTTATTGGCGCATGTAACAGTATTCCCTGTAGGGGCAGGCTCGAGTGAAGAGAAGACACTACGCTGCGAGGTAATATGTTTGCTCGCCCCACTGTCAAAATACCAAACATCTGAGTCTACTATAGATAATCAGAGTGCATTGGCAGTTGTGAGGAACCCTGTGTTCCATGCTCGCACTAAGCACATTGAGGTGCATTATCATTATGTCAGGGAGAGGTTCTCTGATGGGGAGATCAGCTTGGCATATGTGCCCATGTAGAAGAACATTGTAGACCTTTTCACGAAGGCTCTGCCTATGGAGAAGTTTGAATCTTTCTGCAAAGCTTTGGGCTTACTTCCTTTTGTGGATTGATTTCCACATAGCTTGGCACTTCCTTATACATGAGTGCCAGCTACTTGTTCACTACATCACTCCCAGGGGGGATTTGTTGATATATTTAGGTAGTGATGTGTGTGGACAGTCAGGGCACTTTTTTCCCTCTTTAGGAGGTTTTGTTTCCCTCGGCTTGTATATACGCCTATTGCCCTAATGGGCTACTTATCTTTGTACATTCTCTAGTAATATATTCAGTATTGTGTGTTGTGCTCCATGCTTCTTCTCCTTCCTTGTGTTGTTCGTGTGCTTCCGCAGACGTCTGTCTCCAACAAACGTATGATGTTGATGATATTCCTCCACACCATTCACAATTGCCAGTAAGACCTCATTTAGCAGAAGCTTGTATGAGGAGGCTATGCAAAAGTGATCTTGTGGAATATGCAAGGTTGAAAGATCTATATTCAAAAGAAGATAAAGTACAAGATTTGTGCGACAATGATGAAGATGATGGCATGGCAGATTTTATTGAGGACTGGTATCAAAATAACAGTGAGAGCATTGATATTTCTAAAAATGAGAAATTTTTTTGAGAGGAATGTATAAAGCATGTATATGAAGGAAGTCGTTTGACACGACTAAGTGAGAGCTTACTTATTCTCACTCTTCAAAATCAATTTTTATGGAGTAATGTATCTGTTTTGACACTATTAAGGTATAATTTTTTATTTTCTCTCTCTCCCTCTACATATATATATATATATATATATATATATATATATATATATATATATGCATAAATATATATATAATACATGCACATATAAACATACACACACATATACACACATACACATGTATTTTATATAGAGGTGAATATGCAGACTCTTTAACATGTCCCAAATGTCAATCTCCTTGATATAAGGACGAAGAAGGTAAAATCCCAAAAAAGGTATTAAGACATTTTCCATTGGCTCCACGGATTAGACATATGTTTCAAAGCCCCGAATTATCAAAGCCTTTGACATGGGGACATGATCATAGAAGTACTGATGGAATAATCAGAAATCCTCATGATAGTGTTGCTTTTCAGCATATTGATTCTACATGGCCTGAATTTGCACAAAATCCACAGAATCTAAAGTTAGGATTTGAATTAGATGTGGTTAATCCATTCTCCATGAGATCCAATAAATGGTCAACATGACCAGTGGTAGTCATAAACTACAATCTTCCGCCATATCTTAGCATTAAAAAGGAACATTTTATGCTTTCACTTTTAATCTCAGGCAAAAGACAAGTTAAAGATATGAATATATATCTTGCTCCTCTCATTGACAATCTCCAAGAGTTATGGAGAGGTATTAATGTCATTGATGTATCGAAAAGCATCAATCAAAGACATATTATGGTTCATGGTATTGTGGCTTGAACTATTCACTATTTTCTAGGATATGGTGTTTGTTTAGGTATTGATGTAATTTTTTTAATTCAATATGCATATAAATAAATGTGATTTAATCTATTTATATTTTTATCATTTTCATGATGCAAAAATATCTACTAAGGGTTATAAAGCTTGTCCATATTGTGGTGATTGGTTGAGATCAATCTATAGTAAGAATCTCAACAAAAATATTTATCTTCGACATCGATGATTCTTGCCTAATGATCATCCATTAAGATCTAAAAGAGAAGCAATACATTTTAATGGAAAGCTTGAAACAGGTCAGTGCCCAAAACCTATGATGCCTATGGATTGGTATAAAAAATGTATAGATGGACCTCTGACAGATCCAGAATCAGAAATCTTCAGTGATGATGAAGATAATGAGTATGTGAAGAGAGGTAAAGGAAAATTGGCACTCGTAGAGAACATATCAATATGGTATTCTTTGGAGTACTGAAAAGAGTTAAAAGTATGTCATCTTCTTGATCCTATGCATATATTCAAGAATATTGGTTATTCACTATGGCAACATCTTCTTGGACTAAAAGATACCATAGCATTGAATAATGATTTGAAAGATCAAAACTCAAAACCAAAGTTATGGCCAGTTTTTGATAGACATCGACAGGAAACGACTTATGCACTTGCTCCTTGGGTACTTACAACAAAAGAGATACAGACTATCAACAATAGGATTCAATTGATTAGGACTCCTATAGGATATGGATCATCTTTCCAAAACATGTTTACTATGGATGATAAGCTCATGAGAAGATGGTTCAAAATTGTAGACAGTAGTAAACGCCCATTCTTCTTCCTGCACAAGATTAGCAGACTCTGTTTTTGGTGTAGAGGGCTCTACAACAACCATTCCAGCCTCTTTTTTCTTTGCCTCTTTAGCAGCCAATTTTGGACAGTTCTTTATGATATGATCGTTCCCTTTACAATACTTACAAAACAATTTCTGCTTTTCTGATTTCTTCTTATCTTTATCTTCCTTCTTCGAATATGCAGAATTAGCAAATTTCTGCTTACTAGTTGAAGAGCTCCATTTTCCTTCGCCCTTCTAACTAGCCAGGAAAGCTTGATTTGCAACTCGCATAATGGACATGTTCTGCCTGGATTGATCTTCTTGCAATAGAACAGAGAATAACTCCTCAAATGATAAGGCATTCGGATTGCCTTTCATCATCAACCGAAGAGTAGAAGCAAAACTCTGATATGAATCAGGAAGACCATTCAGACTGGTCTGCACAAGTGATCTATCTGGTATAAACTCATCAGCAAAAATCAACTGTTCCTTCAAGTCTTTGATCTTCGTTACGAAATTGTCCATAGAATCACCTTCATTCATGTGCTCACTCTCCAACTGTTTTCGGAGGTAAGAAACACGAGCCTCATTCCTAGCTTGGTACAATGTGGTAAGTGTATCCCAAGCATCCTTAGTTGTTTTGCAAGAGCAAATGTGAGGAATAATGGCACGTTTGATAGACAAAGCTATCAATGCATGTGCCTGGGCATCTCTGCCATCCCAACGAATATACTTTGCAGTAGGTGCAACAGAAACCGTAGCACAAAAAGGAATATGCAGAATATCATCATCTTCGATACCTTCTGCATCAGCTTGAGTACCTGTAGTTGTAATAGTTGCAGGTGTGATATGACGTTTTTCGACACCCTGCACAATGTTCCATAGTCCTTTTGCAACCAACACATGTCACATCATATAAGCCCATAACGGGTAGTTGGTACCATCCAACTTATCCTCAATAGCCAACATACGGAATACATCACTACTTTCAACCATGGCCGGTGACTAAAATACCTTGATGCAGAAAATTGACTGTATCTCAAAAAGTTGAACAGAACTGCCCAGACGAATTTCGCTAGACCTGTAGTAGACTTCGAGATGCTTATATTGGCAAACAGAAACTAGTATATACTTTTGGCACAAAAAGACAAAATAGCATGCACAATCCCTGCCATAGTGCGTTTGGAAACACGCTGAGTATGCTTACCAAAATTCGTGCGATTCTGAGACTGCAACCGGAGGAGTGTCGACGACACCCTATATGAAGCAACGACCTGCTCTGATACCAATTGTTGGAGTTAAATGTCTGCGGAAGCACGCGAACAGCACAAGGAAGAAGAAGAAGATTGGAGCACAACACACAATACTGAATATATTACTAGAGAATGTACAAAGATAAGTAGCCCATTAGGGCAATAGGCGTATATACAAGCCGGGGGAAAAAAGACCTCCTAAAGAGGTAAAAAAGTACCCCGGCAGTCCTAGTGTGTTCACACACATCACTACCTAAATATATCAACACAAAAATGATTTCTTTGTCCACTCATGCACTATAAATAGATCTTAAGTGGTTATCTAGACAATCGTAGTTGGAGGAATACAAGGTAGATGTATGATGAATCAATTGAGTTTCTCTAATAGCTTAGAAGACACCTAAATAGGAAAATGGAATGTGGACTTTTGCAATTATCTAGTTGTAAATAGTTTCGCATGGGTCATAACCACCTACATAGTTCACTAACCCATACCTGGGTGATACACAAGCAACCAAACAATTTCAAGTTCAACTAAACGAGACAAAAAAAGCTCCTTGTTGAGATACAAAGGCAAAATTGAGCTCAACTTCAAGGTCCAAATTCATTTTAGACCTACAACTTTTAGCACCACTAACCTTAGTTCATGTTACATACCATTCCAACCAAAATCCCACTTGGAAGTGATCCAATTCTATGTAAGCCATCTAATATCCATAAGTTGTCCAATATAACCTTCATCCAACATGTAAATTGTGATTGCCACCAACATGGTAATGAAGGATTGGATTCTCCTCCTAATGCAATCTTTACAAATGTGAACATACAACATAAAATCATGAGGATTAGACAATGATCATATACTAACAATCTGCGCTCTTAGATAAAATCAAGCATGATGCAAAAGGTTCCTCCTTTGATGTTCTTCTATAAGTTTTGAATAATTCAATACAATATCAAATAATGCTAACACAAAATCATGTATATAAACATGCCATATGTTATCCATAAGCATAAAAAAGGTAGATCCAAATCATTTTTCATCCTAGAAGATATAAAAAAGAGCAGAACATACATATTTGTGTTAGTATATTTTGGAAGTCGTTGATCTACAAGCTATTAGGGAGCTTGGCAGCACCAGTGGTGCATCTAAGATGATCTAATCATCAAACAAAGGTAGACCTAGTTGGATGGACATAGGCCCAATGCTTGAGATGGCCATATATGTATGGATGAAGAGATAGTCTTCATTGCAAGTAAAAAATAAAGGCTGGATCGATCAAGGGTTGTTTTCTCCTATGTCACTAACCCAAACCCCCTCATGTTGCATATATATGCATAGAGCATGAAAATATCTACCTTCTCACATGAGAACAAAGTGAAAATTCCTCAAATTGTGAGATAAATCCCAATTGGAAATTTTGGTAAACTCACATCTCGACACTCCTTGTGATGCAATGACCTACTCTCATGACAAATCTCATCGACCTCCAAGGAACTGCCTTGGGACACTCTTCCCAACATATAAATGCACAAAAATTTTGAGCAACATTAGATAAGCTTGATCTTTGCATCCCACAAGGTAAGCCCTCTAGATCTTAAAGATATCTTGCATAAAATGGAGTGAGGGATGCCTATTATTTTGGCAGACCCACGATGTATGGGCAGTTCAATCATCTTCTACACCTATGTTTATTATGTTGGAGTGAATGTCTATATGGTCACACAATAGATTCATTAGAAGCTCTCACTTCAATAAGAATCGATAGGCGTACCTGGCTATATATTGTTCGTATCTCAGATATGTAGACAAGAAACTCACGTGGATGCATTAGTTAAGACAAACCGCTCTCATGCATAGAGTGTGGGTTCAATACCTGTCAGCAATAGCATACGGAAGTTAATCTTTTGAAAAGTATTTCATGAAAAGCAAAAACGGACAGCATCAAATTGAATCGTGTGGCTTTTCAAAGAAGGGACATGCTCACTATGTGATATCACTCAAGAATCACTCAAAGATCTCAAGCTAGAACAATCGTAAACCTGTCTCCATAGGAGTGGCAATAGGCTTACAATCTTCAAGGCCAAAACGCTGCAATAATGTGTCAATATATTTTGTTTGACACAAAGCCATTCCACCATCAACTTGCATAAACTGAATGCCCAAATAGTGATGCAAATGCCCCAAATCAGACATCTCAAATGAGGCATGCAAATCAGCCTTAAAATCAGCAATATGCTTCTCAATAGAACCAGTGAGTAGCATGTCGTCAACATAGACAACAATGATTAGAAGCGCATCATTACCACACTAAACATATAAGGTGCTTTCAATTGGACTGTTCTCAAAACCATGTGCAATCAGATAGGCATGTATCTTCTCATACCAAGCACGTGAAGCTTGCTTTAAACCATATAATGCCTTCTTTAACCTGCACACTTGGTTTTCATACCCTTTCTGCACAAAGCCACGAGGCTGAAAAACATACACTTCTTCATGCAAATCACCATTCAGAAATGTAGTTTTAATGTCCAACTCATGTACATCCCAACCATGATGAGCTGCAAGTGCACAGATGCTCCGAACAATAGTCATACGACATGTAGGTGCAAAGGTCTCATCAAAATCAATGCCTCTTTCCTGTGCATAACCCTTTGCAACAAGCCTAGCCTTATACCTATCAACAATTCCATCAGGCTTACGCTTCAGCTTGTAAACCCACTTTGTGCCAATGGCCTTCTTGCCATGAGGCAAGTCACATAAAGAGCAAGTACCATTCTTCATTATAGCATCATATTCAGATTGCATAGCAGCCATCCATTTTTTTAAATTTTTTGCTTCGTCAAATGAAATAGGTTCATTCTCATCACAGAGACTAGATGCAGCCATAGCATAGCAATCTGAACCAAAAGAGGCACTATGAGAGCATGATTGAGTACGATATGACAGAGGTGCATCTAATTTGTTGTCATGCAAAGTCTACACCATCCATTTTGGCATTGTTTTTGCCTCCTCAATGTCAGCTCTCTCATCAACAAGTGCATCATGTAAATTTGCATCGGAAATGGGATGATCTGCATCATCACATGAAACCTGCAAAGGCTAAGAAGTTGCCTCATAAGGACGAGCATTAGACTGTCCACCTGCAAAAAGAGGCAACAAAGTATCGTACATGTCTTTGGAGCTAACAGATGTCTCCTTAGTACATGAAAGTAATGGCTAAATAGCATCTTCCACAAAAACATCATAGATAACCAGAATGTGTTTAGTCTGTGGATGATATAGATGATAGCCTTTACTTTCAGAACTATACCCAACGAAAATACATTTTACGACTTTATCATTCAATTTTCTGTGATGTTGTTCGGGCACTAATGCATATGCCAAACAACCAAGAACACACAGATGAGCAACAGATGGCTTGCGATCATGCCAAGCCTCATATGGAGTGATAGACTTCATTGTTTTAGTGGGACATCTGTTAAGCACATATGGTGCACACATGACAGCCCCAAGTAAGAAACTATGTGGTAAAGCCTGACTCTTGACCATACACCTCGCCATCTCCATGAGTGACATGTTCTTTCATTCAGCAATTCCATTCTGTTGAGGTGTATATGGCACCATATACTGGTGTTTTATCCCACGTTCAGCGAGAAATGCATTAAAATCAGAAGACATATATTTCCCCCCTCTACCAGAACGGAGGGTGCCCATTTTACATACTGACAGATTTTCAGCCAAAACCAAAAACTGTTTGAAGCACATGAACACTTTGGACTTTGCCTTCAATGGATATACCCATGCATGCCTGGAAAAATCATCGATGAAAGTCACGAAGTAAAGATAATTTCCAAAAGAAGGTGTCATCATAGGACCACAGACATCACTATGTACAAGCTGCAATTTATGAGTAGCCCAAATTGAACCATCTTTTGGAAAGGAAGAACGCTACATTGTGCCCAAAATACAGCCTTCACAAACATGTTTTCCAGGTGCCTCAAGTTTGGGCAAAGAGGACACCATTTCATATTTCTGCAGGTGTAGCAAACTAGCAAAATTCAGATGACCAAAGCATACATGCCAAAGCTTTGCATCAGACATAGCCTGAGAATCATGTATTGCAAATGCCAAATCATTTACAGATCTTTCATAGACCATTGGTTGCACATGGATTCGCTAACTTTTTTATTTCTTTGTCTTCTTCTAAGTCCAGCTTCAACTTAAATAAATCTCGTTTCAACTTTGCTTTGTTTTCATCTTGCACTCTTCGCCATGTTCTCATCTCTTGTGATTGATGGAGACCTCTAAATCTCCAAATGCTTGATCTATGCTGATTCAAGAACACTTCTATATCAATCATAGACCAAACTTTACACAAATGTTACCATGATTTACAAAATCATTCACAAACACTTCTCTGTGTGAAGTTTCTTCTTCTTCAAAGAGTCTGCTTCAAAGATTAACTTCATTTACCTACAAACATCTTCAAATTTCTTCAATCTAATGATGCACATACCTCCATGCTGCCTTTCCGCAATCATAACATTCATTAGATCTTTAAAAGATTCATTAAAATTCTGATTTGATCATTAAGACCAAATGTATGTCAGAAATTGTCTCTCAGAACAAGCGACTTTGACATAGTCAACTGCTCAAGTTGATTTCTCACAGCACAAGCCCCATTTCGCTAAGTGCTTTTAGCCATAGCTTCCTTAACTTCTAACTTAGATTTTGAATGCTCATTTATCAAAAACTTTACACTGTGCATTGAGATTTAAGCAAAACTCTGACACAAAAATATGCACGATTGTGAGAGCTTTATCTGTAGACTTTACATATACATGTTCCTATTAACCATGCACACAACCTGAAAAGACTTAGACCATGGAACTTTGAACATAGCTTGATTAGATTCTAAATTAGATGTATACAAAAGATTTCCTGATCCACTTGATCAGTCTGAGAGAAATCAGAGAAAGACTCGACACTAACTCAGGAAGATGAGTACTCTCTACACATCTATCACATGAACTCTTGACTTCTAATGACTCTCTTTTTAATCTCTTTACATTATTGACTTATATGCATATGATTCTAGACTCATCTCATGTATATTAAATTATTCCTTTATTGTTCAAATCAACATCTATACTTATTGTACAAGAATTTTCATTTGTAATGTACAAATGTATACAAGCTACATTTCTGAGATCTCTTCACTTCCTTCAATGACTTCTTTGACTTCGTTTTGACTTCTGACGTGCTTCAAGCACTTCATAATCATCAATTGGTGATTGCTTTGTTCCAACAGTGATGGTCCTAAAGTTAAACTTGTAGGAGAATTATTATCATTATCATTTAATTGATTTCAGCATTGCACTATTTTAGTTTTTGTTTGGAGCTTTTCTTGAGTAATCTTTGGCCCTTCAATTTTCCTTTTGCATTATTGATCTAGAAAATTTTATCTGTTCTTGTAATACACAACTTCATTCTATAGCCTTAATATCTTATCTATGCCTACTTCAAATGTTCTTTTGTAATCTATCAAACCATATAGACTTCAATTCAACCTCAATAACATCATGTTCTATAGTCTTCCAAGTCATTCTTTGAAATCTTATTCATTTTGTTCCTTTATCTAGATGTCCTCTTCCTCTTTTTCTTTTGCTAATATCTCTGCAACATCCTATTATGTATTCTTGAAGGTCATTCCTTTGAATCCTTATTCATTTTCTCCCTTTATCTATATGTTTTCTTCATTTTCTTCCTTTGCTAATCCAAGAAGTTTCATAAGTCTTGTTTCAAGGTTATCTTCTCATCTTACTTCTTATTCTTAATATCTTTTTTTTGTTTGGCTCCTTATCCTTCACTTCTTTCTCAACTTTAGCTATCCTCTTCATGAGTTGCATATTGTTTTTTCTCTTTACAAATTTTGTCATCATCTTTCGAAGACAAAGTTTCTTCACTACCCTCATCTATCTTTTTAGATTCAAAATGATGATTCTTGATAATAATCTTTTTATTCGTATTTATTAGTTTGATCCTAATTTGATTTTCCTTGATTTTCCTATTATTTGTCTTTATTGAATTTTCTATTTTTTCTTCCTAATCTTCAGTTTTCTTTTTGTCTTTTGGACTAGTATGGTTAGGAAAAAACAAAGAATTATTAAAATTTCATGTAGCTTTACTTCTTGTGATAAATTATTCAATGTTTGGACATCGTACATGTCTACTTCCTTTGCTATTGTTCTTGATTTTGTGTCATTATTTGAGATTGTGTTTTTAATAACTTTGATTCTTTAAGAAGACATTAAATCTTAATTTTTCTATCAATACTGAGCCACCAACAATATCATCAACTTTATTATGTTCTATCCTTCTTAGTCTTTTTTGTTTCCTAATCCATGAGGATTTTCTTCCCTTTGCTTTCTGTTTTCTTTTTGGGAGGAAATTTTAGCTCTTTGATTCTTGGGCCTCTATAGTTTATTGATAATTGCCTCAAGTTTTTTTTCTCTCTTTACAAATGTCACTTTAGTACTTTTTTCCATCATTGATTCATGCAACTTTTCATATTCCTCAAATTCTCAATTACTTTTGGCCAAATCATTGATCACTTTTTTTTTACTACTTTTCATATTTTAGTTGTTTATCATCGTTTCCTAATAAATAGCTATGCAATTTCTACTAAGATGTTTTTTAACCTTATTGGGCTTTTATCCTTTCTATATTTATAGGATATTTTTGTATTTGGGACTATGGAGAATTTGACTACAATATGCACAACAAAAGCTAGTGAAGTTATCCTAGAATCTATCTTGTTAGAAACTTAATAAAAGTTGATTCAATCACAATTGCGATATCCAATGGCTGTAAGATTTTTTTCACGTTGATAAGACTCTACTTGATTTTTAACAAGATATCGATCACTTCTATTCGAATTGAAATGCTCATGTAAATAACCACCTAAAGTCAAACTACATTTCAGCCCATGTTATGCAAAAATTAGAGGTTCATAATAATTTCTCTAAATAATCATTGGGAAATAATTTAGTAAAAATGGTTGAAGAAGATGGCCAATAATATTCTAACAAGATATAACATGCATAAATTGGATATACACATAGTGACCAAAATCTAATTCCTTACTAGGTCCTTGCATTACGACAAAATTCACACCCAAAGTCCTTCTATATTGGGAGAAAAATGTGAATCTTCATCTAACCTTGCATCTTCTCTCTCATCATGACCTTCCATTGCTTCCATTCTATTTGGACTTATGATTCTTCAATACAATCCATATGGATATTGTAACTCCTTCCTTGTGTCCCTCAACTCTTCAATTGTCCTTTGACTCTTCTCCAAATCATCATCACATAACTTTCTACCTTTATTTTTATCACTCTCCCTCAAGATTATGAGAGTAGTGTCTTTATCTTTAGGGCCTTGCCTTTCTATCTATATCTATATATCTTTCTTTCTATCTATCTATTTTTCTATCCTCCTATCTCTATCTATATATCTTTCTTTCTATCTATCTACCTCTCTATCCTCCTATGTCTTGCCATCTCTATCTATATATCTTTCTTTATTTCTTTCTTTCTTTCTATCTATCTATATGTCTGTCTATGTATCTATCTATCTATCTATCTATCTATCTATCTATCCATCCATCCATCCATCCATCCATCCATCCATCCATCCATCTCTATCTATTTTTTTACCATCCTCTACTATCTTGCCTATATCTACCTATCTTTCTTTCTATCTATCTATCTTTCTATCCTCGTATCTATCTATCTTCAATTATATTTATCTACCTATCCATCCATCAATCTATGTGTGTATATCTTACTATGCGTCTATTTGCATTGTCCATCTATTTTCTTATCTATCTATCCATCTATCTCTACCAAAATAGTCTTTAATTATCAAACAAGTTATTTTTGTAGTGAGACTACCTCAAAAACAATAAAAAAAATATGTACTTATTAATTTTAAAGTGTCAAACATAGTCTCTACTCAAAAAAATAATAATAATCCTAAATTTTTTTACTATATTATAATTGAATTGTAGTACACTGTCTTTAATATAACAAAATTAATCTTAAGGATTTATAATATGGAAGACAAATATACATATATATTGCAGGTTTTGTTTTAGCTCATCTTTCTCTCATAAAACAAAAAGGTATGCCAAGAATTTTGTAATGGAAATACGGTAACTAACAAGAGATATTCTAGATAAAATTTAAAACTTTAGTTATGATATTTCCATTAAAAATTTTGAATCAAATTTTATTTTAGTTAATGATGTTGAATTGAAATATAATTCAATCAAAGTGTAAGCCAATAAATAAATAACCAAAAATAAAGAGATGGGATGCCAAATAATTTGATCATATACATAAAAAGGCATGATTCAACTTTTCCTTATGATTATAATGTTTCTAGAATGACGAAGAATGGCAAACTATACTACAACAATGAAGTTAAGGAAATACATATCGAAGGCTGAATACCAAAGAAGTATCCATGAATAATCCTCTATTCATGCATGGAAGAATCATCAATAACCAACATATTAGTTACCAATAACTTCATGCATCATGGACAACTTCATGATAACCACATCAAGATCTAAGGTCATTATGTATGAATCCATCGAGACACATTTACATATATAGAATTTAACACTATTAAATACATAGCAACTAATAATTTTGCTCTAAGACATTGTGATAAAAAATTGGATAGGCATACTTAATACATCATGGATAGCTTGATCATATAGCTACATGAATCGAAAAGCCTCACTTCAATGATACAAATATCTATTCCTTAATTTTGTTTTATATGACTAAATTTATGATAGTGAAAATAATCTCTCTTCATAACACTAATGTCATTCTTCAAATAGAATATTACACTAAAAATCATTCACCATTGGATGATCTTCTCACAATTTTTGCAAAGCATGTTGCATAGATCATTGCCTTCCTATATCTATGTCATGAATTATACAATATTTGTAGATATTTGAAACTAGAATTTCTTTTCTGATTATTCAATAGAAAATCAAGATAGCATTAAGTCGAAGATCATCTACACTTTGTTCTTGGTTCCTTCTTGAGAAGAAAATTCTAAAATACTTCAAGAAAGCTCAAACATACTTCCATGATTGGAGAAGGAATGGACTACATTATGACCATTGTTTTTCCCCTTGAAATCCTCCTTACCACAAAATACTAGCTAAGCATTTCATATTAATATTGGCATTCATGTCTCTTAGAATTGTTCCAATGAAACTAACTCATGTGACTAAGTCACGAATAACCTTCTCATGTGTCTAGTCATGAATTACCTTACTTTATGGTTTATTTACAATCCTCTACATTCTTGTGTTTTCCCTTCCCAAAAAGATTTAGAAAAACTTATATAAATGTATTTCACCACATGATAGCATATTATTCTCCACCTTCCTATATATATATATATATATATATATATATATATATATATATATATATATATATATATATATATATATATAGTATTGCAATTAGTTCAAGAATGGACTTAATAACTACAATCATTCTTCTTTATCTGAGACATGCCTCTATTGATATATTTTTGTAGTGATGTCTGTGAGCACACTTAGAACTACCAAGGCACTTTTTTCCCTCTTTAGGAGGTTTTTTCGCCCTTATGTATGCCTTAACCCTAATGGCACCTATCTTTGTACATTCACTTGGTGATTCATTAAGTATTGTGTGTTGTGCTCCAAGCTTGTTCTTCTTCCTTATATTGTTCATGTGCTTCCATAGACCTCAAACTCCAACACTTCGTATCAGAGCAGGTCACCACTCCAACTAGGGTGTTGTCAACACCGCTCTGGTCACAATCTCAAAATTGCATAAAATTGGTGAACATACTCAAAGTGATTAGGAGTTCAAAACAGCTTCATCTTGTGGCATCAAAATTTTGATATGAGCTCATTTTAGCCTCTGAAGACACTACCTTAATGCTTGTGCAGGCAATTTCATCCTTTTATGCCAAACCTATATATAGGTTTCAGTTTACCAATACAAGACTTTTTGAGATACACTCATTTTTTTGCATCACGGGATTTTACTTAGTGGCAATGGTTGAAAGCGATGATGTATTTTATATGTTGGTTGTTGAGGATAGATTGGATGGTACTAATTACCCATTATGGCATATATGATGCATCATGTATTGGTAGCAAAAGAACAATGGAATATTGTGCAAGGTGTTGAAAAATGTCCTACTAAACCTACAAATATAGTTATTGAAGGTGATGCAGATGGCGTTGAAGATGATGATCTTCACATTCTTGTTCATGCTACAGTTCTTGCTACACCTACTACAAAGCAACTTTGTTGGGATGGCAGAGATGCACAAGCACATGCATTGATAGCTTTGCTTGTCAAACATGCCATATCTCACATTCACTCTTTCAAACCAGTAAAGGATGCTTCGCATACACTTACCACTTTATACCAAGTAAGAAATGAGGCTCGCATTGCTTACCTCGAAAGGCTATCGTCTCTATCATCCACAGACTAAATGCATTTTGGTTAGCAGTGATGTTTTCGTGCAAGATGCAATTCAGCCATTACTTTCATGTACCAAGGATACTTGAGATAACTCTAGAGATATGCATGAAACTTTGCTACCTCTTTTTATAGGTGGACAATCAAGTCCTAGTCTGAATGAGGCAATTTCTAAACCTTCATAGGTTTCACATGATGATGCAGATCATTCCATTTCTCATGCAGGTTTACATGATGCACTTATTAATGAGAGGGATGATATAGAGGAAGCAAAAACTATTCTTAAATCACTAGTGCAAACCTTGCAATATAGCAAATTAGATGCAGCTTTGTCATATTGTACTCGTTTAGGCTCTCACAGTGCTTCTTTTGCATCAGATTTCTACGCTATGACTACCTTTAATATTTTGTGATGAGAATGAGCCTATTTCTTTTGATGAAGCACAAAATTCAAAAAATTGGATAACTGATATGCAATTATAATATGATGCTATTATGAAGAATGATACTTGATCTTTATGTGATTTTCCTCTAGGCAAAAAGGCCATTGGCACTAAATGGATATACAAGCTGAAGCATAAGCCTAATGGAATAGTTGACAAATATAAGGCTAGGCTTGTTGCAAAAGGTTGTGCTCAAGAGAGAGGCATTGATTTTGATGAGACATTTGCATACACTTGTTGAATGACCACCGTTCATAGCATCTATGCACTTGCAGCTCATCATGGTTGGATGTATATTAGTTGGACATTAAAAGTGCATTTCTAAATGGTGACTTACATGAAGAAGTGTATGTATTTCAACATCGTGGTTTTATGCAGAAGGGGCATGAAAACAAAGTGTGCAAGTTGAAAAAGACATTGTATGGTTTAAAGCTAGTACCACATGCTTGGTATGAAAAGATAAATGCCTACTTGATTTGACATGGTTTTGAGAATAGTCCAACAAAGAGCACCTTATATATTAAGCATGGACATGATGTGTTTCTGATCATTGTTGTGTATGTTGATGACATGTTGCTCACTAGTCCTAATAAGAAGCATATTGTTGAAGTTAAGACTGATTTGCATGCCTCTTTTGAGATATCAGATTTGGGGCATTTGCATCATTATTTGGGCATTGAGTTTACAGAAGTTGATGGGGGAATAACTTCATGTCAAACATAATATATTGATACATTATTGCAACATTTTGGACTTGACGAATGCAAAGCTATTGCCACTCCTATGGAAACAGGTTTATGATTGATTGAGATGTTGTGATGTTTTCTCTATCAGCAAGCTATTGGATGCTTGGTTTAGTTATGCATATTATAACTTGCTATGATATGCAGTTTGATATATCTCAGATGAGCAAGTTTATCAATTTCCCAGGTGTCATGAATTGGCATGTGGTTAAGTGCATCTTTCACTACTTGAGTGGTACCTAGCTACTTGGATTGTTTTATATCTAGCGGGGATCACTACCACCAAATTTACATGGTTTCTCTAACTCTGAACTAGTCTGGTTGTTATGACACTCGTGTGCCCACTACTGGTTTTTGCTTCATGCTTGGTAGCTCATGCATATCTTGGTTGAGCAAGAAGCTGCCTACTGTGGCCACTTCTAGTTGTGAGGTTGAGTATAGGGAAGTTTTCATAACAACTGTTGAGTGAGTGTGGCTCAAGTGCCTTTTAGCAGGTTTGGGTGTTGGTCAGTCTTTTGCTTCCACCATCTTCATTGACAATCATAGCGCATTGGCGGTCGCGAGGAACCCTATGTTGTTTGCTAGCACAAAGCACAGTTTGGCATATGTGCCCACACAAGATAACATTGCAGAACTTTTCACAAAGGCTCTTCCTAGGGAGAAATTTGAAGCTTTTCGCAAAGCTTTGAACTTACTTCCTTTTGTTGATTGATCTCTTTCCACATAGCTTGGCACTTCCTTATACATGAGTGTCAGCTCCTTGTTCACTGCATCACTCACACGGGGGATCTGTTGATATATTTTTGTAGTGATGTGTGTGAACACACTTGGAACTTTCGAGGCACTTCTTTCCCTCTTTAGGAGGTTTTTCCGCCAACTTGTATATATGCCCTAACTCTAACAGTTTACTTATCTTTGTACATTCACTTGGTAATTCATTAAGTATTGTGTGTTGTGCTTCAAGATTCTTATTCTTCCTTGTGTTGTTTGCGTGCTGCCGCAAACCTCAAGCTATAATAGCCTCCAATAAAATACCAATTACTAACCTAATCACCTTAAATTCCTACCATTTTTCTAAATCATAAGATGCTAACTCTAAACATCGCGTGCTTGTGCAGACCTCAAACTAATCCAACAAGATGCTAACTCTAACCTACTCAAATAAAAAGATGCAAACACAATACGTTGATAGATTTACAATTCTCCATATGGACTTACATTCTCTCTTCTCCCTAGATAGCTCACCCCTCCTTCCCTTGCTTTTAAAAAAAATGAGAGGAAAAGAAAGAAAGAAAAATGATAACAAACTAATGAGATTCCTTTCTCTCATCAATGAAACTAAGATATACACTTGGATGACACTTGATTCCTCGCCTAAATCACATTTTGAGAATTGGCTTTGAAAGAAAATAATTAAATTCAAAATTTCTTCTAAGTAACATTTCTCGCCTAGATCACAATATTCTATTAGTGCAAACATTTTAATATACAAATTCTCTTACTCTCCTCCACAATACAAGCCTTGATTTCACATGAGAGAACCCTAACACTAAGCGAAAAAATAATTGTATTTCATCATATTTTTGCATGAAATAACAATGATAATGGGAACCCAAATTATTCTTTGTTAATGCTTTGTAAAAAAATAAATGAAATATTTAATCGAAAGCAAACACTTTGTGAATGCTCTGGAATATAACATTAAGACCACAAATGCACCCCATTTTTTTATTAGTACGAAATAAGTAACCAATTCATTGGTAATGATATCAATATATGCATCCAGTTATTTGCAATGCCTAAGCAATCATAAGAATGCCAAAACTTGTGAAAACATGTTTTCGTAAATTGTCACCTATTTGAAAGATACACAATTCAACTCTTTTTACTTTAGGAAATTCAATCTTACAACCGACTTTCCTTGTATAACGAAAAGATTGAAAGAACAAAGGCACACATCCAAGGCATCAATCCGATCTACGAATCTTGTCAGCCTAGCAGCTTAACGTGTTACTACTACACCATGCGTCATTGACACATTTCAATATTTTAGAGCAAGTTAGTTGGATGTTTCTCAGTGAATGAACATCTCATGACTCATTGGATACCTAAAAGCCTCCCAAAATGAAAACCCTAATTTTTGCTTTTCATATAATCCTGATCAATGGTTAAGATTTGAAGTATGAAAAGAAATATAAATCAAAGGCTAGGATATAACTAACAAAAACCAAGCTCAAAAAGTTTTATCAAAAAATAGAAACCCTAAATTAGGCTTTTTGACTATTTAAGATGCAATTCACACTAGGTAGCTTTTATGATTTTTCTTAGCTTTTTTGTAGGACATGTCCCTATATGAGGGATCTTGGGCATACTTGTGATCACCAACTTATGCACTTACCCACATACAAATGAGCTCTAGGGTTATGAGAATCTAGAGTAGATTTGGAGGAGTTTGCTAATTTTATGGAGGTTCTAGTTAT
>CM035443.1:122578018-122750518 GCA_020310875.1 Ceratopteris richardii
ATCCATGTCAAATATTTAGACCTAATGAGCATTATCTATTACAAGGTGAAAATAAAAGTGGTATGTTTTATCAAATATCATCTATGCTAACCTTGTTAAATCTTACACACACAAAGGTGAATATGAAGTTATAATATACAAGATTTCATCATAGAAAATACACAGCTCTCAAATTTATGAAGAACAAAGATATGGATAAGAATTCAACTACTTTTTATTTAACAGATGATGTCAAAGTTCATAAGCTTTTATTCAAAAAGCACGGATTTATTACTTCCAAAAGAAAGTTGCACATCATCCATTCAGATGTTAATGAGCCCATGAGAGCAAATATTATCCACGGACATAAGTACTTTTCACTTTTATTGATGATTTTTCAAGATATTCTTAGGTATTTGTATTAAAAACCGAGTCAAAAGTTTTTGCTACATTCAAGAAGTTTGTATGTGTAATTGAAAATGAAAATTCAAAATCCATATTTTTAGTAGTATAGGAGAAAAGTACATGTCAAATAACTCCAATACATATCTAGATGACAAAGGTATTTCTCATCAACTAACTATTAGTGATATTCCATAATAAAATGTGTTGCAAAAAGAAAGAATAGGATTCTTGTTGAAATGGCATGTAGTATGATGTACTCAAAGAAGCTTTCACCAAAGTTTCAATATAACGTTGTTCGAATAGCTAATCACATTCTCAATAGGTCTTCAACTAAAGCTTTAAATATGATTACACCTTGTGAAACATATTATGATAAGTGCAATGTGAATTATTTCAAAGGTCTTCAACTAAAGCTTTAAATATGATTACACCTTGTGAAACATATTATGATAAGTGCAATGTGAATTTCAAAGTTTTTGGTTCTCCCTCTTATGTTCACATTGAGAACGATTGTGGCAAGCTTGATGAGAAAGCTTTCAATGTTGTTTTTATTAGCTATGGTATTGAAAGCAAAGGTTATAGATTTTATGTACTAGAGATGCATAAAACACTACTCTCATCCCATGTATATATAGAAAAAAAACAGATTTATAACCAACATGCAAAAATTCTTAATTTTACAAAGAAAAGTAACATGCATTTTCTGAAAGGTATTTGGATCCTTATATTTGGTCATACAATGGGCATGAACAGCCTGATTCCTCAAAAAGCATATTCACAGGCAATATCTCGAGATTTTAACCCATATTGGTGTGCCTTATGATTTAGGATGACATGTGTAAGTTGTGATACAGAAACTGTGCTACCAAAAAAAACCAAAGAAAAATAACATACAAATGTACCACATGGGCATTTAAAGAATAAATTGTTCATCTATAACTTGCCTCAGCCATAGATTGTACGTATAGAGAGAGTCCACACGCCAACGCATAAGGTGAAGGTGAAGGTCAAAGGCCAAAAACACCAAATCTCAAGTTGCTTATTCGACAACACAAAAATCAATAGCACATTAGCACAAAAGAAACAGGACCCGAACGAAATTAATGACATAAATAAGTACACAATGAATAATTAGTATGCAGAAAGACTGTTTTTGAGTTCAGGTGACCATTCAACAAAATAGCAAGCAAAGACTTGCTATTTTACATATTAAGGAAACCAATGTAATCTTTTCTATATTCAAGGAAATAAATGTAAACTTTTCATCACTATCAGTATTACTAGAGCCAGAATTTTCAGGTGCTGATGCTTCAGCAGAATGCAACCACGAGTAAAAACTCTGGGGAAGAATTTTAAACTTGTCCAATGGGGTCTTTCTACATAATAAGCCATCTAAAAAGTTTTGTGATACCACAGGAATAAGATTCTTGATACTTACGTAAGGCAAAAAACAGCTTTCATGAGCATGCACTCTTGAATGTCAAAATCATAGAAAAACATGCACAAAATATGAGCAGATGTCTTGCACCAGCATATGCATAATCTGTGAATCAGTACGTGTATTATATACACTGATTCCCAATGGTAGATTCAAAGGGATCTGCACATTAATGGGAACCAGTGCTGAAAATGGCAAGCAAATATGTATGGTAACATGTATATTACGTACATGCTTCCAAAGCCACCTCAAGCAAAATATATAACATACACAATCTGCTCACTCAAAATAAAGAAACAACAAATCCAACACTAAAAGGAAGTGCAACTGAGAAATGCAACTGCCTCAAGAAAATATATATACATGATATCATCTAGATTTGCTTTTTCAGCATAAAACAACTTCAGATGAATAGAACTAAGATGGAGACTATTCTTATTTGCAATATTCGAAGCGCTGGAGAAAATTCAAATTGCATTAGCTGAGACTTCTCTGAACTACCCAAACTGCATTGGCCGAGTAGATGAACCCCCCTGCGATGCTAAATATTGTGCTGCCTGAACTGCAGTGTCTGGAGACTGGGCTGCAGTTGCTAATTGCTGAGCTTGTGCCATTTGTTGTTGGGCAGCTTCTACTTGTGCTTTAGCTGCCTGAAATCAGCATTAGTTGATAATAAGGTGAGCATCTGAATTAAAGCCAAGGAGATTCAGAAGAACCGCTTGGCTTGAAGAATTGCCTATGATAAAAGCATAGCAAATCGTTGATCATCAAATTTGAAAGCTTCAACAACATCATTCAAGATTTAAATGACCCCAAGCAACATCTGGATTAGCATGCAGCATACTTACACAATGTGTTACTTAAGTTCATTAGGTTTTTTTAGCCATCTCGATTCTCCACACAGTTATCACAGTCACAACTAGTAAGGTATTTGTATCAAGTATAAGTAAGTGGTGCCCATCAAACACAATGAAATTGGCGGTTGTCAAAACTTCTTCCTATCTAAAAACAGAAAAAAACTTCCCAAGACTGCATCTTTTCCATCAAAGAAGCATGAAACGGTCAGGTATTATGCAAAAGTCAAAAGGAAATCTGTTTAAAACGGTCACCTTTCTCAAAACACCCTTTTCTCATAATTAAATACGTAGACATAGTAATCCTCAAATAAGGATTACCTACTAGCCTCCACGCAGGTATCATTCATTACTATTATCCATAATTCATCTGCCAAACAACTTTGTATTCAATTTGACCCTTTTGGAGATACATCACCAATGCAAAGTAACAGGAGGTAATATCACAAAGTTCACTTATTCAAGTTGCCCGAGTCCAAATCCAATTTACTATTTCAGCCTGTCTCATCATTTGCATGCCTTCACCACTCCATAAAAGCACTGGGAAACACAAGTCACACTCGACATTGTATTTTGTGGCAGGCTTGAATATACCAATCCCCTACAGTCCCACATAACTCAATGCCACAGGGTAACATTTGGCTCTTGATGCGAGTAAATTGGCAAGTCTCTGCTTGTGACACAACCCCCCTTGCGAAAATTTGCATAATTTGAAAGGTCCTTGTGCACAAATAAGGATAGCACACCTAAGGACATGATACATCATATCATGATGTAAAGGAGCACCATCCTATGCATAAGGCTCTTAACACTGTTCACAATGCTCTTACATGTTAGTCCGCCGAATGTCATGAAAAGCAATTCATTGCTAAGGAAAATTTGCTATTTAATGTGAGAGGTCAGAACCAAAGCATCAATAGTGTGTTCCAAGCTGAAGGACAAAAGAACCAACCATTGCACAGCTCCATCTAACATTACTTTTGGGTTTATACAACATGAGAAAAAACATGCATCCTTGGCAGATTTCACTCTCCAGAATGACCCTCTCCAGAATATCAATATCGGAGTCATAACTCCGCTTTGGTGGATATGAATACAACAAGATTTAGGAGTCTATAGACCTGACCCCAAATATCAATCCCTAACCCACAGCACAGCTTCATTCAAAGACAATACAAAAAAGTACTTAAGTGAGCAAGCTCAACATCATTCTAAGGTCTGACGTCAAGGCACATACAACTATAAGACCCTAAGAGGTGCACACGTCAGGGCCTTAAACATTTGAGGCCAACGAAACACCAAAATGTAGATACATGAAGAGTAATGGCTATATGGAGCATCAAAGGTCATGAAGGATAGATGAAAAGTCACAAAGCATGCTCCCACAAGTATTCACTTCAGTCTTAGGCACCCAAAGAGGATGGTGTGTAAACCACTGTGTGCAAAGGTCATCAATTACTAAGCATCCATTGTCCATCATCTTCTCTCGCTGTATACACATTTAGATCATAAAAACTAATTATCCTTCTCTAATCTTGTTATTTTCTGTAGACAGTTAGTGTAAGATTGATTTCTCGACACTACAATATAACTTTGCTTACGCTCAATCAAAAGCTTATGAAGTCTATTTTGATTGTCCAAAATCTCATCCGAACTGCGAATTAAAACTTGAAAGCAGAGACGAAATAGATTTAGATGTACATCAAAAGTTGATAGCTTCGGGCTCTGTACATTCATAGTAGGTGCTAGGTGTTCTACACTTGCTTCGGTGGGATTCAAGGGGTTCGTGGATACTACGCCCTTTCATTGTACAGTCGCACTTTCTATTAATTCAAGCCTTGGGAGATGTAGCTCATAAGATCGAGCTTCCCTTTCTATTAAAAAAAGGTAATCCCACTTCCAAATCACATCAAGAGTGCTCCTTTTCTTCCCAGCCAGCAGCATATGATCAACATAGAATACAAGAATGCCTTTCTTTGTCCATAAAACAATGATCCATGTTTGAACTTTTTGAACAAGCTTCTCTTGAGCTTGCATACCAGATGTTCCTACCCAAGAACCACATAACCTTCCAGCTGTTAAATGATCACCATGCATGAAGGTTGTTTTTACATGTATTTGGTACAATTTCAAATCCAAAGCAACCACAAGAGCAAATAATACACGTAATGTGTTCATTTCATCACGAGAGAAAACTTCTTGGAAATATATGCCCTCCTTTTGAGCATAGCCCTTTGCAATCAGCCTTGCCTTGTACTTGAGGTTTCCCATGGACTCTCTTGATTTTATACACCCATTTGTTAGGTATGGTTTTCCTTCCTTGAGGCAACCCAACCAAGTCCCATATAACATCCGCATGCAAGGGTTTTGATCTATTCCTGCACGGCAAGCCCCCAATTCTTCTTGACGCTCACATGACTTATTAAGTAAAGGGCTCACCTTTATCAAATAACATTAATGTAATGCATGGAGAAATCATATCTATTCATTATATCTCCTCATACATGTAGATCTTCTCTCCTATGTTCTACATTTTGTGGCAATGGATCCACATCAGGAGGTATAAATGCATCATCATTTTGGGGCTTTTGTATGACATTTTCAACCATGTCTTCAGCATTACTTTGCGGCTTCACATGCTCTTTAGGAGCGTCATTTTGCATTCCAACTTACTTTGGCTCAATTAGCATTGGCTCATCATTATTTCTAGCCATATGTGGTGCATCCCCAAGGTCATTTTCAAGCCTAATGGGTAGTTGTACAATGTACATGCTTAAATTTGACCTTTTTATGGCCATCTTGTGAGGGACATTTATTTCAACAGCCTTACCTTATTGAATATAACATCTCCGCTACCTATTTCCTTCTTAAGATGAGGTAACCAAATTTTGTAGCCCATTCACCTCATCTCCATATCCCATGGAGATGCCTTTCATGGACTTCGAATCCTATTGCTCCTCAACTCACGCCTAGTATGCACAAAATGAATCCCAGCCAAAGATGCATATACATGGTCATATGAAGTGAGATTTGCCTTATCAAACCTCTTCAGCAATTCCACCTTTGAAGGACACATGAGGGGATCGACTCCAATATGCACTACAATTTTCAAAACTCTCCCCAAAATCCATAAGAGGAAGATTAGTGGTGGACAGCATGTACCCCACCATGTCACAAAGAATCATGTTGTATCTTTCAACTCCACAATCAGAAGGGAGGTTCTATAGGATTTTTAGCTCCATCTTAATGCCAAGGTTTTAACACTTGTATGAGCACCGTTTCTAGCAAAACCTAATTTTATATGTGCACCATTTCTGAGAAATTGAAATGGTCAAAAAGGTCAAAGGTGGTCCAAATTTTTATTGCCTATTTGGAAACTGTTTATCGAGAGCTATCAATGATATATAGCATGTAACCATATGAGATCATCTAGGCCCCCAAACCCTAATTTTGAAGTTTAAAAGTGCTTTTCATCATAATATGAGTTTATAATCTAATGGCTGAGATTTAATCTCACGAAAAGCATCCAATCAGTGGTCCTTATGAAAACTTATAACTTAATGATGATTTTGAGCATATTTTTTTAAACTGCACAACTTTTATCGGGATTGGCGGCAAAAATCACGGAACCTACTTTTTTTTGGTGCTAGGGTCTATAAAGGTTTTAGGGGGCACAAATATACTAACTTCTAAGTCAAGTTATGCTCTAAGCGTTGGAGAGCTTGCAGCTGCTGGTTCCTGCTTTATAGCAGATTTTGGAGTAATTAGCTGCTGCCCATCTCTTCTTTACACACTCCTAGTGTTTGTGTACTGTTGATGTGTGTAAGTTGCTGCTATTTTCAGTTTATCTTCAAGTCTTGCTGCTGTACTGGGTTTTCTCAGCCTATCACTTCAAGAGGGGAAGGTTTTGTAGTTGCCTACATCATAGAAAAGGTTGTTTTCCTAGAGACAATCCTATTCACTCTTCATATTTCAGCACACTTTCACCTTCTCTAACTCTTAGGCACACTTCTCGCCAGTTTTTATACCAAGATCCATCATACATTCAGCCTATTATTCAATTTTATATAGTACACACATTGTATAGTTATTTTTTCATCAAGTAGTTATTATTTGGAATAGCCCTTTTCATTACTTATTTCACATCACTTCTCTCTTGTCTTCTTTTGTAATTATTCATCTATTAGCCGCTCATTTCACATCACTCGTCTCTTGTCTATTATTGTAATCATTCATCTATCGTATTTCGTTCAGCGGGGGGGGGGGAGGGGTGTGTGTGCGCAAGGGTTCAAATGTTGAAAAGATCCTATGGAATTTATATTAGGCCTATCTCACTTCCAAGTTCCTATGTGACAAACTTGATAGAATGTCCAAATATTGCTAGTTTTCAAGGACTTGTAGAATATTGTCAATGGTAAACTACCTCTACACACACTCACTATGGCGCTCATCTACTCAGACTAGGCTCTCGACTAATCTCCTTATCTATAACGGGATGGCTCAGAAGCCTACCTCGGAAGGATTGACATGCATACCACACTTAGTCACAGACGGAAGGGGAAGTACAATCCATTACGCCATGGGATCCAAGGAGGCCACCCACCTACTCACCTCATACACCATCCCACCCATACCCATTGGGGATGATTACACATACCTCACACTCTCCCTCAAAGGAGACACCCCCACACACACACCCAACACACACCCCACACACCATCATCCACTTCAAACACGAGCTAGCCCAAATTTATGAGGCTCAAGTCGAGAAGGATCTTCTCTTGCCTCATCCTGACACTCCACTACCCCTACTCACCTCTCAGATAGCATCAGTCCTTCATACATCAGCCATGAGCTCCTTCCCACACACCACCCACTTTGGTCACACACCTCCTCCCGAAACTATGCCACACGATCACTAGTATGATGAGAAATGCAGAGATCTCTATCGCCGACTACGAACTCAACAAGCATTGTGAGAGATCACAGAGAGAGAGAGACTCCAAGAGACATATGAAGACCCTCGCACGTCGGAAGAGGCGAACCTTTGAGGAGGTACAGTAGCTTGAGCTATATTGCCTCTTTATGAGTATGGACAAAGCTGCAACATGGCATACCCTACGAGAGCCACACCCGACCACACCTATTGGGAACCCAAATACATGGTATGATTATGTTCAAAGATTATATAAGGTACTCGGGCAACCTCCCATTACCAAGCCACCTAAGCCTCTCCCTACTAGTTCTTCTCTCTTCAAAAGAAGGATAGTTAAGAGGGCCATAGGACGACTAGGACATGAACGTTCGACAGATCACACACGATTGCACAGAGAGAGTCTCATCTATGCAGCCTCCACTATAGCCCTATTGATTGCACATCTTCAATCGAGCTATAGGGAAGGGCTTCCCAAGGGAGTGGACTAAGCACACCATTGTGCCTATCCACAAATCTGACGACACCCTGGACCGATGAACTACAAGACCATCATCATTGATCACACAATGGCCATGGTGTGCCTATCCACAAATCTGACGACACCCTGGACCGATGAACTACAAGACCATCATCATTGATCACACAATGGCCATGTTGGAGAATTCCTCTCCTATTCGCAGCGGAAAGTGTAGAAGACCTTCTCAAGATCAAGAATTTTGCCAACAGTTGAAGCTTCAAATGAAAACTGGTACCAATTGAAAAATACAATAAACTTGAAACTTTGGTCACTCAAACTAGACACCTAGAGCTTTCAAATGAGCTATCAAACACTCAATTTGGAGTAGTTTTGGGTTGGAAACTCTTTGCCTCAAAACAAGCTACCTATTCACTCAGTTAGGCTGAAAACTTGACTTCACTAAAAACTGAATAACTCACAGAGCATAAAGAATTTCATAAAACTGTTTTAGACAGAGGAAGTACTCAAGATAAGCTTTCCAACAAATGTTTGAACTCTAAAATTGGATACATATATTGAGAGATATGACTCTCACAAGTAGACTACCCAAAAATGGGTATGCGACTGGACATACTCTATGAGAGTGAATTGAACAAAATGACTCAAACCAAATGAACTAGCTACAAGGGGACTTCCACGCCTTCTTCCTCTTTTCTTGAGTGTCCTCCCTTGCCTCTTTTATAGCCAAGTGACCAAAAACTCTCATGATGAGTTTGAGAGCTCTTCTCCATAACTTCTCCACTACTTTGGACAGCCACTCCTCTTACAATTCAGTTTTTGGATTTAATTCTCTTTTGATTGATTCTCTTTTGGCCTTCACTACTTGCTGAAGTAAATGCTTCCATTTTTTATTTTTGTATTTTCCTTCTACTTGAAGAAAATCCTTTTTGCAAAAATATATGCGACCTTACTTCTTTATTTTTAACACTCCCCCTCAAGCTCACATGTGAGCTTGCACCTTCAGCCATATCCTGCAAGTTGATGTCATCCTTGAACCTCTTTAGCTTAGAAGCATTTAAGGACTTTGTAAACATGTCTGCAACCTGGTCATTAGTTTCAATGAACTTTATATCCACATCCTTGCTCAAAACTTTTTCTCGAACATAATGATAATGCACTTCTATGTGCTTGCTTCGTGCATGAAACATTAGATTGTCTTTCAAGTGAATGCTTGACATGTTGTCACCATAAATTGGAATGGTCTCCACCTGCACATCAAGATCAGCCAAGAGCTTTTTAATCCACATAGCTTCACAAGTTGCAAAGGCTAATCCTCTATATTCAGCTTCTGTAGGTGATAATGCAACAGTAGGTTGCTTCTTCGAGCTCCATGTGATAGGTTTGCTATCTATCATGAACACATAACCTGAAGTGGATCTTCTATCTTCCTTCGAACCAGCCCAATCAGAATCACTGAAGCCCTTTACATCATGTAACTTCTCTCCATCATTTGAGCATAGCTTCACATTTGTGTCCATAGGTTGAGTGAGTGGTTTGCATTCACTCATTCCAAATCTGAAAATAACATCCAAGAGGTACTTTCTTTGCATCAAGTAGATGTCATCTTTCCCATAGACTTTCTCAATGCCTAAAAAGTATTTCAGCTCATCAAGATCTGAAATTTTAAACTTCTTACTGAGTTTTCTTTTTATCTCTTGTATTCCTGCAACATTACTTCTTGTTATGATGAGATCATCAACGTATATGCAAATATATACCTGCTTGCCTTCTTTCTTCATAGAGAGGGGGATCTGCATTACTTGGACTATACCCACACCTTGTGAGGTACTCGACCAATCTTTGATTCCAAGCATGTGGTGCTTGCTTCAACCCATACAAAGCTTTCTTCAATCTACAAACAAAATCTGTATGTTTTTTATCTTCAAATCCAATCGGTTGACTCATGTATACCTCTTCTTGAAGTTCACCATTGAGAAAAGCATTTTTTATGTCAAGTTGATACAATGGCCATCTCCTTGTTGCACGCACTCCAATCAAGGTTCTAATTGTTCCCATCTTTGCAACCGGGTTGAATGTCTCTTCATAGTCGATGCCGTGAGTTTGCTTGAATCCTTTTGCTACTAGTTTAGCTTTATGCCTTGCTAGAGAACCACCAGCATTTCTCTTTATTTTAAAGACCCATTTATTTGGAACAATCTTCATACCTTCAGCCTTTGGAACTAGCTCCCGTGTGATTTTCATTGAGAGCTTTTATCTCTTCTTGCATAGCTTCTTGCCATTCTTTTTGTGTACATGCTTCTTTACATGCATCCGATTCTTTGTCTTTGACCACCTATGTCATATATGCAAAATGCTTTGCAATAAAACTATCATAGCTCAGCCTTTGAATTAGATACCTTGCTCTTGAAGATCTCCTTTCATTTCCTTTTGAATATTGCTTCTTCAACCGGTTCAACTTTACCTTTGGTGTAATCACCTCTTCATACTCTTCACTTGCATTTGAATCACTATTTTGTTTGAAGCACTTTCAACTTCAAATTTTCCATAACCTGATGTTGGTGATGAGGAATGACTCCTTAGTCTCCCCTTCCATGTTAAGCTTTCTCCAAGTGACGTAGAAGCTTATGGACCTGACATTTGAGTGCTTATTTGCTGAAATTCTTCTTCGACAGCACCTCCATCGTCTTCGCAATCTTCTTCAAGAATCTTCTCTTTCCCTTTGTCTCCAAATCATGGTCTTAGCTCATCAAATACCACATCTCGTGAGTCTCGTAGCTCCTTTGTCACCGGATTGTAGCACCTGTATCCCTTTTGCTCCGATGAATATCCAATGAAAATACATTTTTCTGACTTTGCCTCCATCTTTGTCCTTAGTTCTTGAGGGATGTGAACATAACACACACATCCAAAAACTTTGAGATGTGTAAGGTCAGGTTTCTTACCGGAATAAACCTCCTCGGGAGTTAGATTATGCACTCTAGCCGTTGTGCACTTGTTCATCAAATAAACGGCCGTACTACTTGCTTCAGACCAATAGTTTAGTGGCACCTTCATCTCGTTGAGAATGCATCTTGCAACTTCTGTGATATGCCTATTTTTCCTTTCAGCTATTCCATTTTGTTGAGGTGTGTACCTACATGTAAATTGCCATTTTCACAAAGAAAATCTGAAAATTCTTTGGAGAAATATTCTCCTCCTCCATCGAACCTCAAGGTCTTTATGTAGCGTCCTGTTTCCTTTTCTACTTGTGCTTTAAATCTCTTGAACATGGAGAACACATTTGATTTTTGTTTTATGCAAAACATCCATACTTTTCTTGAATGATCATCAATAAAAGTGACAAAATATCTATTACCACCCACTGATGGTTGTTGTGATGGTCTCCATACATCCGTGTGTATCAAGTCGAGGACATTCCTTGCCACATAGTTTCTCTTCTTGAATGGTTGTCAAATTTGCTTTCCTAGTTGGCATGCTTCACAAAACTCATGTAGTCTAACATCATTGAACCTTGGAAGACCTCTTACCACTTCATGGTTGCTCATGTCCTTGAGCTTGGGAATGTTGATATGTCAAAACCTTTTGTGCCACAAATCGATTTCAAAAATCCTCTTGTTTCCTTGAGCTTGGGAATGTCGATATGTCAAAACCTTTTGTGCCACAAATCGATTTCAAAAATCCTCGTTTCCAAACTGAATATACATCACCTTTTCATATGGTTGTTGAATGTCTAAAGTGAACATCCTTCCTTCTTTCCTTCCTTGAGCAATGACCTTGAATCCTTCTTTTGGATTTTTTATAAAGCAGCCTTTTTCATTGAAGATAACATGATATCCTTTCTCTACCATTTGTCCTATTGAAATCAAATTCTTTGCAATAGTAGGAACATGAAGAACATCAGCCAATACCTTCTTGTCTCCAAGCTTGATATCTCCAACATGCTCAATTGCATGTTGAGTTTCATCGCCGGTCTCCACAGATCCTTTTCCACTTGGAGCTTGTAGCTTTGTGAATAAATCTCCTTGGCATGTCATATGGTTGCTGCAACCTGAAACTATGAACCATTTTTTATCATCACTTTTCGAGTTGTTGTAGTCATGCTTCATGGCAAGCATGGTTTGCTTGTCTCCTTCACTTGATGTACTCGCATAGTTAATTTGGCTCCTTTGGTCGCCTCCATTAAGCCTTCCATTCTTTTGCCAACAATCATTTGCATAATGTCCTAGTTTACCACAATGATAACATGTTATACCTTTATGAGGATTGTATGAACCTCGACCTCTTTCTCTATTTCTTCCTCGACCTCTTCCACATGTGTTGTCATTTGAGTTTTCCTTGTTGTCCACCGAGTTGTGTTGGCTTAAATTTGTGGTGTTGTAGCTTCTTCCTCTTCCTCTCGGGCCTCCTCTTGAGTTCCTTCCTCTAGCTCGTCCTGCATATAACATTTGACTATGGCTGTCCTTACCTTTGTTGCTTTCTCCTTGTTGAGGAACCTCTTCAACCACAAGATTTGGTATAATCTCGTCGAATGTTGGGAGAGGATCTCTATAAAGAATGTTTGTGATGAGAGGCTTCCACTTTTCTTCACTCCTCAAGCCATTGAGGGCTGTTTGGACGATGTCTTCCTCTTCTATCTTGCATCCAACTGATGCTAGCTAATCTCGAAGCTCCTTGATCCTCAATGTATACTCACTAATGCTTTGGTTTGAGCTTTTCTTCATGTTGTTGAGCTTGTTCTTGAGTTGCATCCTCCGAGACCTTGTTGAGGTAGCATACACCTTCTCCAATGCTTCCCAAACTTCCTTGGTTGTTTCTAAGCTTTGCACATGACCAATCATAGTGTTAGAAATAACTTGTGAAATGAGAAACATCACCCTTCGATTCCTCTCTTCCCAATCAGCAAATTGTCTCCTTTGTGCCGGAGTAATGTTTGGATCTTGAAGGTCCACCGGTTGTGGATCATCTTTAGTAACTAGACTCCATAAACTTTTACCTTTAAGGTAATTTGTCATTCTATACCTCCAACACTGAAAATTGTCTTTGTCTAACTTCTCAACTTGTTGTCCTAAACCAGCCATTGAAAACTTCTAAGATTGAAGTTTACCTCAGTATGTTGTGGCTCTCTTCCTTGACTTTACGAAGCTCCCCCTTGATTTGTAGCTTCTCCTTTGTTTCACTTAAGTTCCAATTCCTCTCCTATTGGCAGCGGAAAGTGTAGAAGACCTTCTCAAGATCAAGACTTTTGCCAACAGTTGAAGCTTCAAATAAAAACTGGTACCAACTGAAAAATGCAATGAACTTGAAACTTTGGTCACTCAAACTAAACGCCTAGAGCTTTCAAATGAGCTATATATATATATATATATATATATATGTATATATATATATATATATATATATATATATATATATATATATATATATATATACACACACACATACATACATTATAATATATATATACACATACATCCATGCATGTACGTATGTAGGTACATGTGTGTACGTATGTGTGTGTGTCTCTCTCTCTCTCCCTCCCTCCCACCCTCCCTATATATATATATATATATATATATATATATATATATATATATATATATATATATATATATATATATAGAGAGAGAGAGAGAGAAAGAGAGAGAGAGAGGGGAATAAATTACTTTCCCATTGCTACCAATTACAATATCCTTGCCAATGACCTTGAGCCAACTATGAAAGCTTTGATGAATTATTCACCCATGTGTCCACAAGGGTGCCAACTACAGATGTCCTTGGCAATGACCTTCATCCAACTATGAAGAGAAATTATGCTATACGATGACCTTCACCATGAAGCATTCAATAAATAGGGTGCACTTTCCCATGTGTAATGGCACAGGATGCTAAATATATTTGCAATTAATTGTGACCTTTACATGAAGAATACGGTAATATGATTGCAAATGTTACATACAGACTACTAATTGCAGACCAAATGTAAGTATCTTACTAATTGCGCAGCTGGGTCTTGAGGAGCTGCTGCAGCTGCCTGCATGGCTGCTCCAAGTTGTGCATTTGCTGCACGCCCTGCTTCATTTGCAGCTTGCAGGATCCCACGCTGTATAAAGGAAGGCTGGGTAATGTCTTGTCCTTGAGCAGATCCTGCCAAAAAGCTTCAATACTATGAGAAATTCTATCCAAAGGTCATATGAACATGGTAAAAGTGTCATTAAGACTCTATAATCTTCGCTCAGTCAGTGCATATGGGTTTCTCACCGCTCCGGCAATGGTATCTTATTTGGGTCCTGACGCAATGCCTATTTGCATAATTACCTTGAGAAGCCATTACTTTTTGCGCTAACTGTTGTCCTGCCAGATGCTGAATGGCTGACTGCTCCATCTTCTCCTGAAGGAGGTTGCCTTGTGTTTCCGCGGACTTCAAAGCAGCCTCTTGAGCAACCTTCTCAGCTACGTGCTGCGCTAGATTTTGCTGATTCATCGTTTCCATTGTCGCCTGATATGCCTTCTCTTGTGCTTGCACCTGCTTCATCTGAGCCTTCTTCATAGCCCTCTCTGCCTCTTGATGAGCTTGAAAGGCTTCCTGAGCAGCCTTTGCAGCCTGACCCAAACCAAAGACGGACATTTTATCAAAGTCCACATATGCATACAGAAAAAAACAAACCGGAAGTACTAGTGGAGCAACAAATATTCACATCATAATTTAAAAAGTCACAAACACATCATTAGCATCTGAGGACCGCGTTCGAAAGTGAGCAATAAAGAACTGACTACTATACGCTACTACAGACTATAGGAAAAATCAATTCGATAAGAAATCAGAGAAGAATAACCTCGCTTTGTTTCGCGAATGGAGAGGAACCTCGCTGGTCTCCTTGTTCTTGCTCCATTTGTTGTTGTTGTTGAGAGGCAACAGATGCTTGCTGTGGATGCGAATCCCCGATCGACTTGGGCACCTGATGGTTATTGCTGGCATGAGCCGCTGGTGCCTGGGAAGGGCTTTCGTGGCCACTTTCCGGAACTCTTCCCTGCTGCTGCTGGTTCGCCATTGCTGGAGGATTTCGCATCGGCCATGGCCGTCTTATGAACATTCACATACTTCGTATTCTGGAAACCAGAGTTTCTCGCGGCAAAATAGCAGCATTGCCATCCTACGTGTTTGCTGCAAAAAAGCAGCATTGCCATGCTACGTGTTGGTGTGTACAGCTCTTATGGAGGAGAAGCATCTTTCGAGCTTCAAAAGTGTTCTCTCTATTAATCAATCCAGCTTCAAAAATGTTCTCTCTATTAATCAATCCAAAGCTTAGGTGATTGCAAAGGGATGGCAACCACCTTGCCTTCACCTAAGTTCGATGGAGCACATCTGAATTCATGTTTCATAAACCCTCTCCGGAGACGAGTTTAAAAAGAAGAAGAGATTCCACTCGGAGAAAATATTACATTTTAAACAACATATGCCCAACCTCAAGGAAGATAAGAATCTTCAATTTGTGCTAAAGAACATACAAGTCAACAAAGAGAGGATCATTCTATAAATATAGAAAGAATAAGAGCAATGAGTAGAGAGGTTCATGCCCTAACCCATTGTGTCTTTCGGATACATGAATAATCATAAATGGATGAAGGTATCTAAATAATTCTTTGAAGTGGGGTGGGCCACAATGATAATTAATGACCGGTTTACACAGGATCCACATGAACCTTAGCATACACATACACCAAGATGATGAATGATGTTGATATGTTTAGGTAGTGATGTGTGTGAACACTCTAGGATCGCCGGGGCATTTTTTTCCCTCTTTAGGAGTTTTTTTTCCCTCGGCTTGTATATACGTCTATTGCCCTAATGTTCGCGTGCTTCCACAGACTCCTAACTCCAACAATTGGTATCAGAGCAAGTCGTCGCTTCATCTAGGGCATCGTCGACACCTCTCCGATTGCAATCTCAGAATCGCACGAATTTTGGTGAGCATACTCAGCATGCTTTCGAGATCAAAACTGCTTCACTTTCTGGTGCCGAAATCGCGATCTAAGCTCATTTTGGCCTTCGAACGCACTATCGCAGTGCTTATGTAGGCTATTTTGTCTTTTTGTGTCAAAGGTATATACCAGTTTCGGTTCACCAGTATAAGCGTCTCGAAGTCTATTACAGGTCTAGCAGAATTCGTTTGGGTACTTCTGTTTAACTTTTTTAGATACAGTCAATTTTTTGCATCAAGGTATTTTAGTCACCGGCCATGGCTGAAAGCAGTGATGTATTTCGTATGTTGGTTGGTGAGGATAAGTTGGATGGTACCAACTACCCATTGTGAGCTTATATGATGCGACATGTATTGGTTGCAAAAGGACTATGGAACATCGTGCAGGGTGTTGAAAAATGTCCTATCACACTTGCAATTGTTACAACTGCAGGTACCCAGGCTGATGCAGAAGGTGTTGAAGATGACGATATTCTGCATATTCCTGTTCGTGTTGTGATTTCTATTGCACCTACTGCAGAGAAGATTCATTGGGATGGCAGAGCTTCTCAGGCACATGCATTGATAGCTTTGTCTGTCAAACGTGCCATTATTCCTCACATTTCCTCTTGCATAACATCTAAGGATGCTTGGGATACACTTACCACATTGTACCAAGCTAAGAATGAGGCTCGTGTTTCTTACCTCCAAAAATAGTTGGAGAGTGAGCACATGAATGAAGGTGATTCTATGGATAGTTTTCTAACAAAGATCAAAGACTTGAAGGAACATTTAATTTTTGTTGATGAAGTTATACCAGATAGCTCACTTGTGTAGACCGTTCGGAATGGTCTTCCTGATTCGTATCAGAGTTTTGCAAGTATTGTAAAGGTAATGATCATATCATAAAGAACTGTCCAAAGTTGGCTGCAAAATAGGCAAAGAAAAAGGAGGCTACAACAGTTGTTGCAGAGGCCTCTACACCGAAAACAGAGTCTGCTAATCTTGTGTTGGAAGAAGAATGGGTGTTTACTACTATTTGCAGTTTTGACAAATCTTCTCATGAGCAGTGCATGTTTGCAGTAGACGAAGATGTTTGGTACTTTGACAGTGGGGCGACCAAACATATTACCTCACAGCGTAGTTTCTTCTCTTCACTCGAGCCTACCCCTACAGGGAATACTGTTACATGCGCCAACAACTCCTCCTATCATGTTATGGGAGTTGGTAAGATCATTTTGACTACTGTTGATGGTAGTTCTTTCACTTTGTCAGATGTTGTATTTGTGCCAGGGATCAAGAAGAATCTGTTATCAGTTTCAACATTAACCAAGATTGGCTTGGTTGTGAAATTTGTTGATGACAGATGTACATTTCATGATCTGTCAAATGGCGACATGATTATTGCTTCTGGCATTTTATGTCGTTGGCTGTATAAGCTCATAGACTATGAAAGATCTGTGAATGATTCGGCATGTACAGTACATGATTCTCAGGCTATGTCAGATGCAAAGCTTTGGCATGCACACTTTGGTCATCTGAATTTTGCTAGTTTGCTATGCCTGCAAAAATCTGAAATGGTGTCCTCTTTGCCCAAACTTGAGGCACCTAGAAAACATGTTTGTGAAGGCTATATTTTGGGCAAAATGCAGCGTTCCTCCTTTCCAAAAGATGGTTCAATTTGGGCTACTCAGAAATTGAAGTTTGTTCATAGTGATATCTGTGGTCCTATGCAGACACCCTCTTTTGGAATTATCTTTACTTCGTGACTTTCATTGATGATTTTTCCAAGCATGCATGGGTATATCCACTCAAAACAAAGTCTGAAGTGTTTATGTGCTTCAAATTGTTTTTGGTTTTGGTTGAAAATATGTCAGCATGTAAAATGGGTACCCTCCATTCTGATCGAGGGGGGGAATATATGTCTTCTGATTTTAATGCATTTTTGGATGAACGTGGGATAAAACACCAGTGTACAGTGCCGTATATACCTCAACAAAATGGAGTTGTTGAACGGAAGAACAGGTCACTCATGGAGATGGCGAGGTGTATGGTCAAGAGCCAGGCCTTACCACATAGTTTCTGGCTTGAGGCTGTTATGTGTGCAGCATATGTACTTAACATGTATCCCACTAAAGCGCTGTAGTCTATCACTCCATATGAGGCTTGGCATGATCGCAAGCCATTTGTTGCTCGTCTACATGTTTTTGGTTGTTTGGCATATGCCTTGGTGCCACTACAACATATCAAGGGCATACCCACATTCTGCATACCAACGGTCATGCATCGATGTCGGTATGATCGTCGAAAGCCTTTGGAAAACCACAGAGGTGATATATGCGTCGGTACACATGCGTCAATATGAGTGCCAATATGGGCATTGGTATGAACGTCGATAAATTAATGGAAATTACTGATGCTCATATCGACGCAATGTTTTAACCCGACCCGAGAGAAAAAATTTGACATTCATCGTGTTTTGAAACAAAACCTGCTACTGTCAAATTTGTGCTCGCAAGCACCATCTCCCTCTCTCTCTCTCTCTCTCTCTATGCACACCTCTCTATTTTTCTAGATCTGAAGTTTTGGTAAGTATATCGCACATACTGTAGCACTCTTTTTTTTTCTTTATGTTTTCCCTTTTCTAATTTCTTTTCTCTTTAGTTTTGCAAGAGATTTTGCATCAAGTCTTTGGAATTCGGCGAAGGACAACTTTAAGTGGATTTTGACAACAACGATTCAAACAATTACTACATGTAAGTGACTGTTTTGTTTTCGATTGACATAGAGAGAGAGAGAGATGAAAGAAAGAGAGAGATCTAGTGAAACATATAGAGAGAGAGAGACATATACATATACATACACACTCACATATGTATACACATGCATATGTGCATACATACATACACACATATACATATACATACACACATACACATGCAAATGCATACACACATACACAAATGCATAGGCATACATACATACACACACAAATTGCATATACATACACACATGCATATACATACATACATACACACATGCATATGCATACACACATACACAAATGCATATGCATACACACATGCGTATGCATATAAATACACAAATGCATATGCATACACAAAAGCATATGCATATACAAATACATACATACACAAATGCATATGCACACACAAATGCATATGCACGCACAAATGCATATGCATACACACATGCATATACATACACATGCATATACATACACATGCATATGCATACACACATACACATGCATATGCATACACACATGCATATGCATACACACATGCATATGCATACACACATGCATATGGAAACACACACACATGCATATGCATACACACATGCATGTGCATACACACATACACATGCATATACATACACATGCATATACATACACATGCATTTGCATACACAAATGCATATGCATACACACATACACAAATGTATATGCATACACACATGCATATGCATATACATACATGCATATGCATATACAAATGCATATACACACATACACAAATGCATATGCATACACACACACATACACATGCATATACATACACATGCATATGCATACACACACACATGCATATACATACACATGCATATGCATACACACAAACACAAATGCATATGCATACAGACATGCATATGCATACACACATGCATATGCATACACACATGCATATGCATACACACATGCATATGCATACACACATGCATATGCATACACACGCATATACATACACATGCATATACATACACATGTATATGCATACACACATGCATATGCATATACATACATGCATATGCATACACACATGCATATACATACACACATGCATATGCATACACACATACACAAATGCATATGCATACACACATGCATATGCATATACATACATGCATATGCATATACATACATGCATATGCATATACATACATGCATATGCATACACACGCATATACATACACACGCATATATATACACATACATATGCATACACACATGCATATGCATATACATACATGCATATGCATACACACATGCATATACATACACATGCATATGCATACACACATGGATATGCATACACACATACACAAATGCATATGCATACACACATGCATATGCATACACATACATGCATATGTATACACATGCGTATGCATACACGCATATACATACAAATGCATATGCATACACATATACACAAATGCATATGCATACACATGAATATACATACACACATCATACACATGCATATACATACACATACACAAATGCATATGCATACACAAACGCATACACATGCATATGCATACACACATGCATATGCATACAAACATACATATACATACATATACATACACATATGCATACACACATGCATATGCATACACACATACACAAATGCATATGCATACACACATGCATATGCATACAAACATACATATACATACACATATACATACACACATTAGATCAGATGGGATCTCCAGGTACACCTTGGGGAGCACATGACCATGACAACTCTAAGATATATCACATATGTGATGGAGCTCCGATCATGGATGCGGCCGGAAAGTCCATGCATCAATGCATTCGACAGCTTTGCTCCATAGAGTTTGGACATTCTGTCATGTTAAAATGGAGCGAACAGGATAAGGATTCCAAAAATTATATCACACAGTCGATATATGAAGAGTACCGACCAGCACCTAGGCATCCTATTAAAAGCTCAGAATGGATTCAACATACGGCACACGAGGTGATTTCTCATCGGCAGTCTGAGGCTCGTGATGATTTCAGAGCAGGCTTATCGAAGCCTGTATGGTTAGATGTTGAAGAGTGGGAATCAATTCAGGATGAGCAGCAACATACTCTTGATCGATATTGTCAACAGCGAGATGCGACGGCCACATGTTTAGATACGGTTGGAACGTCGCATTTAGGTAGCGACGGATACGATAGTATGTGCTACCAATTTGTAAGTATCATTTTAATTATTGAATTTGTTTGTGTTAAACACATCATGTATGTTCATCTAACATTTTGCATATTTATTATAGGACTTGGTAGTGGGTCGTCCTCCCACGCAAACTGAAAGAAGCTTATGGATATCATCATGGATTGGCTGCACTGTTGCAAGACTTAGAGGGATGAGGTGCGATCATTTCATGGGAGAATCTATGATGAGGTAAACTTATAGCTTGGTTTTGTATTTTTAGTTGTTGTTTATGAATGTCATGTCAATTTGTCTCATTTTACGTAGATGCTTTGTTACAGGATTGTAGGTGTAAATGTTTTGATCCCCTTCTGCATATGTATGGTAGTGCTTTGCCACGATTTTTTATTACACTCCTATGTGGCAATGATGCACCGTAATTTTGTATTCGGTTCCTATATTGAAGTGCTTTGTCACATTTTGTATTTGGTTCCTATATGGAAGTGCTTTGCCACACTCTTGTACATCCTTCATTTATGGAATATACAACTTTTTGTACATGATTCATGGTTCATTTTTGTTCATCTCTTTTGTGTTCGATAGTATTTTGCTATATAAAATCATGTTTTGGTTGCCATTAGAGTACATATCACATGTACTCGATTTTCTTTGGGCAGAGTGTATTGTCTTTTGCTAAACAGCATCATGGTAATGTTGTTGTAGCAAAAGACAACACACTCTACCCAAAAAAAAATTTGCAGATATGGTCGTCGGTACTCCCAGTAGTCATCGACATAAGCATGAGTACTCCTAGCAGGGTCATCCGTATAATCATCGGTATGAGCGTCAAAAATACCATGCTCATACCAACGATTATACTGACGATCATACCGATGCCCATATCAACGACCATACTGGTGTTATGTTTCTGATGCGCGTACCGACCGCAACACTGACGTCGCGAGCAAATTGCGCCCGTTCATTTTCCTCGCTAAAAGCCTCGGTATACCCTCGATATGTTGTAGTGTGTCTGAACAACATCGCAGAAAATTGGATGATAAAGCAGTAAAATGTATTTTTGTTGGGGTACAGTTCTGAAAGTAAAGGCTATTGTCTGTGTCATCCACAGACTAAACGCATTATGGTTAGCCGTGATGTTGTGTTTGTGAAAGATGTTATTCAGCCATTGCTTTCATGTACTAAGGAGACATATGTTAGCTCCAAAGACATGTATGATACTTTGCTGCCTCTTTTTACAGGTGGACACTCTAATGCTGGTCCTAATGAGGCAACTTCTCAGCCTTTGCAAGTTTCATGTGATGATGCAGATCATCCCATTTCTGATGCACATTTACATGATGCACTTGTTGATGAGAGAGCTAACCTTGAGGAGGCAAAAACTATGACAAAATGGCTGGTGCAGCCTTTGCATGACAGCAAATTAGATGCACCTCTATCATATCGTACTCAATCAGGCTCTCATAGTGCCTCTTTTGCATCAGATTGCTATGCTATGGCTGCATCTAGTTTGTGTGATGAGAATGAGCCTGTTTTATCTTACAAAGCACAAAATTTAGAAAATTGGATGGTTGTTATGCAATATGAATATGATGCTATAATGAAGAATGGTACTTGGTCTTTATGTGACTTGCTTCCTGGCAAGAAGGCCATTGGCACTAAGTGGGTGTACAAGCTGAAGCGTAAACCTGATGGTACAGTTGATGGGTATAAGGCTAGGCTTGTTGCAAAGGGTTATGCACAAGAAAGAGGCATTGATTTTGATGAAACCTTTGCTTCTACTTGCCGAATGACTACTGTTCATAGCATCTGTGCACTTGCAACCCATCATGGTTGGAATCTACATCAGTTGGACATTAAAACTACATTTCTAAATGGAGACTTGCATGAAGAAGTGTATGTTTTTCAGCCCCGTGGCTTTGTGCAAAAAGGGCATGAAAACTAGGTGTGCAGGTTAAAGAAGGCATTATATGGTTTAAAGCAAGCACCACGTGCTTGGTATGAGAAGATACATGCCTATCTGATTGCACATGGTTTTGAGAACAGTCCAATTGAAAGCACCTTATATGTTAAGCATGCTAATGATGTGCTTCTGATCATTGTTGTCTATGTTGATGACATGCTACTCATTGGTCCTATTGAGAAGCATATTGCTGATTTTAGGGTTGATTTGCATGCCTCATTTGAGATGTCTGACTTGGGTCATTTGCATCACTATTTGGGTATTTAGTTTATGCAAGTTGATGGTGGAATGGCTTTATGTCAAACAAAATATATTGACACATTATTGCAGCGTTTTGGCCTTGAAGACTGTAAGCCTATTGCCACTCCTATGGAGACAGGTTTAGGATTGAGTCTTCATGATGCTGGAGATGCATTTGATGTTGTTCTCTATCAGCAGGCTATTGGATGCCTGATTTACTTATGCATTACTCGGCTAGATATTCAGTTTGTTGTCTCACAGATGAGCAGGTTTATGCATTGCCTAGGTGTCAAGCATTGCTAGGTGGTTAAGCGCATCTTTCGCTACTTGAGTGGTACTCGACTACTTGGGTTGTTTTATCCCAAGGGGGGATCACTACTGCTAGATTTGCATGCTTTTTTTGACTCAGATTGGACTGGTTGCTATGACACTCGTGTGTCTACTAGTGGCTTTTGCTTCATGCTTGGTAGCTCATGTATATCTTGGTTGAGCAAGAAGCAGCCTACTGTGGCCACTTCCAGTTGTGAGGCTAAGTATAGGGAAGCTTTCACAGCAACTGTTGAGTGTGTATGGCTCAGACGCCTTATGGCTGATTTGGGTGTTGGTCAGTCTTCTGCCACCACCATCTTCACTGACAGTCAGAGCACATTGGCAATTGCGAGGAACCCTGTGTTCCATGCTTGCACTAAGCACATTGAGGTGCATTATCATTATGTCAGGGAGAGGTTCTTTGTTGGGGAGATCAGCTTGGCATATGTACCCACACAGGAGAACATTGCAGACCTTTTCATGAAGGCTCTGCCTAGGGAGAAGTTTGAAGCTTTCCGCAAAGCTTTGGGCTTACTTCCTTTTGTGGAGTGAGTTCCACATAGCTTGGCACTTCCTTATACATGAGTGCTTGCTACTTGTTCACAACATCACTCCCAGGGGGGATTTGTAGATATATTTAGGTAGTGATGTGTGTGAACACTCTAGGACCGTCGGGGCACTTTTTTTCCTCTTTAGGAGGTTTTTTTCCCCCCGGCTTGTATATACGCCTATTGCTCTAATGGGCTACTTATCTTTGTACATTCTAGTGGTAATACATTCAGTATTGTGTGTTGTGCTCCAAGCTTCTTCTTCTTCCTTGTGTTGTTCGCATGCTTTCGTAGACGTCTAACTCCAAGAAATGAGTGATAGAGAGAGATAGACAAGATTTTCAAAGTGTACAGTAAGCTAGGAACTTACACTAACTAACAAATTACAAAGGGGGAAAACACGAGAAGGGGAAAAACATGAGAAGCCTTCCCTACCTTGGAAGATAAGTCTATATCTCTTTCTTTACTATTTTTTGAAACATTTTATATATTGTCTATGGGTTTATTGGCTACTATCCCACGCATCCGAGATTTAGACTATTCGTTAGTTGCACGTGAATGAACCTAAGAATGTGTGGTCTCATTTATGTGCCTTAAAGTTTGTTTGCCTTTGGGGAAGAAGAGGTTTCTCACATGGAGAATGACCAGGAGCAAGAATATAAATGTTAAGGAAGGGTGCATGGAGTTTCTCAAACATAGCTTGAGGAAAGTAACTTTTATAGCTTGTTTCAATTCTTTTTCTTAATTAAATGTACGATAAATCATGCTCTAAGCATTTTATAAGCCATAAGAAAATGATGCCATTCGTTTAAGAAGCTATTGAGCAAAGATAAAGTATCTCATTAATTTAGTGGCATGATATGCATGATTGGATTGATAATAGGTTATGCCTCGTGTGCATAATTTCCTTATACATAAGGGATAATTTTATGCAAAATATTAGCACATGCATGAGTTTATTGAATTATTTCTTTTCGAAAAGCAAGGAAAGCACGTTCATAGCACCCTTTAGTATGCATGATAGGTGCATGATTTTAAGATCACATTGGGCACTCAAGTAAGTATAAAAATGCCCAAGATTGACTTCAACAATGGACAAGACGGGATGCCACAAGCATACTCCATCACCATGAGAACACTCAAGTAAAGTCAAGGAATGGACGAAGCTTTAATTTCCAGATAAGTTTCTACACTCTTTTTTTCTTTTCCTTGCAAACCATGGAACATACATGGCATGTCACTATAGACATGAATTAGAAAGTGGATGTGTAGATTCAAGTGGCGTAAATTACTTGGTCACATAGGCAATTAGTCACGGAAATTATTTGAACTATGCATCAAATTAAATTTTCAAAAAGAAAGATTGTATGTGCATAAATGTGGTCATGGTTTAGGATATAGCAACTTGAAATGCAGAAGGAGAGTATAGTGGCCACATAGGTTAAATCCAAGTATCACATGCCAATGCCCTCTACCTAGAGCATAGATTCACAGGGAAAGAATAGCCACACCACCTATGGCTTGAGGTCCTCTATAGGCTTGACTTGATGGCTAAAAACCAAACCGACGGAAAAGGATGACATGATCCCACCTCCAATCATAACAATACCTGACAAGACTCTAGAATGATAGAGCTTTGAATGCTTGTTGAGGAACTCATCAACAAGCTCTCATCCATGGTCAAAATGATGATTGCAAATGAACTTGTTGGCCCTTCTCACGTTTGCAAGTTTTTGAAGAACCATCATAATGGATCTTCATAATCAGGAATTGATATCCTAAGGATGAGATCATTATCCTTTAGCCTAAAAGAAAGAAATGGCTCAAAAGCAATTGTTACCACATATGAAAAAGCAATTTTCATTAGTTACTAAAAAGTTACCCTTGAAATGGGTGCTTTACAAAAATGAAGTCCCATACTAAGACCCGAGAGGAAATATACAATTTTGAGTTCTCCATCTATGGGGTCATTATTTTCAATGTCTAATTTATTAACATCATTTGAGATTGTAGTTTCACAAGATAACATTGAAGATATTTTCCCAAAGGCTCTACCTCAGGATAAGTTTGAAGCTTTTCATGAAGCTTTGGACTTACTTCCTTTTGTGGATTGATCTCTTTCCACATAGCTTGGCACTTCCTTATACATGAGTGTTAGCTCCTTTTTCACTGCATCACTCCCAAGGGGGACTTGTTGATATATTTTGGTAGTGGCATGTGTGAACACACTTAGGATCGTTGGGGCACTTTTTTCCTCTTTAGGAGTATTTTTCCCCTCAGCTTGTATATACGCCTATAACCCTAACGGGTTACTTATCTTTGTACATTCACTTGGTAGTACATTCAGTATTGTGTGTTGTGATCCAAGCTTCTTCTTCTTCTTCCTTGTCCTATTCATGTGCTTCCTACATAGACCTCAAACTCCAACGCACCTCAACCTAGACTTTTTTTTTCTCATCAGCACCTCCATGTGAGTGCACATTTGTGAATGACTTTAATTCATCCATCGGTTGATGGAAAGAAAGCAACCATCTTCCTTGGGAAGCAAGGCATCCTTAAGGAAGATGTATTAGATGGGCAATGGCCCTTTTGACCTTGCACAGACAATTTCTTGGGAAGCAAGACAATTCATTGTGTTGTAAGGCAATTAGTTGGGCTTTAGGGTAATTACCTAGGCAACAAGGAAACTTTCATTTGGGTTCCACCACATTGGATCCACCTCATCAAATCAGGTGCATGCACTTTTTCTATATATCCATATTGCTGATATCAATTGTGTGATGTCTAAAATTAGAAAGTTTTGAAAACTTTATAAATTAATTAAGGATGTAGTTGGATAATAGCGGAGGTGGTATGATTTTAATTTAGGAACATATGAATGGATTTTCCTCTCTTCTTCTTTGCATAGCACTCATTCACCAAGATTGCACATAGATAGAATAGTCTTTCACACTGAAGCTTCCATACTTGCACTTTTAGCCACTCTGTCGTCACTGAGATGTTTTCGCAACCCACTAATTCTCAACCATCAACTTTAGTGAGTCCGATTCAGCATATGGAAGATATGATGACTTCCAGGCCCTATAGACACACATGGCCTATGCTCCAAAAGGGGTCTTTTTCCTTAACACTTCCATAACATTGGGATTTGTACTTGGATGCATAGACTAGGAGGTGGAGATATTTAGAATTTTTACTCCATTCGATGAGCCATGGCAATTATTCATGGTCAGGTGGTGTCCTTTGCCTAGGATTTGAGCATACCCATGGTGTGTTGGAGATGAAGGGCATGAGTACACTCACTTTTTTCTTTGATTAGGAAGTCGTAGTTGTGCAACCCTCGATGCATATTCATGGACATTCTGAGGATCTTGGGCATTGAACCAAATCCAAGGGGATCTATTGGATCTATAGTTGCTCAAATGGAGTGGGACATCAAAAGGAGTACTTCTTTGAAGTGCATTGCAAACTCATTGGGTGTGACTGTAGACATGAGAGGGACTGATAAGAGAATGGCCATGGGAATCCAAGGAAATTCTTGGGGAGGTTTTTACCAAAGTTGGATTGCAGCTAGATAGTTGAGGAGACATATGACAAGGGTCATGCCTTGCAAGTTTTGGAGCCTTCATGGAAGGTATTTCTACTTGACGGTTAATGGTTGATAGAGGAGATATTTCCCTACTTCTAGAAGCATGATATATTTGATGATCCTAAAACTTTAAAATCTTGATGGCCTTTCCCTCACCAAGACCATAAATGAAACTTCACATATATTGTGCTGGCATCGACATACTTTGGAAACCAAGAAAACCATTGTAACATCATAAAAATTGCTTTGAAATCAAACCAAAAGATTATAACCACTTGCAAATTCTTGATTTCCATAATTTTGAAATTCTTGTGAAATGTCCAAATAGCTCAGCAACATGCTTCTGAAGTAGATTGATTAGTAAGAAGTTGAAGTCACATTGATTGGACATAATGCCAAAGTAATGCATCCCGAAAGCTTAGGTAGAGGCCCTAGCAAAAGCTTCATGGTGTTGTAAAAAATTCAAATCTTCATGGAATCTAAATAGTTTTTAACACCTCGGAAGTAAATCTCTTCTTTTTTGAAAGGTGCTATTATTCATCCCAAGGGAGCTCAGATGAGAGAGGTATGGCCAAGAGTCCATTAGTATGTACACCTAATCTTTGAGAGAGGGCTGAATGAAGATGGTAGAAGGTGATACTTTGAGGATTCCAAACTCTCCTAATAAAATATGTGCCTAATTTACTTGCTTTTCCCTCTCCCAAGATGGAAATTTATCAAAAGTAACTCTTGGAAGTTGTAGAAAACAGGTGGAAGGAGCTTTCGAGGGATCCATAATCCTCACCTCCTCTACAATTTCATGAGTTTATTGACTTAAAATAGGAGGACATACCCCATACTTCTGCTACAAGAATAATGGGGGTGTAGCGATGCCCCTAATTGAAAAAAAAAGTGGGTATCATCGCTTATGCGACGCCTCTTTAAAAAAGCATCGCATAAGAGACGTCCAGAAAGAAACCCAAAAAAAAAATTGGGGCTATTGCATATGTGATGTTGAGCATCACTTATGCGACATTCATCCTTAGCATTTCTATAAGCATCAAAGCCTAGCGATGCTTATAGTGATGTAGGCAAATTGCCCGCGGTCCAGGAGTTGAAAAAAAAAATAGCTTTTTCCCCGCACATTTGTGATGGGATCGAGCTTTGCGAATGAAGAGCTAAGAGAGTGAAGAGCGAAGAGAAACCCCAAGCAAGCGAGTCCCGAGGTATGTACACACACACATACACACACATACATACACACATATGCATACACACATGCATACACAAATGCATACACACATGCACATACATACACACATATGCATACACACATACATACACGTATATACACATATACACACATACATACACACATATACACACACACAAATACACAAATATACACACACATACACATGTATACACATGCATATATACACACGTATACATAGACATACACACACACATATACACACACATACATACACACATATACATACACATATGTACACATATACACACACATATACATATATATACACCTATATACAAACACATATATACATACATACATACACATACACATATACACACACATACATATAGACATACACATACACACATATACACACACATGCATACACACATATACACAAACATACACACATATACACACACATATACACACACATATATACACATATATATGAAGACATATATACACACACACATATGCACACACATGCATACACACATATACATACACATATACACACACACACACATATACACACATATTCATACACACATATACATACACAAATACACACACACATACATACATATATATACACACATACATACACATATATATATATACATACATATACACATATTCACAAACATACATACAGACATATACACTTATACACACACATACATAGACACATATACACACATACACATACACACACATACATAGACACATATACACACATACACATACACACACATATGCACACACACACATACACATATATAGATACTTGCACATAGACACACAAATGTACACTCACATGCATACATACACATGCATACACACATGCTTACACACATGCACATACATAGACACACGTGCATACACACATACATACACACATATGCACACACAAATATACATATACATACACACACATATATGTACACACACATATACATATAGACACATACATGCATACACACGAGCATACACTTATACACATATAAAAACACACATACACACACACACTATACATACATATGCATACACATGTATACATACACATACATACATACATGTATACACACACATAGAGACACACACATACACATACACACACATACATATGGATATAATGCACATGCATATGAATACATACATACATACAATCATACACATATACACATCCACATACACATATACACACATTCATACAATCACATACACACCTACATACACATATACACACATATACATGCATGTACATCTACATATACCCATATACACACACATACACATACATATACACACATATACACATACACAGACACATACACACACACACATACACATATAGATACTTGCACATACAGACGTATACATACATACACATATAGATACACCCACATTACATACACAGAGATAGACGCATACACATACACACTCATAGAGACACAAACATACACATGCATATACACAAGCGTACACACATACATATATAAAAACACACACACACTCACTACATATACATATGAATACACACACATACGCATGTATACATACACATATACACACACATACATACATACATATACACATGTATACATACACACACACTATACATACATATGCATACACATGCATACACACACATACACATACACATAACATATAGATACTTGCACATACACTCACATAGAGACACACACATAGATACACCCACATATACATGCACACACATAGAGACACACACATACACACACACATAGAGATACACATACACATGCATACACACAAACATACACACATATACACATAAAAACATACACATAGATACATACACCCACATATACATACACACACATACATACATACATACATACATACATACATACATACATACATACATACATACATACATACATACATACATGCATACACACACACCCACATACACATACACACACATACACATCCACATACACATATACACACATAGATAAACCCACACACACACACATACACACATACACATACCTGCATACACATACACATACATATACATACACACACATATACATATATGCATATACACACACATACATACACATGCATACACACATACACATGCATACACACATACATATGCATACACATATATATACATACACACATACACATACATACATATATACACATATATACATACATATACACACACACATACACACACATAAAGAGATGCACACATACACATACATACATGTATATACATATGCATACACAATGCACATGCATACATACATACATACATACATACATACATACATACATACATACATACATACATACATACATACATACATACATACATACATACATACATACATACATACATACATACATACATGCATACACACACATATACATCCACATACACATATACATACATACATACATACACTCATATACACACACATACACATACATACATACATACATACACATACACACACACACACACACACATATATATATATATATATATAATCCATTTTGTTTTATAATTACAGATTTTATGGATCGTGCTAGGGAGAGAAAGGTGAAACTTATCCTCATAAAAAATCTTATGAGAGGTAAAGTTCTGCTCGAATCCTTAGGGGTTGTCATGCATGAGTATGCAGACATGCCTGATAAGGAACTCGACTTCACCATACAGATGCTGACCCAACGGCCAGAGGAAGGCTCTTATGCAACTTGTTATGCAGGAAGAGACTTATCTGCTTATGGATATGTTTCTTTTCATAAATTGAGATTTTTAATAATATTATAACACATGTTTTTATTCATTTTTATCTATTTATTTTCATGACACCTATACCACCTCCAACTCGTGAGAGCACATTAGAGGTGCCTATGAGGACATGCATAGGCATCCTAGGGTTGAAGTGTGATATAGACTCTGACAGGAGTATAGTATATATGAGACATGGATTGGAGTCCAAAAGAAGAATGAGAGCTTAATGTGACTCCTACCTATGTTTTACTTATAAGTAAAACATAGGTAGGAGACATGGATTGGAGTCCAAAAGAAGAATGAGAGCTTAATGTGACTCCTACCTATGTGACTCCTACCTATGTTCACTTGAAATGGAAGTAAGTATAAATTTTACATATACATTGAGATAAATATTTAATGTTTTACTTATATGATTTTTTTTCTTTCTGTAGTGAGTTTGATGAGAGAGACAAAAATATGTTCTTAGTTCATTGGCGACATAATTTGGCACTGGGTGGTCCCATAAATGGTGCCTGGAAGAGATTATGGCACATCATCGTGATAATGCACGGTATGCATTGCTTTTATTTGTTATATTAGGGTTCATGGTTGATGTGTGTGTGTGTGTGTGTGTGTATATATATATATATATATATATATATATATACACACACACACACACATATACCATCTCAATGGATGATCATCAGGCAAGAATCGTTGATGTCGAAGGTAAATGTTTTTATTGAGATTCTTACTATAAACTGATCTCAACCAATCACCATATAAGGACAAGCTTTATATCCCTTAGTAGATAATCTTGAATCATGAAAATCATAAAAATATAATTATATTAACTCGTATTTAATTGTATACATATTAAATAAAAAAATTAGATCAATACCTGAACAGACACCATATCCTGAAAAATCGTATGTAGTCCAAACCACAATTCTGCGAATCATAAAGTGTTCCGTGAATCATAACTTTAGATTGTGTGGCTCTTGTAAACTTAGGCCATCTAGAATCAATATGTTGAAAAGTTGCACTATCTACTGAAATTCTCATTACTCCGTCAGTATTTTTATGATCAAATCCCCATGTCAAAAGCGTTGATAATTCAGGTTTTTGAAACATATCTTTAATTCGTGGAGCCAATGGAAAATGTTTCAATATCTTTTTGGGATTTTACCCTCTTCTTCCTTATATCAAGGAGATTGACATTTTGGACATGTCAAAGAGTCTACATATTCACCTCTATATTAAAGACAATCGTTAGGACATGCATGTATACACTGATACTCTATACCAAGATTGTTGATCCTCTTCTTCATTTCATCATGTGATGTAGGAAGAATATTCTTGCTTGGTAAAAACTTTTCAAATAGTAACCTGCAAGTTCATGTAAAAGGATAATATGAATGAAGATAAATATATAAATAAATAAATAAGTAAATAAATAGAAATTCTAAATTATACCTTAATAGTGCCAAAATAGATACATTACTCCATCCAAAACGATTTTGAAGATTGAGAATAATTAAGCTTGCACTTATTCGTGTCAAGCGACTTCCTTCATATATATGCTTTAGAAATTCTTCTCGAAGATATTTCTCATTTTTAGAAATATCCGTGCTTTCGCTGTCATTTTGATACCAATCCTCAATAAAACTTTCCATTCCATCATCTTCATCATTATCGCAAAAATCTTGTACTTTATCTTCTTTTGAATATAGTTCTTTCAATCTTGCATATTTGATAGGATCACTTTTGCATAGCCTCCTCATGGAAGCTTCTGATAAATGAGCTCTTACTAGCAAATTTGAATGGTGTGGTGGAAGATCATCAATGTTATACATAGAAATCTACACACATGAATAAAAATCATTAGTATTCCATAAATAAATGAAAAGTAAACTTTAAACATAATTTTAAGTATGTAAGTTAATTTAAAAAGAGTTTTAATCAATTAGTTTTCAATGCAACACAAGATAGATGGATATAAAGTTTTCATTGGTCTCTAGCTAAAAGGTGCCCTTGGAGGTCTACACCATCCATAATTCCCTAATAATTCATCACCCACATTTAATAAAGTAATAGCATTGACAACTATGTATCTTACTACATTTCTACTCGTGTATGGTGATTCGTGACTATTTTCACGCTCCTCAAATGTGCAATTAGTCATTGAACCATTATATCCTTGACTACTGTTTATTAAACTTGCTATATTTCCATGCATGTAAGGTCTATCATCAATATATAATATTTCAGTTTTGGCATGTGTAATCCCTCTACTAGCAAGAGAAGTTGCATTCAGGCGTAATCCGCAAGTAGTCATGCTTTGAACAAAATGTGTAATTCAATGCCAATCTCCCCATCCATGTATAGGACCACAAAATGACATAAGAGCGACTTTAGATTTTGGAGGCACATACAAATCCTCTACAATAAAGAGACCACGAACAACACCTGTAATAGTGGAATTAGCGATTACCCCAAAAGTTAAAGACCTCTCCATCTAAAGGAAGTGGTCTCTATTCCATCCTCCATATTTTCTTCTATCATATGTTTGTACTAGAGGATGATCACGAGTTGGCAATGGATAATCTTCAAACATTTCAGTCTGTAAACCAAGGGGTAGAGAATTTCAAAAAACCTCTACTTGTAATTGATAAACGGCAAGTCCATGACGTGTACAGGGTATATTAGCATTATTAGTAGAAGAATCATCCTCATCATCATCGAGCAAATATTCATGTATATTAAGTATAATTTGATTTTGTATATGTTTTTCAATTAAAATAATGACATTAATTTATAAAATCAATATATACCCAATCTCTATCACATTGATCATGATGTGGTGCATGCTCGAAACTACCATAATCTGTCTCATGTTCAATACATTCCAATCATGGTCTTGGATACATACGACAACAAAAAATTACACCAACATATAATATGCACTTGATAGTAAAAATAATCATAAATCCTATCGGAGGACACATGTGAAGACGTCATTGCATGGATAGGAGGTGGTGGAGTACCCTCTGATTGATCAAAATGTGATTATAATATAGCAATAAAAAAATATATATTAGTCATATGTATCTATCAAATATTAGAATTAAAATTTTGATATACTTACAATAACTAGTCCTTGCACGATTAGGAGACGGTGGTGGAGTTCCCTTCGATTGATCAGAATCTGATTAAATAAAGGCACTAGATATTAATAATTTGGTTAATTGCATACATACACATTCACATATACACATTTACACACACACATATTCACATGTACACAAATACACATTCTGGCATATAAATACACATACAAAACTATAAATGTATGATGTCTATGTATGTATGCATATGTGGATGCATGTGTGTGTATGTGTTGTTGCGAACATTTGTTTTATGTAGGGTACAAGTTTCAAATTATGTAAATACCTTTGGGAAGTCTTCAAATACTTCAAGAAGGCTCATATTTTTCATAAAATGTAGCAAAAATACCACGTGAGTTCTAGAACATGGTGAGTCAAATTAGTGAGTCACAAGGGAGCTTCAGTGGTGTCCTAGTGGAAGGTCGATGTGGCTAGTTCTCAAAGTCCATCAATACTTTGCTTATTTGAGCACTTGAGTCATGTAATACCTCCATCCAAATGTCTACCACGAATTTAGATGTATTAGGAAGGTTTTAGATTAGTTTCCCATGCTATAAAAAGAGGAGAAAAGTCGTGATCTTGTGGGATGTCCAATAGAGTCATATGTGTATCTCTACACTATTGTAGTTTTGTATGCAAAGATTGTAGAGCTTGTATCTCCCTCATTATATATTCAAATTACATGTTTGATAGCTCATTGGAAAGCTCTTACTGTCTACTTTCTTCCTGTAAATTTTCATAATCATTGGATTTGTGAGCTGAGAGCAATACTCTCTGCAAGTAGTGTGTGTTCTCTGTTTTTTATCCCTGCTGAAGGTCTCCATTAAACCTCAAACTTGCAGAGGTCATATCTCCTTGTGTATGTATCCAAATCATGTGTTCTTTGGCTTGTTAGAAAGATCTTTAAGTCTACTTGTATTCTGGAAAGTTTCAAAGTCATTGGAGTTCTGAGTTAAGAGCAATAGTCTCTGCAAGTGATGTGTGTCCTCAGGTTCATCTCTGTTTCAAGGTCTCCATTAAAGCTGCATATTGCAGAGGTCATAGCTCATTGTGTATTTATCCATTTGAGATGTTCTATATCTTTTTGGAAAGATCTTAGAGTCTAGTTTATTTGTGTGAAACAGTTTTGGAAAATTCCAAGTGAGTAAAGAGAAATTTGCTCTGCAAGAAAATTGGTCTGTGCATACAAGTTTGTGAAAAAGTCAACTAGGTCCTGTTGGGTTTCACCTACTTCTAGCTGTACTTTGGAGATCAATAAACTCCAACATTGGTATCAGAGCAAGTACTTGGAGGCTTGGAGAAGGTTATCATACCTTTATGAAGAATTTGAAGCTATCAAAGAAGCAGTTCATCATCAACACTACACAAAGGTAGAAGAAGATTGCAAGGAGGCATCTGAAGCAACATCCAAGCAAATAAAGGTGCACATACCTCATTTACAAGGTAAATATTATATTTCTTCTCATCACACACATTGGAAAGGAGGCTTAAAGGAGGAAGCTTAGCATTTGTATTATGGGAGACCAACATGCACAAATAGAGAAGCTTGATAAGACCAATTATCAAGCATGGAAGTTTAGAATCACAGCATACTTGCAAGGTAGAGGCTTGTATGGTTTGATTGACGGCACATATATCAAACCCACATTACCAGAGGACCCAAATCAGCAACAATTGAGGGAGTTTAGACTTTGGAATGAGAGAAACAAAAGGGTTATATTCATTTTATCACAAAATATTCAAGATTCAATGGTAGGACACATACAAGATCTAGACACAAGTAGAGATGTTTGGCTTGCATTGGAAAGGTTGTATGCTACAGGTACAAGAGCAAGGAAGATTCAACTCAAAAATGAGTTGAATAACATAAAGAAAGATACAAGGACATCGGTCAGTGATTACATATTGAAAGTTAAAGAGATTGAAGATCAACTAGGATCAATTCAAGCTCATGTGGAGGACAACAACTTGGTTGCACATACTCTCAACGGACTCAAAGATGATGAGAGATGGAAACCCTTCATTACTTCAGTTTATGTCAGAGGAGAATTACCAGATTTTGATCAACTTATTGCCCTCATGGTCACTGAGGAGATGAATCTAAATGGTTCTACTTCAAATCAAAAAGGATCTCAAGGACAAGCTCTTTATGTAGGATCATCAAGAGGTGGAAACAGAGGTGGAAGAGGTTCAAATAGAGGTCGAGGAAGAAGGAGCGATGATCAAAGGACTTCAAGGGGCTTCTTCAACACAAGAGGAAGAGGAAGATCAAGCGCTAGAGGTACAAGAGGCTACTACAACTACAACCAAAGACAAAGGAGTGAAGATAATAAGAACAATTGCTATATATGTGGAAGGTATGGACACTATGCCAAAGATTGTTATCAAAATGAAAATAATCAAGGTGGTAATCGAAGAGGAGGCTATTCAAGAAGAGGTAAACAACAAGGAAATTATGTAGTTGAAGGTAAAAGTGATGATTATGATTCTCTTCTTATGATGAATGTAGAAACTAAGATGAATTGCAATAGTGATGTATGGTATGTAGATAGTGGTTGTTCTAATCACATGTCACATGATGCTTCATGGTTTTCTAATATGCATAATCCGTCATGTAAAGGTCATGTTGAAACAGGAGATGATACAACACATAAGATTATGCAGGTTGGAGATGTTGTTATGCAGGATAAGAGCAAGACAAATTGCTTGAAGGATGTACTTTATGTGCCAACGATCACTAAGAATTTGATGTCGGTTGGTCAAATGGTAGAAAAAGGTCTACAAGTGAGATTTAATCATGCAGGTTGCTTCATTGAGGATCCAAAGCAAAGGAGGTTAATTGCTAGAGGTCAAAAACAAGGTAGATTGTTTACATTCAAGGTAAACCCAAATCATACAAACTATTTCTTTTATGGTATGCATCGAATAGCAGAGCTTGATCTATGGCACAAAAGGATTGGACACATGAATGTACACAGGTTAAAGGAGCTATCAAAGAAGAGGATTGTTGAAGGATTACCTGATCTTACTAAGCAACATATGGTGCATCTTTGTGAAGCATGTCAAATGGGTAAGCAGAGTAGACAACCTTTCAAGCATTCAAGCTATGTAAGTGATGGTTTGCTAGATCTCATACACACAGATGCGTGGGGACCTACTAAAGAGGCATCCTTGGTTGGTAATAAGTACTATGTATCATTCATTGACGATCATAGTAGAATGACATTTGTGTATTTTATTAAACATAAGAGTGAGGTCTTTGATTGTTTCAAGAAGTTCAAATCATATGTCGAAAAGCAAACAGGAAGGTATATTAAGAAGCTAAGATCCGATGGAGGAGGAAAGTATTTCTCTCAAGCTTTTACTGATTTTTTGTATGATGAAGGTATCAAAAGAGAAGTTACATGCAGGTATACTCCACAACAAAATGGAGTCGCAGAAAGAAGAAACAGAATCATAGCAGAAGCATCTAGAAGCATGCTTAATGATATGTGTTTGCCTAATTATTTTTGGGCTGAAGCTGTTAGCACAAGTGTTTACATTATAAATAGAGTTCCGACTGCTGGAGTTCATCATTTGACACCATATGAGGTATGGCATGGAAGGAAACCAAGTGTAAGTCATTTGAAAGTATTTGGTTGTGTATGTTATGTACATGTACCTAGTGAGGTGAGATCTAAACTTGATGCAAAATCAGAAAAATGTATATTTATTGGTTATGCAGATACTCAAAGAGGATATAGATGCTATAATCCTCATACCAATAAGGTTGTTGTGTCAAGAGATGTAAGCTTTGATGAATCACTTTCATGGTATGCAGATAAGAATTGTTTGCAGGTCATGGATGAAAATGAAGAAGGTGTGGTTGAAGGAGATGAATGCATAGTTCAGCCATCAGGAAGTTTAAATGATGAAAGGAGTGGTTTAGATGAAGAAAGAGGATCATCTTTCAATGGAAGATTAAGGCAAGAGTCACCTCCAAGTGTTAAAAGTAAAGGTAAACTCAAACTTGTTGAAGTTAATGATGAAGGAGAGGAAATTAGTGATGTATGTGAGTATCGAGAATCATCAAAGGTTCCTAATAAGAACGGAAGAGCATCTACATTGGAGGTAAGAAGAACTTCAAGAGTAAATAAGCAACCTCAAAGGTATACTTATGAATCTTTCATGAATACTCATTATGCTTTTATGACAAAAGTTGAGCAGGAAAATGAACCCACATGTTATGATGAGGCCAAAGGAGATGAAAAGTGGGAGAAAGCAATGAGAGAAGAAATGGAAGCACTACAGGATAACAAGACTTGGAATTTAGTTCCAAGTACACCAAAGCAAAAGGTAATTGGTTGCAAGTGGGTTTTTAAGATTAAAAGAAATAGTGATGGTAGTGTGTCTAGATATAAGGCTAGACTTGTAGCAAAAGGATATAATCAAACTCAAGGTGTGGACTATGAGGAAACATTTAGTCCTGTAGCAAATATGGCAACGGTGAGAACTTTGTTGGCTTTAGCTGCAAGTAAAAGGTGGAATATATATCAACTCGATATAAAGAATGCCTTTCTTAATGGTGAGTTAAATGAAGAAGTGTATATGTCACAACAACCAGATGGTTATGTGGATGCAAAATGTCCTAATCATGTATGCAGGTTAAAGAAGGCATTGTATGGTCTTAAGCAGGCACCAAGGGCATGGAATGCAAGGTTGGTAAAGTATCTTATGCTGCAAGGATACACAGCGAGTCATGCTGATCCTTCACTTTATGTAAAACATGTAGATGGCATGTGTGTCTATGTATGCATTTATGTGGACGACTTGTTGATTACAGGGAATGATGCAAAAGCAATTGATGAGATAAAAGGTAATTTGGGAAAGGAATTTAAAATTTCAGATCTTGGTTTGCTCAGATACTTTCTTGGGATTGAAATTTTGTATAGCAATGAAGGTATGTGGTTGATACAAAGAAAGTATATATGTGATATGCTGAAAAGGTTTGGTATGCAGGAATGTAAATTTGTTTCTACTCCAATGGAATGTAATGTAAAGCTGAGTGCAAAGGAAGGTGATGAGTTGCATGATATGAATGTATATAGATCCATGGTAGGATCTTTGATTTATGCAACAAAAACTAGACCTGATATATGTTATGCAGTGGGAGTATTGTCACAGTTTATGCATGAACCTAGAGTACCTCATATGCATGCAGTGAAAAGAGTGCTTAGGTATTTGAAAGGTACCACGAACGAAGGAATATTTTATAGTCATGATGCTGATCTAACTCTTAAAGTCTTTAGTGATGTAGATTGGGCTGGAAGCAAAGATGACAGAAGATCCACAAGTGGATATGTGGTAATAGCAGGAAACAAGACATTAACATGGATTTCAAAGAAACAGCCTACAGTTGCTTTATCTTCTACAAAGGCTGAGTATAGAGGTTTAGCATTGGCTACTACTGAGGTTATGTGGTTTAAAAAGTTGTTTCATGACTTGAATGTGCAGGTTGATGTACCACTGATATATGGGGATAACTTGAGCAGCATTCATATGACCTCAAATCCTATTTTTCATGCTAGAACAAAGCATATAGAGGTTCACTATCATTATGTTCGAGAGAAGGCCATGAACAATGAAGTGCAGGTTTCTTTTGTTGGAACAAAGGATCAAGTTGCAGATATCTTCACCAAATCCTTGGATGGACCAAAGCTTCAAAGATTCAACTATATTCTTGGCATGAAGGAAATACCCTTTGAAACTTGAGGGGGAGAATGTTGTGAACATTTGTTTTATGTAGGGTACAAGTTTCAAATTATGTAAATACCTTTGGGAAGTCTTCAAATACTTCAAGAATGCTCATATTTTTCATAAAATGTAGCAAAAATACCACGTGAGTTCTAGAACATGATGAGTCAATTTAGTGAGTCACAAGGGAGCTTCAGTGGTGTCCTAGTGGAAGGTCGATGTGGCTAGTTCTCAAAGTCCATCAATACTTCGCTTATTTGAGCACTTGAGTCATGTAATACCTCCATCCAAGTGTCTACCACGAATTTAGATGTATTAGGAAGGTTTTAGATTAGTTTCCCATGCTATAAAAAGAGGAGAAAAGTCGTGATCTTGTGGGATGTCCAATAGAGTCATATGTGTATCTCTACACTATTGTAGTTTTGTATGCAAAGATTGTAGAGCTTGTATCTCCCTCATTATATATTCAAATTACATGTTTGATAGCTCATTGGAAAGCTCTTACTGTCTACTTTATTCCTGTAAATTTTCATACTCATTGGATTTGTGAGCTGAGAGCAATACTCTCTGCAAGTAGTGTGTGTTCTCTATTTTTTATCCTTGCTGAAGGTCTCCATTAAACCTCAAACTTGCAGAGGTCATATCTCCTTGTGTATGTATCCAAATCATGTGTTCTTTGCTTTTAGAAAGATCTTTAAGTCTACTTGTATTCTGGAAAGTTTCAAAGTCATTGGAGTTCTGAGTTAAGAGCAGTAGTCTCTGCAAGTGATGTGTGTCCTCAGGTTCATCTCTGTTTCAAGGTCTCCATTAAAGCTGCATATTGCAGAGGTCATAGCTCATTGTGTATTTATCCATTTGAGGTGTTCTATATCTTGTTGGAAAGATCTTAGAGTCTAGTTTATTTGTGTGAAATAGTTTTGGAAAATTCCAAGTGACTAAAGAGAAATTTGCTCTGCAAGAAAATTGGTATGTGCATACAAGTTTGTGAAAAAGTCAACTAGGTCCTGTTGGGTTTCACCTACTTCTAGTTGTACTTTGGAGATCAATAAACTCCAACATGTGTGCATGTATTTATTATGTATGTGTGTATCTATATGTGCGGATATATGTATGCATTTATTTATTATGTATGTGTGTGTATGTATATGTGTGGGTATGTATGTGTAAGTGTATGTATATATGTATGTGTATGCATGTATATGTTTGTATATGTGTATCTGTGGGTATGTATGTATGTGTAAGTATATGTGTATGTGTATGTGTATGTGTATGTGTATGCATGTATATGTGTGTATGTATGTATATATAAGTATAGGTATGTATGTATAATTTTATGTATATGTGTATGTGTATGCATGTGTGTGTGTATATATATATGTATGTGTGTGGGTATGTATTTACTATGTATGTGTATGTATGTATATGTGTATGTGTATGCATGTATCTGTGTGTGTATGTGTATGTGGTTAGCCATATGTGTGTGTTTGGTTTTTTGGCATATGCTCTTTTTCCATCACAAGAACATCAGTGGTGAAGTTACGTACTCAGATAGCCAGCAAACCGTACATAGGAAAATTGGAGAGGGAGTATGCATGTATGTATGTGTAAGTATGTGTGTGTAAGTATATATGTGTAAGTATGTGTATATGTATGTGTATGCATGTATGTGTGTGTATATATGTATGTGTGTGGGTTTACTATGTATGTGTATGTATGTATGTATGTGTGTATGTGTATGTATATATGTATGTGTGTATGTGTATGCATGTATGTGTGTGTATGTGTATGTGTGGATATATATGTATGTGTAAATGTATGTGTATGTATACATGTGGGTATGTATATTGTGTAAGTGTATGTATGTGGGTATGTATTTACTATGTATGTGTATGTATGTATATGTGTGTGTATGTGCATGTGTGGATATGTATGTATGTGTATGTGTATGCATGTATGTATATGTGTATGTGTATGCATGTATGTATATGTGTATGTGTGGGTATGTATTTACTATGTATGTGTATGTATGTGTATGTGTATGTATGTGCATGTGTAAGTGTATGTATATATGTATGTGTGTGGGTATATATTTTGTATGTGTATGTATGTATATGTGTATGTGTATGTGTGGGTATGTATTTACTATGTATGTGTGTGTCTGTATATGCATGTTTATAAATTTAAAGTTTTTTTTATATTCTGATTATTTTTTTGTTTGAGATTGAATAACAAGAGATATTGTATGGTAGAAAAAAAAAGAGAAGACCTAACATACCACCTGAGACGTGGCAGTATTTTCATAGACAGCTACGTCTTCAAGAATCATTTCCTCAACATAATGTATACAAATTAATTGTTTATATTACAGTGACTTATAATTCTCATATGTTTTATATTTAATCTATATTTTTTGGTTTCTTGAAATAAAAGCAGGTGGCAACAAAGAAAGAGTTGAGTCTGGTCATACATCACATTTAGGCCAAATGGTTCATTATGGTTTTGTAGCTACATTTGTAAGTATATGTATAATTAAAACTATATTTTTTATTTTATTTCAAATACTAATCATTAATCTTTTTTATTTTTTCAATGCAGCGGAAGGATTATGGTCGATATCCTACGAAAAAGGAAATCGATTTTGCTACACACTGTGGATATCAATGTCTCAGTGAGTACATGCATGATCATTCAAATGCTTTTGTGAGTATTAGTAAATTTCATGTAATTCTTTTATTTTTGTTGATGTTTTATATATTTTATTATTTATGTTTATTATATGTAATACAGGAGTGTTATGGAGGGGTAGATATGGATGAGGTGGAGAGAAAGACACAGGTGGAACGATCTCGATCGTCACAAAGTGCTCACACCTCTACCCATGATGCCACTATAGATACATCAGATCATGATGATGATGATGATCATGATGATGATCATGATGATGATCATGATGATGATGATCATGATGATGAAGACTTACAGGATGATGTGGATGAGGATGATCATGATGATTGATATATCACATCGGATATATATATTACATTGATATACTTACTTTATATATATATATATATTTTTTTTTTTTTCTCATTTTAGTTATGTTTTGAATTGTGTCTATGGTACTAATTAATGAAAAGTCTTGTTTTAATGATTTTTATTGTTGTTTATATTTAACATGTAGTTTTGTGTGTATAAAATGTATGTATGCACATTTAGGTATATATCTATATTTATTAAGTGTGTCTATATGCACGTATCTCTATGTGTGTATATGTGCATATAGATATGTTTTATGCATATACATGTGTGTATGTGTATGTATGTATAAGTGTATGTGTGTGTATGTGTATGTATAAGTGTATGTGTATAAGTGTATGTGTGTATGTGCATGTGTATGTGTAAGTGTGTGTGTATATGTATGTATGTGCATGTGTATGTGTAAGTGCATGTGCGTATGTGTATGTATGTGCATGTGTATATGTATGTATGTGCATGTGCGTGTAAGTGTGTGTATATGTATGTATGTGCATGTGTATGTATATATGTGTATGTGTAAAAGTGTATCATGTATGTATGTGTGTGCATGTGTATGTGTAAGTGTATGTGTGTGTATGTGTAAGTGTATGTGTGTGTATGTGTATGTGTAAGTGTATGTGTAAGTGTATGTGTAAGAGTATGTGTATAAGTGTATATGTATGTATGTGCATGTGTATGTGTAAGTGTGTGTATATGTATGTATGTGTATGTGTAAGTGTGTGTATATGTATCTATGTACTGGATCTCATGCCCTTTCGACACAAAGCCACGGGGTTGAAAAACATACACGTCTTCATGCAAGTCACCATTCACAAATGCAGTTTTAATGTCCAACTGATGTACATTCCAAGCATGATGGGCTGCAAGTGCACAGATGCTCGAACAGTAGTCATACAACATGTAGGTTAATGCCTCTTTCCTGTGCATAATCCTTTGCAACAAGCCTAGCCTTATACTTGTCAACTATACCATCAGGTTTACGCTTCAGCTTGTATACCCACTTAGTGCCAATGGCCTTCTTGCCAGGAGGCAAGTCACATAAAGACCAAGTACCATTCTTCATTATTGCATCATATTCAGATTGCATAGGAGCCATCCAATTTTCTGAATTTTGTGCTTCATCAAACAAAACAGGCTCAGTCTCATCACAGACACTAGATGCAGCCATAGCATAGCAATTTGATGCAGAAGATGCACTATGAGAGCCTAATCGAGTATGATATGATAGAGGTGCATCTAATTTGCTATCATGCAAGGTCTGAACCAGCCATTTTGCCATAGTTCTTGCCTGCTTAATATCAGTTCTCTCATCAATAAGTGCATCATGTAAATCTGCATCATAAATGGAATGATCTACATGATCACATGAAACCTGCAAAGGCTAAGAAGTTGCCTCATTAGAACCGGCACTAGATTGTCCACCTGTAAAAAGAGGCAGCAAAGTATCATACATGTCTTTGGAGCTAACAGATGTCTCCTTAGTACATGAAAGCAATGGCTAAATAGCATCCTCCACAAAAACAACATCACGGCTAACCAGAATGTGTTTAGTCTGTGGCTGATACAGATGATACCCTTTACTTTCAGAACTGTACCCAACAAAAATACATTTTACTGCTTTATCATCCAATTTTCTGCGATGTTGTTCGAGCACTAATGCATATGCCAAACAACCAAAAACACGCAGATGAGCAATAGATGGCTTGCGATCATGCCGAGCCTCATATGGAGAGATAGACTGCAGCGCTTTAGTGGGACACCTGTTCAGTACATATGTTGCACACATGACAGCCTCTAGCCAAAAACTATGTGGTAAAGCCTGACTCTTGACCACACACCTCGCCATCTCCATGAGAGACATGTTCTTTCGTTCAGAGACTCCATTCTGTTGAGGTGTATATGGTACTGTACACTGGTGTTTTATCCCACATTCAGCTAGAAATGCATTAAAAGACATATATTCCCCCCCTCGATCTGAACGGAGGGTGCCTATTTTACATGCTGACAGATTTTCAGCCAAAACCAAAAACTGTTTGAAGCACATGAACACTTCGGACTTTGCCTTCAATGGATGTACCCATGCATGCCTCGAAAAATCATCAATGAAAGTCACGAAGTAAAGATAATTTCCAAAAGAAGGTGTCTGCATAGGACCACAAACATCACTACGTACAAGCTGCGATTTCTGAGTAGCCCGAACTTAACCATCTTTTGGAAATGAGGAACGTTGCATTTTGCCCAAAATACAGCCTTCACAAACGTGTTTTCCAGGTGCCTCAAGTTTGGGCAAAGAGGACACCATTTCAGATTTCTGGAGGCATAGCAAACTAACAAAATTCACATGAACAAAGTGTGCATGCCAAAGCTTTGCATCTGATATAGCCTGAGAATCATGTATTGCGCATGCCCAATCACTTATAGATCTTTCATAGTCTATGAGCTTATACAGCCCACAACATAAAATGCCAGAAGCAATAATCAGGTCACCATCGCCAATCTTGGCTAATACACACAAACCCTCACACACACCTCCTCTCTTCTTTTCTCCCCTTTTTCCTTTTACCCCCTTTTTTCACAACCACTCTTTCCATCTCACTTTCCTTCTTTCTCTCATTCTCTCTCTTCCGTCCTCTACCTATATGAAATTGAAGAGCTTTTTTTTTTCAAAATATTCTCGAAGATAGAATTCAAAGGCCAGCGAAGACACTCACTACAAAATTGATGCTCAGGTCCTCAACTACTATAGCAGCTATGCAAATATACTGACCCGAAATGATACAATTATTAACACCCAAGGACCCAGGATCGGCTTGTCACAAGTAATAATCATTGCCCCTTAAGGATCAGAATGAAATGGTAAAGTCGTGACACTGTGAAGAAGTCAAACTAAGGAAGATGGTACACGTAGAGTTTTCCAGAGTTCTTTTCATGGGCTTTGTGTGATGCTGTGTCTTTCTTATTTATGCAAGATAATGTCATTTCACAAGGACTCCATGATGGGAATGCATGTAATGCTATTGGGTTTATCCATTTGGGGCCGCCTAGATAGTTTCTTATTCCAATTATATGATCAGTGTGAAAAAAAACAACCATAGGATCCAATGCTTGCCGTCATTGGGGGGTTCATCGCCCTGCTCTAGAACACGAATCCATGCATCTAATAATCCCCATCACCAATGCTGTGATAAATAAATGTTTCTTCCATTTAACTTCCTAGTTCCGCTGCCAGGCTTTAATGATTTCCCTTCCGCCTTATGTTATGCAGCACCTGTAGCATCAAGTGCCTTTTCTCCCAGCAACGAGAGGGATTTCCCGTCGTATTCCCCTTCTGTGTCCAGCAACTCTCCTCAGAAAGGTCGCCAAGATACCCTCCTTTGCTTTCTTACTGCTGCCAACAAACTCTTAAAGCAACTCCAGCAACCCCTTCTTCAGTTCCCCCTCCTGCACAGAGCGAACCTTCCCCAAAAAAAAACCCAGCAGATGTCTTCTCTTTCCCCCTACGGATGGAACCGAAATAGTAGCAGTCAGAAAAATCTCCAGAAAATGGAAGCCGAAGAAGCAGAAGAAGCCCCCTGAACATCTGTTCCCCCCCCCCCCCAGCTCGTGTGCATTCATGGGCACTTCCCCTCCCTCTGTAGAGCAGTTGGCAGCACTTCCTCCTTGCATACCTGCGTGAGTACCATACAGACAGAGAGGAGGAAAACAAAAAACCAAGTGAAGTAAAAAGATCTCCCCCCGATCACCCAGCTGGATGTTGATTCCCAAAGAAAAGAACCTCCCTTCCATTCATGGCTAAATGCCCTCCCTCGTGTGTATTTAGATGCCTTCAAACCCCCCTGTAAGAACTCCTGTCAGTCGGCTCCACCGTGCAAAATCAAGCCACCTCTGCATTATTGGACAGAGCACAAATATCCAACCCACAAGCTTTACAAGAAGCCCCCCCACAGACTAGACCCCAAAGATGTGAATCATAAATTGTTAATATGCTTGAGATTTCAACTAGAGCCCATTAATATCATTTGCAAATAATTCCAATATTTGAGGATCTAACTAATTCGGTTACGAAATCCAGCCACAACCAAATGAACTGACACCAACACTGTAACCATAACCCCCCCAACTATCCATGACCTCCCACACAAGCAGCTGCTTATGACCTTCATAGCCGGAGCATGGAGATCATCCAGTAGACAAGACCAATCCTGGAAACCATCTGACCTCACTGATACAAGAAAAGCATGGTATTCATTAGTGCTTCCCATGACCTTTTTCACAAGCATCAAAGAAGATTGTCTGCTGACTCTTTTGCTTCCCTTAGCTCCACAGAGCTATGCAAGTCTGCACACTAAGGCATTAAGATTTTCTCTTTCCTATCCCTGTGATACACTTTTTTTTTCTCTTCCAAGTACCCACCATCCAATGTTTGACCTATATCATGAAGACGTGTTAGCACAAAAAAACACAATCATAAACACAGTTAACATCTTGTTTTTGAAGACAAAAGATTGTCTTGTTCAGCTAGTTTTCTTTTCAGCCTACTAACATGAAATACTAGGTGAAGTAGGAAATCATCTAGAATCTCTAACTCATAAGCCAAATTCATAACCGTTTTGAGATTTTTGAGAGGGACACAAAATCTTGGAGATATTTTAGGATAGGTTCATGTTTTCAAAGTTTCAAATTTCTCAATAAATTTTAAATATACTTGTTCTTCAACCTTTAGGATAGGGTCATGTTTTCAAAGTTTTAGATTTCTAGAGAAATTTTAAATATACTTGCCTCTTGGATTTGCTATATCTTTTAGCTCTATCATGGGATTTCCTCACGTTTTCTTTATGTATGTTTAGCTTAAAGTTCATATCTTCCATAAAATCTTTAACTGCTTAGACTTTCCCATTTTGCGATCCAACTGCATACAATGGCATTGGTTGGAACACCTACATTAACATAAAGGGACTATATTAAGTTGTTGAATGCTTAACACTATTTTAAGAAAACTCAATTACCATCATTTTGGTTTGAAGATATGTAGTCTTGTAACATATCTTCGAGTATTTTATCAACCCTTCCTCTTTGCCCATCCGTTTGTGGATGTTCTTCTATTTATTTCTAACCTATGAAAAACAACTCTCCATAAATGACTAGTGAATTTCCAATCTATATCAGACACTATGTCTTGTGGTAGACCATACAAGTCATTAGAAATGTTCCATAAACATTTTAGCTAGTTCTCAAGTTTCAACTATAGTTCGAGTAGGAATAAAATGAGCCATTTTAGTCATTGGTCAACTATGACCCAAATTGCATCGTGTATTTTGTGGGTTTGAAGGAAAGCTTGTAATAGAGTCCATGGAAATACTTTCCCTTTTCCATTGGGAATTTCCAAAGGATGTAACAACCTTCCTATCTTAAACTTCTTTGCTTTATTTACTTGATATTTGGTACACCTAAGTACGAAGTTATGTACATCTTTAAGTACACTAGGCCAATAAAACTACCTTTTTATCAATTAATAAGTTTTTTTGATTCCTAGATGGTTGACACTTGGGGCATCACGACATTCAAACAAAACTTTCCTTCTGAGTTCTTGATCGCAAAATACACATACCTTTCTTTTGTATAATAAATAGTCATCTTGAAGACTATAATGTCTAAAATTATCTTTAGATGATAAGTGTGTACTTTGGTTTAAAGCCTTCTTCCATACTTCCTTAAAATTTTTATATTCTTCATACTTGCCTTTCATCAACTCTATTAAGTCATTGGAGATTTGTATGAAACTCAAAGAATTCAATATAGGCATATGTCTTAAAGCATCTACCACTACATTGACTTTCCCTCTTTGACACATGAGTTCATAATCAAAATCTTGGAGTATCTTGGCCCATCTAGCATTTCTACTTGGTAACTCATGTTGGTTTGCAAAACACTTGATACTTGCTTGATCAAAAACTTTAGTCACTTTGGCACCAAACAAGTAATGTCTCAATTTCTTTAGACCATGCAGAATGGCATAAAGCTCTTTCTCATAAGTAAAATAATTGTGTTGAGCTAAGTTTAGATTTTGACTTTCAAAAGCAATTGGTCAACCATTTTGATTCATCAATGTTCCAATTGCTAAATCACTAGCATCTTTTTCAACCAATAAAGGGTTCATTTGGATCTATTATGTGTAGAACCTGGGCTGGTGTTGAGGCTTTCTTAAGTTCCATAATTTTTTCCTATTCCTTATCCCAAGTAAGGCTTTTAGGATTTCTCTTCAGCTTTTCAAATAGAGGGATTAAGATCTTTGCAAAGTTTGGTACAAAATTTCTATAATATCATGCTAACTCTAAGAAACTTTGAAGTCCTATAATAGTTTTAAGGTGTTGCTAGTTGTGAATAACTTGCACCTTTTCAAGATCAACTTGAATTCATTTCTCAAATATAATGTATCCAAGATATCTAATTTTTGTTGAAAGAATTCACACTTAGCTTCCTTACCATATAGCTTCTTCTCTCTCATAACTTGGAAAATCTTTTCCAAATGTTCTAGATTGGAAATTGTATCTTGACTATAGACGAGAATGCCATCAAGGAAATCAATTATAAATTTTCCCAAGCATGGACTTAGGATAATGTTCATCAAATTCTATGAATGTAGCAGAGGCATTCATTAATCAAAAAGGTATGACTAAGAATTCAAAATGCCCATACTTAGTTTTGAAAGTTTTTTTGGAGACACCTTCATATTTGATTCTAATTTGGTGATATCCTTGACAAAAATAAAGCTTTGAAAATATATTTTCTCCCTTAAATTGATCAAATAGCTCATCTATTTGGATCATTATATATTTATTATTTATCAAAACTTATTTAAAGCTCAATAATCAATACATAGCCTCATTGACACATCCTTTTTCTTAACCCAAAGGATAGGTGGTTCCCAAGGAAACTGGATGGGTTGAATAAATCCTTTATTCAGGTATTCCTTCAATTACCTTTCCACTTCTTCTTGTACAAAATATGGGAGTCGGTAGGGGGGGTTTACATATATACCTTCATAAGTTCAGAGATATCCAAACTTACAAACTCAAGATATAGAACACAAACACATACACATTGGGAGGGGGGGGAAGCACACACAACAACAACAACAACAACAATTAAACAAAAGCAAGAGACTTAAGATCAATATAAGACATGAAAAAAATACAAACAAGAAAGAAAATCAATACAAACTGATACACACAAAAAAAACAGTTAATGAAAAATGAAAAGTGATAATAATAATAATAATAATTTTTAAAAATAAAAAATAAAAATAAAATAGAAAATAAAAAATACATAAAAATAAAAAATAAATTAAATAAATAATTTAAAATATATATATAATTATAAAAGATAATAAATAAAAATGAGAATAATTACATAAATTTAAAAAATAAATAAATAATGCCCAATTTGAGTCATAATACCCAACCAAATATTATTCTTATTCATAAAGAATACAATAATCAATGGTTCCTTTATTACATATCTCAGTATCTGCATGCTTACCTTCCAATGAGTTTGGCAAGGCTTATTACAGAACCTACTTACTACTCTAATAGTGTAAGAGATATCTGATCTATTATTGCATAAGTAGATGATACTTCCAACTAATTTCGTGTATCTTCCAATATCCACTGGAGGTGAAGTATCTTCAATAGATAATTTTCTGTTGACCTCCATAAGTCTAGAAATTTCCTTGCAATCCTCCATGTCAAATGCCTTCAATATTTCTTTTGCATATTTTTGTTGAGAGATGAAAATCTTCCCTAGTTCTTGCCAAACTTCAAGGCCTAAGCAATAATGCATTAAGCCCAATTCTATCATTTGAAATTCTAAACTCAGGGCATCTTTTTTTGTTGAAGAAGAGCATCATCATTTCTTGTAATCACAAGGACATTTACATAGAGTACAAGCACAATTGTCTTCCCTCCTCTCTTTAGAGCATACAAGTTAGCATCAAAAGCACATCTTTAGAAACCTAGATCCAAGAGATACTTATCTATCTGCAAGTACCATGCTCTAGGGGCTTGTTTCATCCCATGTAATGCCTTCTTCAACTTACAAACCGTGTTCTCTGAATGGGGATCCTCAAACCCTAGTGGGTGAGACACATATACCTCCTCCTTGAGGTCGATTTGACATCCATGTGATGGATTGGCCAATGCTTATGTGTAGTCATAGCTAGTACTACTCGGATAGTAGCCATCCTTGCAGTCAAGGAAAATGATTCACAAAATTCAATGCCTTCAACATGTGAGTAGCCCTGTGCAAAAAGTCTTTCTTTGTACTTTTCCAGTGTACCATCAGTCTTGTACTCTAGATTCCAAATCCACTTGGTGCCAATGAATTTATGCTTAGGGGGTTGATCAACTAGCTCCCAAGTTCCATTCTTCATGATATTGTTGTATTTTGTTTGCATGCATCCCTCCAATTCGGATCGTGGAGTGCCTCTTCCACATTGGTTGGTTCCTTTTCTTGTTCTTGAATGAGCTCAGCCATCAGGGCTATGTTTACAATATGGGCACTTGCCCGTGTTTGTTCCTCTATTCTTTGTGATCAGCTCACTCCATTTGCAAGCTATTCTAGTGACTATGGGATGGGGTTTGCAGAATCATGGAGCTACCTCACCCAATGTGGCAACAAATTTTTTGCTTGGGTGATGACAGGTTGGTAATTTTCAGGCTCATCATTTGAAGATGATGCTTCCTTCTCTTGTGTAGAAGGGATAACTCTTGGGCCATCTTTGAAGTGGATTTCCCCTTCACCTGATGATAAAGTAGAAGCTCTCTTTTCCTCCTCCACTGCATGTGGTTGTGCCTCCTTAAACACCACATCGCAGCTCACCATGATCTTCTTAGACTCACGTTCATAAAGATTATAAGCCTTCTTATCTTCATTGTACCCTAAGAAGATACATGTGATGTTTTTTGGTTGAAGCTTGTTTCTCTCCAAATCTAGAATATGTACATAACATTCACTTCAAAATAATTTGAAATGGGAAATAGATGGCTTTTTACTAGTGTAGGCCTCTTGTGGAGTCTTTCCATCAAGTGCCTTGGTGTAGCTTTGATTCAAGATGTAGATAGCATTGTTGATAGCCTCTACCCAAAATTGATTAGGCAAACCCTTTCCCTTCAATGTGCACCTTTTCTATCTCCATGATGGTTCGATTCTCACATTTTGAAACACCATTATATTGAGGGCAATGTGCCATTGTGAGTTGATTCTTGATTCCTTTACTCTTGAAAAAATCTTCAAACTTTGATGATGTGAACTCACCACTACTATTTGTCCTGAATTTCTTCATCTTCTTCCTTGTTTGAGTTTCAACAAGTTGAAGCCATTCTTTAAACTTACCAAAAGCTTGAGACTTATCACAAAGGAATTACACCCACATCTTCCTAGTATATTCATCGACAAGTAACATGATGTAGGAAGATCCGCCCAAAGCTTGTGTAGGCATTTTTCCACACAAATCAGCATGCACCAACTCTAGAGGATAGCTTGCTCTGTTCTTTTTTTCTTATGGAAATGCCTTCCTTTGTTGCTTGTCCATCATGCAAGCTTCACATGGTTCCTTCATTTCCATAATTGATGGTAATTGTGCAACTATACCCCTGCGATGCATCTCCCTCGATACAGGGTATCTGATGTAATTCAATCTTTGATGAAATAGCTTACTTTTGTCTGCAACTTGTAGTGGTTGTAAGAACATACAACTGATACAAGTTGTCCCTCCTTATGCCAGTTCTAACAACATTTTTGTTACTATCCATAATGTTAGCTCATGTGTTATTGAAAGATACTTGATGACCATGATCAGTTATAGAAGCTACTAAAAGTAGATTTCGTTTGATTTATGGAACATACAATACATTTGAAAAATTTCTAACATCCCCATTGAAATTAATGAAAAAAATTGTACCTTTGCCCTCTAAAGGACTATTGATATATTTAGGTAGTGATGTGTGTGAACACATTAGGACCGCTCAGGGCACTCTTTTCCCTCTTTTAGGAGGTTTTTTCCCCCCTCTTGTATATACGCATATAACCCTAATGGATCACTTATCTTTGTACATTCTAGTGGTAATACATTTAATATTGTGTGTTGTGCTCCAAGCTTCTTTTTCTTCCTTGTGTTGTTTGTGTGCTTCGCAGATCTCAAACTCCAACAATTGGTATCAATGTAGGTTGTCCCTTTATCCAGGGCATCATTGATACTCCTCCGGTCATAGTCTTAGAATTGCACGAAAATTGATGAGCATACTCAGGGTGATTAGAAGATCAAAACAACTTTGTTGTTTGATGTCAAAATCATGATTTGAGCTCATTTCGACCTTCAAACGCACTATCGTAGTGCTATGCAGGTGATTTTGTCTTTTTGTTCCAAAGATATATATAGGTTTCGATTTGCCCATATAAGCATCTCAAAGTTTGCTACAGGTTTAGTAGAACTCAACAAGATAACCCTGTTCAACTTTTTGAGATACAATCATTTTTCTGCATCAGGGTATTTTTGTCAGTGGCCATGGCTGAAAGCAATGATGTATTCCGTATGTTGGATATTGAGGATAAGTTGGATGGTACCAATTACCCATTATGGGCTTATATGATGCGTCATGTATTGGTTGCAAAAGGATTGTGCAATATTGTGCAGGGTGTTGAAAAATTTCCTATTACACCTACAAACAATTGTTGAAGGTGATGTAGACGACATTGAAGATGGCGATATTCTTCATGTTCCTATTCATGTTGCGATTCCTGTTGCACCTACTATAGGGAAAATTTGTTGGGATGGCAAAGATGCTCAGGCACATGCATTGATAGCCTTGTCTATCAAACGTGCCATTATTCCTCACATTCGCTCTTGTAGAAAAGCTAAGGATGCTTGGGATACACTTATCACTTTATTCCAGGCAAGGAATGAGGCTCGTCTTGCCTACCTCCAAAATAGTTGGAGAGTGAGCACATGAATGAAGGAGATTCCATGGACAGTTTTCTAACAAAGATCAAAGATTTGAAGGAACAGTTGATTTTCGCTGATGAAGTCTTGCCTGATAGTTCACTTATGCAGACTGTTCTGAATGGTCTTCCCAATTCATATCAGAGTTTTGCTTCTACTCTTCATTTGATGATGGAAGGCAATCCAAATGCCTTAGCATTTGCAGAGTTAGTTGCAAGAAGATAAGTCTAGGCAAAATAGGTCTATTATGCATGTTGCAGATCAAGCTTTCTTGGCTAGTCAGAAGGGAAAAGATAAATGGAGCTCTTCTACTAGTAAGCAGAAATCTGCTAATTTTGCACAATAAAAGAAGGATGATAGAGATGAGAAGAAAACAAAAAAGCAGAAATTGTTTTGCAAATACTGTAAAGGAAACAATCATGTCATAAAGAGTTGTCCAAAATTGGCTGCTAAGAGGCAAGGAAGAAAGAGGTTGGAATGGTTATTGTAAAGGCCTCTACACCCAAAGCACAGTCTGCTAATCTTGTGCAGAATGAAGAATGGGCATTTACTGTTGATATATTTAGGTAGTGATGTGTGTGAACACTCTAGGATCGTCGGGGCACTTTTTCCCTCTTTAGGAGGTTTTTTTCCCCCGGTTTGTATATACGCCTATTGCCCTAATGGGCTACTTATCTTTGTACATTCTCTAGTAATACATTCAGTATTGTGTGTTGTGCTCCAAGCTTCTTCTTCTTCCTTGTGTTGTTCGCATGCTTCCGCAAACATCTAACTCCAATAATTGGTATCAGATCAGGTCGTCGCTTCGTCTAGGGCGCCGTCGACACTCCTCCGTTTGCAGTCTCAAAATCGCACGAATTTTGGTGAGCATACTCCGCATGTTTCTGAGATCAAAACAGGTTCATTCTCTGGTGCCGAAATCGTGATCTAAGCTCATTTCGGCCTCCGAATGCACTATCGCAGTGCTTGTGCAGGATATTTCGTCTTTTTGTGCCAAAGGTATATACCAGTTTTTGTTTGCCACTATAAGCGTATCTAAGTCTGTTACAGGTCTAGCGGAATTCGTCTGGGCAGTTTTGTTCAACTTTTTGAGATATAGTCAATTTTCTACATCAAGGTATTTTAGTCACTGGCCATGGCTGGAAGCAGTGATGTATTCCGTATGTTGGCTGTTGAGGATAAGTTGGATGGTACCAACTACCTGTTATGGGCTTATATGATGTGACATGTGTTGGTTGCAAAAGGATTGTGGAACATTGTGCAGGGTGTCGAAAAACGTCCTATCACACCTGCAACTGTTACAACTGCAGGTACTGAAGCTGATGCAAAAGGTGTCGAAGATGATGATATTCTACATATTCATGTTCGTGCTACAGTTTTTGTTGCACCTACTGCAGAGCATATTCACTGGGATGGCAGAGATGCCCAAGCACATGCATTGATAGCTTTGTCCGTCAAACGTGCCATTATTCCTCACATTCGCTCTTACAGAACAGCTAAGAATGCTTGGGATACACTTACCACATTGTACCAAGCTAGGAATGAGGCTCGTGTTGCTTACCTCCGAAAACAGTTGGAGAGTGAGCACGTGAATGAAGGTCATTCTATGGACAGTTTCCTAACGAAGATCAAAGACTTGAAGGAACAGTTGATTTCTGCTGATGAGGTTATACCAGATAGCTCACTTGTGTAGACCGTTCTGAATAGTCTTCCTGATTCATATCAGAGTTTTGCTTCTACTCTTCGGTTGATGACGAAAGGCAATCCAAATGCCTTATCATTTGAGGAGTTAGTCTCTATTCTATTGCAGGAAGATCAGTCCAGGCAGAACAACTCCATTATGCGAGTTGCAGATCAAGCTTTCCTGGCTAGTCAGAAGGGCAAAGGAAAATGGAGCTCTTCAACTAGTAAGCAGAAATCTGCTAATTCTGCATATTCGAAGAAGGTAGATAAAGATGAGAAGAAATCAGAAAAGCAAAAACTGTTTTGTAAGTACTGTAAAGGGAATGATCATATCATAAAAAACTATCCAAAACTGGCTGCTAAAGAGGCAAAGAAGAAAGAGGTTGGAATGGTTGTTGCAGAGGCCTCTACACCGAAAACAGAGTCTGCTAATCTTGTGCAGGAAGAAGAATGGGTGTTTACTACTGTTTGCAGTTTTGACCCATCTTCTCATGAGCAGTGCATGTCTGCACTAGACTCAGATGTTTGCCCGGTATTTTGACAGTGGGGCAACCAAACATATTACCTCGCAGTGCAGTTTCTTCTCTTCACTCAAGCCTGCCCCTACATGGAATACTATTACATGCGCCAACAACTCCTCTTATCCTATAATGGGAGTTGGTAAGATCATTTTGACTATTGCTGATGATAGTTCTTTCACTTTGTCAGATGCTTTATTTGTGCCAGGGATCAAGAACAACCTGTTATTAGTTTCTGCATTAGCCAAGATTGGCTTGGTTGTGAAATTTGTTGATGACAGGTATACAGTTCATGATCTGTCAAATGGCGATATGATTATTGCTTCTGGCATTTTATGTCATGGGTTGTATAAGCTCATAGACTATGAAAGATCTGTAAATGATTTGGCATGTGCAGTAAATGATTCTCAGGCTATGTCAGATGCAAAGCTTTGGCATGCACGCTTTGGTCATCTGCATTTTGCTAGTTTGCTACGCCTGCAGAAATCTAAAATGGTGTCCTCTTTGCCCAAACTTGAGGCACCTGGAAAACATGTTTGTGAAGGTTGTGTTTTGGGCAAAATGCAACGTTCTTCCTTTCCAAAAGATGGTTCAGTTCGGGCTACTCAGAAATTGCAGCTTGTACATAGTGATGTCTGTGGTCCTATGCAGACACCTTCTTTTGGGAATTATCTTTACTTCGTGACTTTCATCGATGATTTTTCTAGGCATGCATGGGTATATCCATTGAAGGCAAAGTCCAAAGTGTTCATATGCTTCAAATAGTTTTTGTTTTTGGCTGAAAATCTGTCAGCATGTAAAATGGGCACCCTCCATTCTGATCGAGGGGGGCAATACATGTCTTCTGATTTTAATGCATTTTTGGCTGAACGTGGGATAAAACACCACTGTATAGTGCCATATACACCTCAACAGAATGGAGTCTCTGAATGAAAGAACAGGTCACTCATGGAGATGGCGAGGTGTATGGTCAAGAGTCAGGCTTTACCACATAGTTTCTGGCTTGAGGCTGTTATGTGTGCAGCATATGTACTGAACAGGTGTCCCACTAAAGCGCTGCAATCTATCACTCCATATGAGGCTTGGCATGACCGCAAGCCATCTGTTGCTCATCTGCGTGTTTTTGGTTGTTTGGCATATGCATTAGTGCCTAAACAACATCACAAAAAATTGGATGATAAAGCAATAAAATGTATTTTTGTTGGGTACAGTTCTGAAAGTAAAGGCTATCGTCTGTAACATCCACAGACTAAATGCATTTTGGTTAGCCATGATGTTGTTATTGTGGAAGATGTTATTCAGCCATTGCTTTCATGGACGAAGGAGACATTTGTTAGCTCTAAAGACATGTATGATACTTTGCTTCCTCTTTTTACAGGTGGACAGTCTAGTGTTGGTCCTAATGAGGCAATTTCTTAGCCTTTGCAGGTTTCATGTGATGATGCAGATAATTCCATTTCTGATGCAGATGTACATGATGCACTTATTGATGAGAGAGCTGATATTGAGCAGGCAAGAACTATGCCAAAATGGTTGGTGCAGACCTTGCGTGAACGCAAATTAGATGCATCTCTCTCATATCGTACTCGATCAGGCTCTCATAGTGCCTCTTTTGCATCAGATTGCTATGATATGGCTGCATCTAGTCTCTGTGATGAGAATGAGCCTGTTTCGTTTGATGAAGCACAAAATTTAGAAAATTGGATGGCTGCTATGCAATCTGAATATGATGCAATAATGAAGAATGGTACTTGGTCTTTATGTGACTAGCCACCTGGCAAGAAGGCCATTAGCACTAAGTGGGTATACAAGCTGAAGCGTAAACCGCATGGTACAGTTGACAGGTATAAGGCTAGGCTTGTTGCAAAGGGTTATACACAGGAAAGAGGCATTGATTTTGATGAGACCTTTGCACCTACATGTCGTATGACTACTGTTCGGAGCATTTGTGCACTTGCAGCCCATCATGGTTGGAATGTACATTAATTGGACATTAAAACTTCATTTTTGAATGGTGACTTGCATGAAGAAGTGTATGTTTTTCCATGGCTTTGTGCAGAAAGGGCATGAAAACCAGGTGTGCAGGTTAAAGAAGGCATTATATGGTTTAAAGCAAGCACCATGTGCTTGGTATGAGAAGATACATGCCTATCTGATTGCACATGGTTTTGAGAACAGTCCAACTGAAAGCACCTTATATGTTAAGCGTGCTGATGATGTGCTTCTGATCATTGTTGTCTATGTTGACGACATGCTGCTCACTAGTCCTATTGAGAAGCATATTGCTGATTTTAAGGCTGATTTGCATGCCTCGTTTGAGATGTCTGATTTGGGGCATTTGCATCACTATTGGGCATTCAGTTTATGCAAGTTGATGGTGGAATGCCTTTGTGTCAAACAAAATTATTGACACATTATTGCAGCGTTTTGGCCTTGAAGACTGTAAGCCTATTGCCACTCCTATGGAGACAGGTTTACGATTGAGTCTTCATGATGCTAGAGATGCATTTGATGTTGTTCTCTATCAGCAGGCAGTTGGATGCCTGATTTACTTATGCATTACTCGGCCAGATATTCAGTTTGTTGTCTCATAGATGAGCAGATTTATGCATTGCCCAGGTGTCAAGCATTGGCAGGCGGTTAAGTGCATCTTTCGCTACTTGAGTGGTACTCGGCTACTTGGGTTGTTTTATCCCAAGGGGGGATCACTACCGCCAGATTTCATGCTTTTTCTGACTCAAATTGGGTTGGTTGCTATGACACTCGTGTTTCCACTAGTGGCTTTTGCTTCATGCTTGGTAGCTCATGTATATCTTGGTTGAGCAAGAAGCAGCCTACTGTGGCCACTCCAGTTGTGAGGCTGATTATAGGGCAGCTTTCACAGCTACTATTGAGTGTGTGTGGCTCAGACGCCTTATGGCTAATTTGGGTGTTGGTCAGTCTTCTACCACCACCATCTTCACTGACAGTCAAAGCACATTGGCAGTTGCGAGGAACCCTGTGTTCCATGCTGGCACTAAGCACATTGAGGTGCATTATCATTATGTCAGGGAGAGGTTCTCTGTCGGGGAGATCAGCTTGGCATATGTGCCCACGCAGGAGAACATTGTAGACCTTTTCACGAAGGCTTTGCCTAGGGAGAAGTTTGAAGCTTTCCGCAAAGCTTTGGGCTTACTTCCATTTGTGGAGTGATTTCCACATAGCTTGGAACTTCCTTATACATGAGTGCCAGCTACTTGTTCACCGCATCACTCCCAGGGGGGGATTTGTTGATATATTTAGGTAGTGATGTGTGTGAACACTCTAGGACCGCCGAGGCACTTTTTTCCCTCTTTAGGAGGTTTTTTCCCCCGGCTTGTATATACGCCTATTGCCCTAATGGGCTACTTATCTTTGTACATTCTCTAGTATATACATTCAGTATTGTGTGTTGTGCTCCAAGCTTCTTCTTCTTCCTTGTGTTGTTCGCGTGCTTCCGTACACATCTAACTCCAACATTTACCACTGTTTTCAATTATGATCCATGTTCTTATAAAGAGTGTATATTTGCAGTAGACTTAGATGTTTGGTAATTTGATAGTGGGGCAACCAAACATATTACCTCGTAGCATAATTTCTTCACTTCACTTGAGCCTGCCCCTATAGGGAATACTGTCACATGTGCCAACAACTCGTCTTATCATGTTATGGGAGTTGGTAAGATCATTCTAACTACTGGTAATGGTAGTTCTTTTACATTGTCGGATGCTTTATTTATGCTAGGGATTAAGAAGAATCTGTTATCAGTTTTAGCTTTAGCCAAGATTGGCTTGGTTGTCAAATTTGTTGATGATAGATGTTCAGTTCATGATCTATCAAATGGCAATGTCATTATTACTTCTAGCATTTTATTTCATGAGTTGTATAAGATCATAGGCTATGAAAAATATGTCAATGATTCAGCATGTGCAGTACATGATTCTAAGGCTACGTCAGATGCAAAGCTTTGGCATGCATGCTTTGTTCATATGAATTTTGCGATTTTGCTATGCTTGCAAAAATCAGAAATGGTTTCCCCTCTGTCCAAACTTTAGGCACCTAGTAAACATGTCTATGAAGGCTATATTTTGGGCAAAATGTAGCATTTCTTGTTCCCAAAAGATGGTTCAGTTTGAACTACTTAGAAATTGCAACTTGTTCATAGTGATGTCTCTGGTCCTTTGCAGACACCCTCTTTTGGAAACTATCTTTACTTTGTGACTTTCGTTGATGATTTTTTCAGGTATGCATGGGTATATCTATTTAATATGTGCTTCAAACAGTTTCTAGTTTTGGTTGAAAATCTGTCAGTATGTAAAATGGGCACCCTTCATTTTGATCAAGGGGGGAATATATGTCTTTTGGCTTTAATGCATTTCTGCCTGATGTGGGATAAAACATCAATGTATAGTGCCGTATAAACCTCAACATAATGGAGTTGCTAAAAGGAAGAATGGTTCACTCATGGAGACGGCGAGATGTATATTCAAGAGTCAGGCTTTACCACATAGTTTCTGGCTTGAGGTTGTTATGTATGCAGCATATGTACATAACAGGTGTCCCACTAAAGCATTGCAGTCTATCACTCCATATGAGACTTGGCATGGTCATAAGCCATTTCTTGCTCACCTGTGTGTTTTGTGTTGTTTGGCATATGCATTAGTGTCTAAACAACAACACAAGAAATTGGATGATAAAGCAGTGAAATGTATTTTTCTTGGGTACATTTCTGAAAGCAAAGGCTGTCCTTTGTATCATCCACATACTAAATGCATTTTGGTTAGTCATGATATTGTTTTTGTGGAAGATGTTATTGAGCCATTACTTTCATGTACTAAGGAGACATTTGTTAGCTCCAAAGATATGTATGATACTTTGCTGCCTCTTTTTATAGGTGGACAGTCTAGTATTGGTCCTAATGAGGCAACTTCTCAGCCTTTACAGGTTTCATGTGATGATGAAGATCATTCCATTTGTGATGCAAATTTACATGATGCACTTGTTGATGAGAGAACTAATATTGAGGAGGCAAAAACGATGCCAAAATGGATTGTGCAGACTTTGCGTGATAGCAAATTAGATGCACCTCTATCATATCGTACTTGTTCTTGTTCTCATAGTGCTTCTTTTGCATCAGATTGCTATGCTATGGCTACCTCTAGTCTCCATGATGAGAATGAGCATGCTATCTCCCAGCCCTCGGACAGCCACTTGCCACTAGCCAAACCGTAACATACCCATTTCCATCCACCAATACATTTCCTCTCTCCCAACCCCTATCCACTGTACCCCTGTTAACCCCCTTAGAATCAACCCAAGTCACCCCATCTTCATTCTGGACAAACCTTGTAAATATACTCCAACAAGTTGAGAATTATAATAAAAACTCCCTTCCCCAACCCCACTCCCCCACATTTACTGCCACCACTAACACACCACCTACTGTTCCCGTATTCACAATTCACACTTCACACACTATCACATCCGATTCCATGGATATTTCACCATCCACAGGAGCACCCACCACCACGTATGTCCCACCATCATCACATTTCACTTCACTCATAAGCACATCATCCACTTTTCCCTTTCCCATTTCCCGACCCTTTGCATGTTCCACCTCTACCCATGCATCCACATCATTTAGTAATGCACTAGACACCATGGTTGAAGCGACCACTCAGCTTAAGCAAGAGTATAAATTATTGGAAGAAAATAACTTGGAGCTGTGCAATCTCTCGGCTCAACTCCAGGCACGCGTCGATGCCTTGGAACTAGGTAATACAGCACTACAACACCAAGTGACTACCCTCCAACAATCGAATGCAGATCTGGAAGCTAAGCGTATAGAGACATGTAAAGCTATGGAGGAACAACTCAGAGATCAATTGGGCCGCAACGCTAGATTACAAAGAAACATGACTCTACTTCGTCGACACTTAGTAGCGGCTCAGGAGGAGAACCGAAGGCTACAACAACAAAACCAGGAGAACCTAGAAGCGGCCATGGAAAACACCCCGGGAGCACCAATAGACCCTGCAAAATTCCAAGTTGTCCCCTCAGAGCATATTCAACAGGTTTTAGAAGGTTATGCAACCCTCTTGGAAGCCCATGATCAGTTGGCAGATCAGATAAAGGAATTACAAGGATCCAATGTACCGACAACACACCCACCCACACCTAAAGACACGGCCGATGCCGCTACTTCGCCAGAACCTGAACCTTCGACGAACAGTGAGGTACTCGAACTACGACAATAGGTTGCAGAACTAAAAATCAAGTTGCTACAATATGAACGACCTCCCTCTCCACCTGATCAAACCTTAGAAGAAGAAACAGTAGTCATTCCAGTGGAGGAGACATTTGAAGACAACTATGAGCCTCAACCCCTTCCAGGAGGCAGAATTACGGAGGAAGGCCAAGACACATATGAGGAGCCCCCGTCGGCATGGATGAAGCAGGTAGAGGAGATGGGCCACACTCACGATGAGCGCGTAGCAACTCAGATGATGGCCATGAAAACCATTGAGGATTCTATACTCAAGTCTGAATATTTCTCGAACTTGGCCCCTAGGCGGTTAATCACCAGTTCGGAGTTACAATATAAGCCCTATTTTGTACTGCTGGTTGATTATAATGTTGAGATCAAACGCATCACCAATAAGTGCCCTACTTTCGCCACCCAGTTCGAACCAGAAGATATACCAGAGGCAGCCAGAAAAGGGGCTATATTCCAACCTACTTGGAGGCAAAGATTACTTGAAACATACCCGAAAATGCTTAGAACATGGGATCACGCTCCCATGCATTTGAAGTATAACCCTTGCTTTGGTCCAGTACAAAGAAGAAGATCATGGAAAGCATTCGCCATCAAGGTTCAGAACAACGCAAATTGTAAAGAGTGGCTCAATTACCCCGCAATTGCACTCCCAACCAGCACACCTACAGTATCATACATGATAGCCACCATCAGACATTGGATGCCACGCCTCCACCCCATGCGGGATGTCGCCGCTCAAATGATGCTCAAAATTTTGGACATGATGCAAGTGGTGCTAAAGACTTTTCGAAATGTACGTAACATCCAGCCTTCAATTCCGGGCTTCATCAATGGTAATTATGATTTGCTATATGACATGAGCATGACCCCGAGCATTCGAGTAGCTTACGCATGGCATGCACGAATAAGATATCTCCCTGCCTGCTACAAGCAAACCTTTGATGATATGTTCACCACGGGGTTTTGGGAGGCACACTCAGAGGTGTTCGCGCCACGGCCCACTCATTTGCTACAACTCTTCGCGTGTGAACAAACGATGCATTCAGAACTCTACACGACGCCACAATCGAACATACCAGGAGCAGTCAATTGGGATGCCCTTCAGAGAGATTTGGTCCGGGGACTATGCATCAAGGAACAAGAAGTGGCAACCGACCTCCTGCAGAAGTACATTGATCAAACAGCGGAGCAAAGGTCTGTCAGAGGCGACAAACACTAGGGGGGGAGAGTGTTGACAGATGAAGCAAGTACGAGCATACACGCAGATCTAGCACTAAGGCAACCCATTAATTTTTTCCAAACCTTACACCACGTTAAAAGTGATTCTTATCACTAAAAACCCTTGTAAATATCATTTCACCTTTTTGTATCTCCATTTTGTACAAGCCGAGGAGTCCTCGAGCTTGGGGAGCCTTAGAAGTAGTTGCCTGCCAATTTTCATATTTTTTAGATCTCGTTTGAGCCCTCAAATAAGCCCTGGAACCTAATTTTTAACTAGGCCGGACACTAGGTCTGGACAGGGTCCAAGCTAGTCAAAAAAACTATAAATAGGGATAGAGAGCTCATTTTTGGGAGAGCTTCTTGTAGTTTTGAGCTTGTATGAGAACTTTGTTGCAATAGAAGTGATTCCATGGTCTGACTCTCTTTGTTCTTGCTGTGTGTGCGCGTGTGTGTATGTGTGTGCACGTTAGTGTGCTTCGCACTCACACATTTGTGCCTTCACTTGCTCGAGGTCTTCATACCATCCTCATGTCTTCCCAGATTGACATTAAAGGAGGTGCTACTCATCACTGAGCTACAGTCGCCGGTATAAGCATCGGTTTTTCCCAGGACAGTTGTCGGTATGGGCGTTGGTATGAGCATCGGTATTTCTGACGCTTATACCGATGCCCATACCGATGCATATACCGGCACCTATATCGGCGCTTTAGTTCTGACACGTATATTGATAACTACACCGATGTCGAGGCCAAAATGCGTCCGTTCAATTTCCTCGGTAGAAGCCTCGATATACACTCGATATCTTGTAGTGTTAGGGTTTCTTCTCTAATATAAGCAGCCATAAATCCTTCTCCTCTTGAGGTAGTAGGTAGGAAAACCTAGTGCAACAACAAGAAATAGAAGGAACACCAAACATAGCATCAACTTACTAAAATCAATGGATACACACACTTGAAGAAGACGAGGGCAGTAGCAAATAGGCTCCAAAACAGAATCTAGTCCTCCAAGAAGAAGCACTACACACTGTAGAAGTATAATGTAGATGAACACTTGTGCTCCTCTCAACCCCTTCTTCTATAGACAACCATCCCTCAAAGGCTCAAAGCCTCCATGCGTAAAATCTTACTAATAAAAATCATAAAAAGCGTCTATCGCTTTTTTGCATGAGACTTATGTATGCTTTATATGGGATGATGTGGCACTATTAATTTGAGTTATGGGAACTCCGATCATTGCTTTTTTGCAAGATTAAATTTCAGCTGAACAATTATAATTAAAATTTTACTGAAAAATATATTGCTAGAATTTAGGGTTTTAAATGCGAGTCCTTAAAGAGTACTTTCAAATATGCAATAATAATTTTTGATCATTTTTTACTATTTTGATCATCTCCATTCCTTAAAAATAGTGAAGATCTAAACTTAGGGTTTGCTCGAAATTTGTAGGTTGTTATTAAATACTCATCAACAAAGAAACAATAGCCACTTGTAGGCTTCTTGAGTCTCTATCACTTGACCAATTAAAGTTTGCAAATTTCGGAAGTAAAAATTTTGTGCATGAACTTTGATACTTGAGAAACAACAAACAATATGTAAGGATGTGTCCTACAAAGATAAATCAAGCAATGAATCTTGCATTTCAAATCTTTCTTGAAGTTTTTCAATGTACTTCCTCAGACTCATATAAATACAATTATTTTTATAAATGAATTCAATGCCAAGTTAATAATGTAAAGAACCAAAATCATTAACATAAAAAACGTTCTTAAGTTTGGCCTTAAAAAACTATAAATATGATTCTTTGCATACATGATGATCATAATCAAAGCATTTGTCTTTGACTTAACATAAAGAGTAGGAGAAGCTTGCTAGTTTTTAAAACCAATGGAAATGAGATATAAATGAATCTTCTTATACCAAGCTCTTATTGTTTACTTCAAACCATACAGAGCTTTGATTAGCTTACGAACAAGATATTCTTTACTTTTTTCTTCAAAGACCTTTGGTTGTTGAATGTAGACATCCTCATGAAGATCACCGTTAAGAAATGTTATGTTAATATCTAACTGGTATACTTTCCAACAAAAATGTGCAACTAAAAAAGTTACAATTTCGACTATGGTCATTTTAGACGTAGGAGCAAAACAACTAACTTGCCAATAGTAGCATTAATTTTTCTTTTGATCTTGAATATCCAATGATATGGTCCCAAAATTATCTGGATGGGCATCTTTAGTTAAAAGTGTCTCACCAAATATGAATTGGCCACCGACTGTGAACCGGCTACCTCCTTATTTGAGACTATAAATAGGACCCATGGGCTTGTTTGTGAGACATTCCTTGCGTGAGGCAGGTGGACTCTTGACCCTTTGGCAGAGCCTCATCACTCGTACAGGCTCCCAAGCTCGAGAGTGAGCCCGTGTTGGCTCTATGGTTGGGAGGTGAGTCTGAGCTCCTCCCTTCTTTTGTTCATGAATATGGATCGTGTCTTGTTTTGTCCAGTAAGGAGGATCCTAGAGGTTCTAACATTGGTATTAGAGTAGCTCTATGCTCATGTGGAAAAGTATGAACAATGTAAACAAAACCATCAAAACTCATGGAGCCGTCGTGGATCATGGCTCTGCTTGACATGCTTTTCACCCTCTTGCATAGGTAATATGGGACACTTCCATCAAGAGGGAGGAGGAAGAGAAGCACATGCAATCCGATGGTTGGAGAACACATGTAAGTCCCCCTCTCTTTGTGTTTTCCATCTAGGTAGGTGGCTAGATGTACTCTCCAGCCACACCCTTGCTAGAGCCATGGATTTTGCCTTTCCTCTATTGCAAAGAAGGGAAGGAAGCAACATGGGTTGCCCTTGTGTGTGGCTTGATAAAAAAAGGGGGGCTATGTAGGAGCATCCACCTTAAAAGAACAGATGCAAGAAAAAAGCACATGGAATATCTGATTTTTGGATGCCCTTCAACCTCAAAGAAAATTTGATGAGCATTGCTAATTTTTGTGCATGACGCATGCCTAGAGGTAAAGCCGTCATCAACCGCTTACAAGATGCATTCATTGGCTTGAGGAAATCACATGTGCACTTAGAAATGAAGGGGCCGGATGGGAAAAGATGAAAGGAATGGGATGGAGCTTGTAAGGAGGATGAGATAGCCACCATATCTATTGGTTGCCCCCACTTTGCACCTTGTTGATATATCTCAGTAGTGATGTGTGTGAACACACTTAGGATCATCAGAGCACTTTCTTCTCTCTTTAGGAGGCTTTTTTCCCTGGCTTGTATATATGCCTATAGCCTTAACAAATTACTTATCTTTGTACATTCACTTGGTAATAATACATTCAATATAATGTGTTGTGCGCCAAGCTTCTTTTTCTTCCTTGTGATGTGTGTGTGCTTTTGCAGACCTCAAACTCCAGCAATTAGTATCAAAGCACATTGCCGCTTCATCTAGGGCATCATCAATACCCCTCTAATCATAATCTTAGAATCGCATAAAAATTGGTGAGTATACTCAAACTGATTAGGAGTTCAAAATAGCTTTGGTATGTTATGTTGAAATCGTGATTTGAGCACGTTTCAACACCCGAATGCACTATTGTAGTGCCTTTGCAAGCAATTTTATCTTTTTGTGCCAAACATATGTACAGGTTTTGATTAGCCAAAACAAGCATCTCGAAGTATGCTACAGATTTAGCAAAACTCGAGAGGGTAGTTCCGTTCAACTTTTTGAGATAAAATCATTTTTCTGCATCATGGTATTTTAGTCAATGGCCATGGCTAAAAGCAATGATGTACTCCGTATGTTGGCTATTGAGGATAAGTTGGATGGTACCGATTACCCATCAAGGGCATATATGATGCATCATGTATTGGTTGCAAAAGGATTGTGGAATATTGCGTTGGGTGTTGAAAAACGACCTATTACACTTGCGAATATAGTTATTAAAGGTGTTGTAGATGGAGATGATAATTTTCAAATTTTTATTTGTGCTATATTCTTGTTGCACATCCTCTAGAGCAACTTTGTTGGGATGGCAGAGATGCTCAAGTACATGCATTGATAGCTTTGTCTGTCCAATGTGCCATTATCCCACACATTCACTCTTGCAAAACAGCCAAGGATGCTTGAAATAAACTTACCACTTTATAGCAAGAAAGAAATTAGGCTCATGGTTGCTTACCTTCGAAAACAGTTGGAGAGTGAGCACATGAATGAAGGAGATTCCATGGATCAAAGATTTGAAGGAGAAGTTGATTTCTGTTGATGAAGTCTTGCCAAACTATTTGGAACGGTCTTCAAGATTCATAGAGTTTTGCTTCTACTCTTTGATTGATGATAAAAGGCAATCCAAATGCCTTAACATTTGAGGAGTTAGTCTATGTTTTGTTATAGAGAGATCTGTCTAGACAGAACAGCTCCATTATGCATGTTGGAGATTAATCTTTCCTAGCTAGTCAGAAGGACGAAGGTAAATGGAGCTCATCTACTCGTAAGCAAAAATCTGCTAATTGTGCGCAGTCAAAGAAGGATAACAAAGATGAGAAGAAAACAGAAAAGAAAAAATTATTTTGCAAATACTACAAAGGAAATAATCATGTCATAAAGAGTTGTCCAAAACTAGTTGCAAAAGAGGCAAAGAAGAAAGCGGTTGGAATGGTTGTTGCAGAGGGCTCTATACCTAAAATAGAGTCTACTAATCTTGTACAGAATGAAGAATGGCCGTTTACTACTGTTTGCAGTTATGACCTATCTTCTCATGAGCATTGTATGTCTATAGTAGACTCAGATGTTTGCCAGTACTTTGATAGTGAGGCAACCAAACATATTACCTTGTAGCACAGTTTCTTCACTTTACTTGAGCTACTCCTACAAGAATGCTGTCACATGCGGCAATAACTCCTCTTATCATGTCATGGGAGTTGGTAAGGTTATTTTGGCTACTATTGATGGTAGTTCTTTTACATTGTCAGATACTTTATTTGTGCCATGGATCAAGAAAAACATGTTATTAGTTTCAACATTAGTCAAGATCGGCTTGGTTGTGAAAATTATCGATGACAGATATACAGTTCATGATCTATCAAATGACGACGTTATTATTGCTTCTGGCATTTTATGTCATGAGCTATATAATCTCATAGATTATGCAAAAACTATGAATGATTCAACATGTGCAGTTCAAGATTCTCAGGCTATGTTAGATGCAAAGCATTGGCATGTACACTTTGGTTATCTAGATTTTGCTAGCTTGCTACACATGTAGAAATCTGAAATGGTATCCTCTCTGCCCAAACTTGAGGCACCTTGTAAACATGTTTGTGAAGGCTATATTTTGGGCAAAATGCAGCGTTTCCCTTCCCAAAAGATTGTTATGTTTGAGCTACTCAAAAATTGCAACTTGTTCACAGTGATGTCTGTGGTCTTATGCGGACACCTTCTTTTGAGAACTACCTTGACTTTGTGAATTTCATTGATGATTTTTCCATGCATGCATGGATATATCCATTGAAAGCAAAGTCCGAAGTGTTTATGTGCTTCAAGCAATTTTTGCTTTTTTAAAAATCTATATGCATGCAAAATGGGCAACCTCTGTTCTGATTGAGGAAGAGAATACATGTCTTCTGATTTTAATGCATTTTTGGCTAAATGTGGGATAAAATATTAGTGTACAATGCCATATACACCTCAAAAAAAGGAGTTTCTGAAAGAAATAAATGGTGATGTGTATGGTAAAAATTTACGCTTTACTGCATAGCTTATGGCTTGAGGCTGTTATGTGTGGAGCATATGTACTTAAGAGGTGTCTCACCAAAGCATTGTAGTCTATCGCTCCATATGAGGCTTGGCATGGTTGCAAGCCATTTTTTGCTCATCTACATATCTTTGGTTGTTTGGCATATACATTAGTGTGTGAACAAAAATGTAGGAAATTGGATGATAATGTATTTTTGTTGGGTAAAATTCTGAAAGCAAAGGCTATCATCTATATTATCCACAAACAATACATTTTGGTTAGCTATAATGTTGTTTTTGTGAAAGATGCAATTCAACCATCACTTTCATGTGCTAAGGAGACATCAATTAGCTCCAAAGATGTGTATGAGACTTTGCTTCCTCTTTTTACAGGTGGACAGTCAAGTGCTATTCCAAATGAGGCAATTTCTCAACCTTTAAAGGTTTCACATAATGATGCATATCATTCCATTTTTGATGCACATTAACATGATGCACTTGTTGATGAGAGGGCTGATATAGGGGAGGCCAAAAACTATGCCTAAATGACTGGTGTAGACTTTGCGAGATAGTGAATTCGATGCACCTTTGTCATATCGTACTCATTCAGGCTCTCATATTTAGCATTGAGATTGCTATGCTATGGTTGCCTGTAGTTTTTGTGATGAGAATGAGATTATTTCTTTTGATGAAGCACAAAATTCAAAAAATTAGATGGCTGTTATGCAATCAGAATATGATGCTATTATGAAGAATGGTACCTGGTCTTTATGTGATTTGCCTCCTAACAAAAAGGCCATTAACACTAAATGGGTATACAAGCTGAAACGTAAGCCTCATGTAACAATTGACATGTACAAAGCTAAGATTGTTGCAAAAAGGTTATGCTCAAGAAAGAGGCATTGATTTTGATTAGACCTTTGCATCCACATGTCGAATGACTGTGTTGCACTTGGAGCCCATCATGGCTGGAATGTACATGAGTTGGACATTAAAACTACATTTATGAATGGCGACTTACATGAAGAAGCATACGTGTTTCAACCTCATGGTTTTGTGCAAAAAGGACATGAAAACAAAGTGTGTAGGTCGAAAAATGCATTATATGGTTTGAAGCAAGCACCACATGCTTGGTATCAAAAGATACATGCCTACTTGATTGCACATGGTTTTGAGAACAATCCAACGTAGAGCACCTTATATGTTAAGTGTGCAAATGATGTGCTCCTGATCATTTTTGTCTATGTCGATGACATGCTGCTCACTGGTCATAATGAGAAGCATACTTTCAATTTTAATGTTGATTTACATGCCTCGTTTGAGATGTTAGATTTGGGCCTTCACATCATTATTTGGGTCAATTTATGCAAGTTCGTGGTCAAATAGATCTACGTCAAACAAAATATGTTGACAAATTATTGAAGCATTTTGGCCTTGAAGATTGCAAACCTAGTTCTACTCCCATGAAAATAGGTTTATTGTTGAGTCTTCATGATGCTCGACATGCGATTTGTGCTCATCTCTATCAACAAGATGTTGGATGCTTGATTTACTTATGCATAACTAGGCATGATATTCATTTTGTTCTCATAGATGAGCAAGTTTATGCAGTGCCCATGTGTCAAGCATTGGGAGATGGTGAAGCGCATCTTTCACTACTTCAGTGGTACCCATCTACTTGGATTGTTTTATCCCAAGGGGGGATCACTACCGCCATATCTACATGCTTTTTTTGACTCTGACGGGGCTGGTTGCTATGATACTCATATGTCCACTAGTGGTTTTTGGTTCATGCTTGGTAGCTCATGCATATCTTGATTGAGCAAGAAGAAGGCTTCTGTGGCCACTTGTAGTTGTGAGGCTGAGTATAGGGAACAATTCACAGAGATTGTTGAGTGTGTGTTGCTCATATGCATTTTGGCTGATTTGGGTGTTGGTCAGTCTTCTGCCACCACCATCTTCATTGATAGTCAGAGCGCATTGGTAGTTGCAAGGAACCCTATGTTCCATGCTCGCGCAAAGCACATTGAGGTGCATTATTATTATATAAGGGAGAGGTTCTCTATTAGAGAGATTAGTTTGGCATATGTGCCCACACAGGATAACATTGCAGATCTTTTCACAAAGGGTTTGCCTCAGGAGAAGTTTGAAGCTTTGTGCAAAGCTTTGGACTTACTTCCTTTTGTGGGTTGATATCTTTCCACATAACTTGGCATTTCCTTATACATGAGTGCAAGCTCCTTGTTCATCCCATCACTCCTAGGGGGGATTTGTTGATGACTGAACACACTTAGGACCACTAGGGCACTTATTTCCCTCTTTAGGAGGTTTTATCCCCCCCCCCCCCGCTTGTATATATGCCTATAACCCTAATGGGCTACTTATCTTTGTACATTCACTTGGTAATATATTCAGTGTTGTGTGTTGAGCTCCAAGCTTCTTCTTCTTCATTATGTTGTTTGTGTGCTTCCGCAAATCTCAAGCTCCAACACATCTCAACCTAGCCTTTTTTTTTTCTCTACAACACCTCCATGTGAGCGCATATTTTTGCATGACTTTAATTAATCCATCGGTTGATAGAAAGAAAGCAACCATCTTCCTTGGGCAACAAGGAATCCTTAGGGCACATGTATTAGATGGGCAATGGCTGTTTTGACCTTGCACATACAGTTTCTTGGAAAGCAAGGCAATTTCTTGGGAAGCAAGGCAGTTCATTGGGCTTCAAGGTGATTACCTAGGTAAAAAGGAAACTTTCATTTGGGGTCCACCACATGGCATAAATCTAGTGGACCCACCTCATCAAATTGGGTGCATGCATTTTCTCCACATATCCGTATGGTTGGTATTAATTGGGTGATGTTTAAAATTAGAAAGTTTTGAAAACTTTCCGAATTGATTAAGGATGTAGCTGGATAATAGCGAAGGTGGTAGGATTTTAGTTTAGGAACATATGAACGGGCTTTTCCTCTCTTCATCTTTGCATAGCACTCATTCACCAAGATTGCACATAGAAAGAAGAGTCTTTCACACCTCAACTTCCATACTTGCACTTTCAGCCACTATGTCATTAGTGAGATGTTTCCACAACCCATGAATTCTCAGCCTAGCGAGTCCAGCTCAGCCAATGGAAGATATGACGACTTCCATACCCTATAGACACACATGGGCTATGCCCCAAAAGGGGTCTTTTTCCTTAACTCTTCCATGACATCGGGATTTGTAAATGGATGCATAGACTAGGAGGTGGAGATATTCATATTTTTGACTCCATTCAATGAGCCATGAAAGTTATTCATAGTTAGGTGGGGTCCTTTGCCTAGGATTTGAGCATACCCATGATGTGTTGGAGATGAAGGGCATGAGTACACTCACTTTTCTCTTTGATTAGGAACTGGTAGTTGTGCGACCCTGGACACATATTCATGGCGATTTTGAGGATCTTGAGCATTGACCCAAATCCAAGGGTATCGATTGGATCTATAGTTACTCAAATGGAATGGGACATCGAAAGGATTACTCCTGTGAAGTGCTCTGCAAACTCATTGGGTGTGACTATAGACATGGGAGGGACTGATAAGAGCATGACCATGGCAATCTGAGGAAATCTTTGGGGAGGATTTTTCCTACCAAGGTGAGACTGTAGCTAGATAGTTGAGGAGACCTATGGCAAGGGTCATGCCTTGTAAGGTATAGAGCCTTCGTGCAACGTATTTCTACTTGAAGGTTAGTGGTTGATAGAGGAGATATTTCCCTACTTCTAGAAGCATGATACATTTGATGATCCTAAAACTTTAAAATCTTGTTGGTCTTTCCATCCCCAAGTCCATAAATGAAACTTCACATATATTATGTTGGCATCGGCATACTTTGGAAACCAAGAAAACCATTGTAACGTCACAAAAAAAAATCAAGCCAAAAGATTCTGACCACTTGCAAATGCTTGATTTCCATACTTTTCAAATTCTTGCCACATGTTCGAATAGCTTAACAACATTCTTCTCAAGCAGATTGATTAGTAAGAAGTCGAAATCACATTGATTGGACATAATGCCAAAGTAATGCATCTCGAAATTTTAGGTAGAGGACCTAGCAAAAGCTTCATTGTGTTGTAAAAAATTCAAATCTTCATGGAAGCTAAATATTTTTGAACAACTCGAAAGTAAATCTTTTCTTCTTTGAAAGGAGCTATTTTTCATCGAAAGGGAGTTCGGATGAGAGAGATATGGCCAAGAGTCCAATGGTATGTATACATGTAATCTTTGAAAGAGGGCTGAATGAAGATGGTAGAAGGTGGTACTTTGAGGATTCCAAACTCTCCAAATAAAATATGTACCTAATTTACCTCTTTTTCCCTCTCACATGATGGAATTTTATCAAAAATAACTCTTGGAAATTCTACAAACTAGATGGACGGAGATTTTGAGGGATCCATAATGCTGATCTTCTCTATAATTTCATGAATTTATTGATTGGCAATAGGAGGACATACCCCATAATTCATCCACAAATTAGTACATATGACCTCTTACTATCCATAGAATCACCTTCATTCATGTGCTCACTCTCCAACTGTTTTTGGAGGTAAGCAACACGAGCCTCATTCCTAGCCTGGTACAATCTGGTAAGTGTATCCCAAGCATCCTTAACTGTTATGCAAGAGCGAACATGAGGAATAATGGCATGCTTGATAGACAAAGCTATCAATGCATGTATCTGGGCATCTTTGCCATCCCAACGAATTTGCTCTGCAGTAGGTGCAATAGAAACAACAACACGAACATGAATCTATAGAATATCACCATCTTCGACACCATCTACATCAGCTTCAGTACCTGTATTTGTAGTACCTGTATTTGTAGTACCTATATTCGTAGATGTAATAGGACATTTTTCAACACCCTACACAATTTTCCACAGTCCTTTTGCAACCAATACATGTCTCAATTGTTGGGAGTGATGGTTGGATGCACTCAGAAGATTGAGTTGGTACTGCTAATCCTGCTTTGCACCAGCCCTTCTTTGATCCTTTTCTCTAATTCTACTTCTTGATAACACGACGAAGACTGAGTCTTGCGGAAATCGCCACGCCAAGAAGAGATAAGTTATAGTGATTCAGGAATTCTCTATAATCAATCAATAGCTTAACAAAGTCTAGTGCTCAACATATGTTCTAACTTTACTGGAAAAATTTCACAGAAATTTCATTGGACTGTCACTGGACTGTCACCGTAATCGTACCGGAATTGTACCGGAATGAACTTCAATTTTGTTTATAATTACTTCAAGTGAACATACATGAAGTAAGGAAGTGACACAAAAGCTTTCTTGACTTACTGAACACTTTCTGACATTTAAAGAAAAAAAAAAAAAAAAAAAAAAAAACTCCTTTAGTTCAGACAGTCTCTTTTCGGTCAGACTTTGTACTGTGTATAGATATCTTTTCCACCGGAAAAATTAATCAACTAAAAATAGAGATGTCTAGCTATAGAATGAGCTATCTCTCATAAGAAGCTTCGCATTACTCTGCGAGATTTACTTTGTTCTTCTACCGGAAATTACTCGTTTACTGTAAGAACTGCAACAGTGAGCACTTCGACTGTAATTTCTTGATTTCTTGAAATTGACTGAATCAAGTTGCTTCAAACTTTGTATGTTTGTGGTATGCTTTGAGATGAATCTATCAAGCTTTGAATCACTTGATTTGGTTCAGTAGCTCCTAAGATATACTTCTTCAAGGTTGACAGACTTGAAGATGATGACTCAGAGAATCACAGAGTAGATGAATGTAAGTATTTGTATTAGATCATGTAAATGTACATTCCCACTGGCATGATAAACATAGCTCAATGGTACTCAGAGGTGTAGGCTATAAAGTAGACCTCACAAACTCAGTGATTGATACAGTAATGCTTCGGGGTTATTGGTGAGCCACACGCGACATTTTTCCTTGTAGCTTTTATAGGAATCGAGTGATGACTTGAATTAGAGTTCAAATCAATCTCCTAAAATTTCTCACCTAAAAAATTGATTGAGATATTCTCTCGATCAATCAACCGCCTTTTCACGACTTTCAATCAATTAGGCGTGATTGCGTAATACGTCAAGTCATTTATATTTTTACAAGAGATAAAATGGTAAGAAATCATAGGCATAAGTTCCTATGGTCTACGCTTCATGTATAGTCTTAAAAGTAGATATCCAAGCCAAATGTGAAGGCTTGTGTTGCACCAACAACTCCCCCTCAAGCCAAACATTTTGGCTCAAGTCTTCAGCTTCATTCTTCAATCACATCCTGCAATCCAATCATGGATTTAAATCTGCATAGCTTGCTTCCATCTAGAGCTTTAGTAAGCAAATCTGCACATTGTATATTAGTAGACACATATGACAATTGAATTTCTTTGCTAAGTAACTTCTCCCTCACATAGTGGTAATGAACCTCTATGTGTTTTGTCCTAGCATGATATATTGGATTAGCTGCAAGATGAAGAGAACTTGTGTTATCCCCAAATATGATTGGTGGCCTTGTATGTAGGCCCAATTCTGAATATAAAAGCTTTAACCATATGGCTTCTTGAGTGGCATTAGCTAGCCCTCTATACTCTGCCTCAGTAGATGATAGAGCTACTGTAGGTTGTTTCTTGGATGACCAAGAAATTGGTTTATCACCTGCAAAACATATGTAACCAGATGTACTTCTCCTGTCATCCTTGCAACCTGCCCAATCTGCATCTGAGTAGACTTTAATATCAATGTCTGATGAATATGGAAAATACAAACCATGATTTTGTGTTCCCTTTAGGTATTTTACTATCTTCTTTGCTGCCTCTAAATGAGGTACTCTTGGTTTATGCATAAATTGGCTAAGTACACTAACACCATATGATATATCAATCCTGGTTAAGGTAGCATAATTTAGACTACCTACCAAACTTTGGTAACCTGTAATATCTTTGAGTTCTTCTCCTTCATGTGCACTGAGTTTGTGGTTGACCTCCATAGGAATGTTTGAGACTTTAGCTTCCTGCAAATTAAACTTCTTGACCATGTCCTGTATGTACTTCTTCTGAGTAATATAGATACCTGAATTTGTGTAGATCAATTCAAGTCCTAGGAAGTATTTCAATAATCCAAGATCATTGATCTTGAATTCCTTCATCATCTGTCCTTTGATGTGTCTTATTCCCTGAACATCATTTCCTGTAATAATGATGTCATCAACATAGACACACAAGTATATTACCTCTGAATTGTTCCTTTTGATAAACAATGAAGTATCTGTTTTACTCATCACAAATCCTTGATCTAGGAGATAGGTTGTCAACCTGTAATTCCATGCTCTAGGTGCCTGCTTCAATCCATACAGAGCCTTCTTCAATTTACAAACATGATTTACCTTATTGGGATCTTCATAGCCAGGTGGTTGTGACATGTAGACCTCTTCAGATATCCATCCATTCAAGAATGCATTCTTCACATCCAATTGGTACATGTTCCAATTCTTGGATGCAGCTACACTCACCATAACTCTGATAGTTGGCATCTTGGCCACAGGAGAAAATGTCTCCTCATAATCAATGCCTTGGGTTTGTGCAAAACCCTTGGCTACCAACCTAGCTTTGTACCTGTTTATTGTACCATCTGAGTTCTTCTTTAGTTTGTAGATCCATCTGGATCCTATCACTTTCATAGATTCTTTCTTGGGTACTAAGTCCCAAGTGTCACTCTCTTTGAGAGCCTGCATTTCTTCATCCATTGCTTCCTTCCATTCTGGTTTAGTGATTGCTTCTTCAAATGAACCTGGTTCTTCATTCAAGAGATCCTTTGCAAGATATACAGAGTGCTTGGTTACAAGTGAAGTATCATACCCATACCTAATAGGTTTCTTCTTTTCTCTTTGAGATCTCCTCATAGCTTGAGTTGAGGATTCTGGATTATCTTCTAGTTGCTTCATCTTCATCTTCCCTTTGGATTTCCAAGCCTTGAACTCTTCAATGTTGATGGTGTCTTCATCATCTGAGCTTGTGTCCTCTTTCTGAATTGGTTCTTGCCTGATAAGCTTTGGAAAGTCTTCTTCCATGTCATAAGGTAGGCTAACTTTCCTGCACTCATTTTCATACCATGAATCATTTTCATCAAAGATGACATCTCTGCTTACCTTGAAGCCTTTGTTTGAGGGGTTGTAGAATCTGTATCCCTTCTGATTCAAATCATAACCAATGAAGATACACTTTTCAGCTTTAGGGTCTAGCTTTCCCCTTACCTGTGAGGGAATATGCACATATGCAATACACCCAAAGATTTTGCAGTGATCCAGAGATGGTCTCTTACCATGCCAAGCCTCATAGGGTGTCATTCCATCAAGTGTCTTTGATGGCAACCTGTTAATTAAATATGTGGCAGTAGATACACTCTCTGCCCAAAGATAATTTGGCAATTTCTTTTCATTTAGCATAGACCTAGCTGTCTCTACAATGAGTCTATTTCTCCTTTCAGCTACCCCATTTTGTTCAGGTGAGTACCTTGTAGTAATCTCCCTCTTGATGCCTCTTTCCTGCAAGAAATCTTCAAAGTCATTGGAGAAGTATTCTCCACCACCATCTGACCTTAGCCTCTTCAAATGTCTACCTGTTTGATTTTCAACTAATGCAAGATACCTTTTGAAACAATTAAATACTTCATCTTTATGTTTCATGAAGTATAAGACAGTCCACCTGCTATAGTCATCAATAAAGGACACATAGTACCTTGATCCAGATATGGATGGCTCCTTGCTAGGTCCCCAAACATCTGTATGCACCAATTCTAGATAATCTTCATGCATAAAACCTTTCTTGGTATAAGGCAACCTGTGTGACTTACCGAATTGACAAGCCCCACACTTGTATATCATGTGTTGCTTGGATACATTAGGTATCCCAAGCACACATTGATCCCTACTTATTTGTTTTATGGTCCTCTCTCCAATGTGACCTAATCTCTTGTGCCAAATCTCCAATTCTGATAGGGTTTGGTCTTTATAGTTGTACAAAGCAATATTCTTAGTGTCTTCAAGTTCAAAGGTAAACAATCTACCTGATTTCTCTCCCTTGGCTATCCTTCTGAATCCATGTCTTGGATCCTCCACATATGCACCATGTTGAGTGAACCTGACCTGTAGACCTTTTTCCACAATCTGACCTACACTCATCAGATTCTTGGTGATTGTTGGAACATACAACACTCTGCTTAATAAATTCTGATTACCATCACTTGTTTTGACATTGCCTACTTTAACAACTGAATGCTTAGTGTCATCACCTGTCTGCACTTGGTGCTTGCCTTTAGGTTCTTCCAAATCAGAAAGTAAGGCAACATTTCCAGCTACATGGTTAGAGCAACCTGAATCAATATAGAATAAGTGATCATCATTGATACCTGACTTAGATGTCATGTTCATGATCAACAGGGAATCATCTTGCTCCTCTGCATAATTGTTGTAGTCTTTCCTATTTCTGTATCCACCTTGATAGTTGCTATTGTGATTGTAGTTGTTGTTATAATTATTGTTGTAGCCATGGTAGCCTTGAGATTGGTTGAATCTGCCTCTGCCTTGAGAGTATCCTCCTCTTTGGTGACCTCTTCCTCTTTGGTTCTTGTAGTTTTTGTAGCATTCATCTGTAGTATGGTTAGACAAGCCACAGATATTGCATGGAGAATGGTTATAGGGTCTCCCCCTACCTGACTTACCTCCTCTGCCCCTACCTCTAGATGATCTGCCTCTCCCTGCATAGTTTGCTTGGGAGGTAGAGCCTTCTTCATCAACCTTTTTGTTTTTACCCTTGTCTTTAGTCTTCTTATCAGTATATAGGGCAGAGGGATTGTTACCTTTTGATTGCTCTCCATTCTTTGTGATCTTTGCTTCATGTGTAAAGAGTTGTCCAATCAGAGTTGTTAGATCAGGTGCTTGGATGTCCATGTATAAGTCCATTGCAGTGGTAAAGCTCTCCCACTTGTCATCTGCCTTTAGTCCATTGATCACTTGTCTGACTATCTGCTCTTCCTCAATTTCTTCTCCAACACTTGCAAGTTGGTCTGCAATGTCTTTGACCCTAGTGACAAAATCTGAAACTGATTGCTTTGATTGCTTCCTAAGAGTGGTGAATTCAATCCATAGTTGATTCTTCCTTGCCCTTGTGTTGGAAGAAAAATAGTTTGACAAGATTTCCCAAGTCTCTTGGGAAGTCTTACAATTCCTTACATGAGGTAAAAGAAAGTCAGATATAGAGTTTAAGAGATAAGACCTTGCCAAAGCATCTTTTGCACACCATTGGTTGAGCCTCTCATGTTCATCCTTTGTAGGTAGTCCTCTGGTCTTGAATGAGGGCAACTCCTCATCTCCTGATATGTATCCAAATAAACTCCTTCCTTGTAGATAGGTCTTCATCCTTAGAGACCAAGCTTGGTAGTTGTTCCTATCTAATTTGTCAATGAAGGAAGGGAAACCATCACCCATGATTACCTTATATGCTCTGATACCACTGTTGGGAGTGATGGCTGGATGCACTCAGAAGATTGAGTTGGTACTGCTAATCCTGCTTTGCACCAGCCCTTCTTTGATCCTTTTCTCTAATTCTACTTCTTGATAACACGACGAAGACTGAGTCTTGCGGAAATCGCCACGCCAAGAAGAGATAAGTTATAGTGATTCAGGAATTCTCTATAATCAATCAATAGCTTAACAAAGTCTAGTGCTCAACATATGTTCTAACTTTACTGGAAAAATTTCACAGAAATTTCATTGGACTGTCACTGGACTGTCACCGTAATCGTACCGGAATTGTACCGGAATGAACTTCAATTTTGTTTATAATTACTTCAAGTGAACATACATGAAGTAAGGAAGTGACACAAAAGCTTTCTTGACTTACTGAACACTTTCTGACATTTAAAGAAAAAAAAAAAAAAAAAAAAAAAAACTCCTTTAGTTCAGACAGTCTCTTTTCGGTCAGACTTTGTACTGTGTATAGATATCTTTTCCACCGGAAAAATTAATCAACTAAAAATAGAGATGTCTAGCTATAGAATGAGCTATCTCTCATAAGAAGCTTCGCATTACTCTGCGAGATTTACTTTGTTCTTCTACCGGAAATTACTCGTTTACTGTAAGAACTGCAACAGTGAGCACTTCGACTGTAATTTCTTGATTTCTTGAAATTGACTGAATCAAGTTGCTTCAAACTTTGTATGTTTGTGGTATGCTTTGAGCTGAATCTATCAAGCTTTGAATCACTTGATTTGGTTCAGTAGCTCCTAAGATATACTTCTTCAAGGTTGACAGACTTGAAGATGATGACTCAGAGAATCACAGAGTAGATGAATGTAAGTATTTGTATTAGATCATGTAAATGTACATTCCCACTGGCATGATAAACATAGCTCAATGGTACTCAGAGGTGTAGGCTATAAAGTAGACCTCACAAACTCAGTGATTGATACAGTAATGCTTCGAGGTTATTGGTGAGCCACACGCGACATTTTTCCTTGTAGCTTTTATAGGAATCGAGTGATGACTTGAATTAGAGTTCAAATCAATCTCCTAAAATTTCTCACCTAAAAAATTGATTGAGATATTCTCTCGATCAATCAACCGCCTTTTCACGACTTTCAATCAATTAGGCGTGATTGCGTAATACGTCAAGTCATTTATATTTTTACAAGAGATAAAATGGTAAGAAATCATAGGCATAAGTTCCTATGGTCTACGCTTCATGTATAGTCTTAAAAGTAGATATCCAAGCCAAATGTGAAGGCTTGTGTTGCACCAACAAATACATGTCTCAATATCATATAAGCCCACAATGGATAATTGGTACCATCCAACTTATCCTCAACAACCAACATACGAAATACATCACTGCTTTCAGCCATGGCCACTGACCACTGACTAAAATACCTTGATGCAAAAAAATGACTGTATCTAAAAAACTAGAACAGAACTACCCAACCGGGTTCTGCTAGACCTGTAGCAGACTTCAAGATGCTTATACTAGCGAACTAAAAATGGTATATATCTTTGGCACAAAAGACAAAATATACAAGGGGAGGGGAACCTCCTAAAGAGGGAAAAAAGTGCCCTGGTGGTCCTACTGTGTTCACACACATCACTACCTAAATATATCAACAAGATTGAATCTCAATTGTACAATTATATTTAAAGTTTTAGTGAAAAACATATTGAAAAGCAGAATTTAGGATTTTAAATACCAGGATCATGTATTGGTTAGATGGTGATTTGAATATATCATTATATAGCCCTTAAAGAGTACTTTCAATATGCAATAATAATTTTCGATCATTTTTTGCTATTCTGATCGTTTCCATTTCTTAAAAATAGTAAAGATAAAAACTTAGGGTTTGTTGGAAAATTTTTAGGTTGTTATTAAATACTCACCAACAAAGAACAATAGCCACTAACCGGTCTTCTTAAATCTCTATCACTTTCCCAATCAAAAATTGCAAATTTTTGATGTATAAAATGTTACGACTTAGAAAAACCTATAGCATAATTCATAGTTTCTTTTACTTATCTAGAAATATGCTTAATTGCTTTCCAATGAATTTCAAGAGGTTTGTGCATGAACTTTGATACTTGAGAAACAACAAAACAAACAGTATGTAAGGATGTGTAATACAAAGATAAATCAAGCCATAGGAGTTTGCATAGGTTTATAATTTTTCATTTCAAATCTTTATTGAAGTTTCTCAATGTACTTCCTCTGACACATATAAATACAATTATTTTTATGAATGAATTCAATGCCAAGATAAGACTGTAAAGAACCAAAATCATTAACATAAAAAGCCTTCTTAAGTTTGGCCTTAAAAATCATAAATCTAATTCTTTGGTATCTATGATCATATCGTCAACATAATTGATGATTATAATCAAAGCATCTATCTCTCACTTAACATAAAGGATAGGAGAAGCTTGCTAGGGGGTATTGAGGGGTGCATATGGTCAAATCTCGATGCTTAAGTCTAATCTCGAAACCTTTTGTCCTACATGAGAATGACTAAACAATGTCTCATGATTTCACTACTTGAATGCTCATGTCATAGACTTACTTTATCACAAATCACATACATGTATGTGTATGCGTGCATGTATGTATGTATGTACATATGTTTGTAGATATGTCTGTAATATCTATGTATGTATGTACGTAGTCATGTGTGTATATATGTATGTTCATGCATGTCCTAAATTTCTTGTTTGTTACATTGATTTGAGAGAAGAAGGTAAGTGCCCAACAATTCTCCAAGTCCTTTCATCCATCTATAATCTTTTTTGATCCTTCTTTCATATTTTAGATTGTTCCATGAGCTTCGAAAGCCTTTCAAAAGATCCTAACCACATCCTTGCACCTTGATTCAAGAGAATAAGAGTGCGCATCTCATGTCCCCTTCGTGTTTGGTATAATTCTTGAACTTTAAGGAGGTTGCATGTAACCCCTAATCCTCATAACTTGTGCGGTTGCATGTAACCCTTAATCATGTATTTGGCTTTGAGCTTATATGGATTTCTCGTAACATCCCTCTTCATTGTGAGGCCTTTGGTCGGTCTTCGGAGTGGCGGGTCTCCAATCTTCTTGAAATCTCTCTTTTTTTTTTTTTTTTTTTTTTTTTAATGGAGGTTCGGTCTAGGCCTACTCTCCCGGACTTTAACTTTGAAATTGCAACTGTACAAGGAAGGGCATAGTACCCATGGGACCCCCCTTATCCCACAAGAAGAGAGGTTTACAATACTGGATTAAACGGTCGTTTAATCTTCTTGAAATCTTTTTTTTTTTTTTTTTTTTAAAATGGAGGTTCAGCCGAAGCCTACTCCCCCGGACTTTAACTTTGAAATTGCAACTGTACAAGTGAATGGACATAGCACCCGCGGGACCCCCCGTATCCCACAAAGCAGGGGTTAGACAAGGTTACAACTGAGAGACATGGTTACAACTGGGTTTAACTGGCCTAAGCCATAACATGTATATCTTTAATCACTCTACGGCAACGAAAAACTATGTCTGAATCGTGACCTCGAGAGTTGCCATGGACGATGGGGGGCCTGTGCTCGACGATGAGGAACTGGACAACACATTAGAGAAAGAATTCCAGCGCTCTCAATCCCCGCGCACGGTAGGGGATACGTCCAGTGCTCTGTTGTCGAACAGGAGCCCTTGTCGGTCGTACTCTCTCACATTCTCTTTTCCGGGTTGGGGAGTGGAGATTTTTCGAGACAGAAAACGACGTAGGCCCTCCTTCATCAGAGACACGGTGCAGGAGGAATTAACGTCGAAGCAGGAAAACGCGGATGCAAAAACTTTGGGGCGTGGATTTGCCGACAATCCAGGCAATGGATGCTCTATCTATCAAATGCCAGATGAACTCATGATCAACATTTTTCGGCGTCTGTCTATCAAAGAACTATCGTCTTGCATGTGCACATGCCACTGGTGGCAGCATTTGGGTTCGCAAGATGATATATGGAAACGGTTCGATATGAGCAATAAGACGCTCACAGCTTTCCCCAGGTATCGTGATTGATTATTTGTCTGTTTCCATCTTCTATTACAATTTTTGAAGCTTCTCATTTCGCCCTTTTTTTCTTCTCCTTTCCTTTAGCAGGCGAGTGCTCCTAAGCGCTCGTCTCTTTCTTTGTTGTCTCAGTTGAACTACAAGTCATGAAATTGATTACTGTCTTATTTGAAAGATCAATCCGGAATCATTGAACCTGCACGCAGTCGGTGAAGACATCAGCAGTTAAAGAACTTTAGCACTCTCATTATACTTTCATCTTAAGGATGTGGAATCTCAAATGCGTGAAAGAATTTAATCGAGCTAGCTGCTAGCCTTTCTTGCCTTTCAAACTTGCAATATCAGTCTTGCACATAGAATATTTTGGCTACTTTATTTTCCCCCCCTAATGCTTGAGAAGAAGCAATTCAAGTATTGGAAAGCTTAAATTTTTTCCTGTAAATCAGATGTGATCTTTGAACGAAGGCAAGAAACTCATTTATCCTTGGGCTTTTTGATTCATGGCCATGAAGATTTTGGATCTCAATGGATACTAAACTCAAGTTTGGAGTTCAATCTAGGAGGTCACTACTCATTTCAGATTCCAAGGATTAGGAATAGTGAATAACGGTGATTCCATCATTATTTGGGAGGATATATGATATCTAGATCAACATTATATTCATGTAATAGCAAATAGCTCATGTGCATAGTGTATAGAAAAGATAGAAGTCTTGAAACAATATTTTTTTCTTATCTTATGAATCCTTGGCATTAAAGATGAAATTATTTAAAATGAGGTTAAGAAGAAAAGGTGTTTTTGGTGGATGAAATCCTCACATTTCTGATCATGTTGTAGTCTGTTCCATAATAGCTCCTGGGCATAGTGTGTAGAAAAGACAGAAGTCTTGAAACAATATTTTCTTCTTATTTTATGGATCCTTGGCATTAAAGATGAAATAATTTAAAAACAGGCTCAAAAGAAAAGGTGTTTTCGCTGGATGGAATCCTCACATTTCTAAGGAAGGGAGAGAATTGCATGATGGCTTATCTGAAATTGAAAGTAGCACAAAGGGTTGAGCAGGATGGAATCCTCACATTTCTAAGGAAGGGAGAGAATTGCATGATGGCTTATCTGAAATTGAAAGTCTGTGCACAAAGGGTTGAGCAAATAATCCTTACGCAAGTCCTAACATTTTTTCTTACTTAAATGAAAAAGAAGAGGGTCCATATGAAGCATGATGTTAGAGTTGATTTGGTAAATTCCAAAGTTACAGCATGTTGAAACTTGAAAGTGAGGTAGGCCCAATATAAATCACAACACTTAAACCCTTGCACATATACACACCCTAAACCAAATAAGATAGATGAATGATTACAAAAGTAGACAAGAGACAAGAGATGTGAAATGAGTAGGCTACTCCAAAATAACTTTACTTGATGAAAGAGCAATTATACGATGTGTGTAATATACAAAATTTGGATAATAGACTGAATATAGATGGATTTAGGCACAAAAGTTGGAGAGAAGTGTGTTTGAGAGTTACGTAAGGTGAAAATGTGATGGATTATGGAGAAAGAATAGGATGGTAAACCTTAACACGCAAGAACCTTATGTGATTGGAATGAAAAGAATTGGAAGAACCTTACGTGGTTACTACTTAAGATACAATTGCGAACTGAATCTACCTTGGCTCTTGCCGATTTTTTTAAGTAGCAAGTTCCAATTAAATTTCTTCTTCTATTTGCCTTCCAAGGCTGTTGCCTTCTACTTCAACACAAGGAGGAGATTATCTTGCTATTTAGGTCAGTTTATGATTTAGGGTTTTTGAAACCCTAATGTTAGAATTAGGGTTTGCTGTAAAACTGTTCTAAACTATTTCTATTCACTTCAATTTCACATACATACACTCTTCATACCTCTTAAGCACTTTATGCACAATTTCTTGTATCTAGAACCCTAAATTCAGCCTAGATTCAGTTTTGTATTAGCATACATTTAGTTTTGTATCATTAAACACATTGTAATTTGACATTCATATTAGATAGTGTGTATAAGTAAGCATTCAACTTACTTTGACACCTTGACAAATTGTGTATTCTCTCTCTATTTCTCATGCATTTAATTTTGAGTCTTAAGGTGCATAAGGTTCATGTGTTGGAAGATCCTATAAACTTGTGTATAATATTATTAGGGCCCACCTCACTTCCAACAGTTTATTGCAACTTCTGGTTTGCAACTTCATCACGTTACTAACACGTTGCTAACGCGTTGCCTACGGCATTACCATCCTGTTGCTAACCACAACAGTTCTTGAATATGGCTTGTGCCTTGTTTGGTCAAGTAGGGAGGATCTTGGAGGTTCTAACATCACTTAACACCAATTGCTCTCTCTCCCTTAGGTCACTCACAAAGTTTCCATGTTTGATTCTTATGAATAGAAGCAATCTTCTCTTGCATTGCTTTCTTCCACATGGGATTGCATAATGCATCTTGAACACTAACATGTTCATTCTTAATTGAAATGAAAGCAAGGATGTTATGAATCTCAAAAACTTTTGCATAATTTACTTGATTTGCTTGATCTTTTTGTTCTTCCTTTGAAACTTTGGATGCCGCTCTCTTGCAATGTTTGCAAGTACCACTTTGGAATCTTCTCAAAAACAGGTGCAACCTCTTTCGTCTTGACTTCTAGAAGACTCTCCAACTTTTTTGAAATGGTTCTTCTATAGGTTGAGAAGGAATGAGAGATGTGAAGGTTGTTGTGATTGCATATAAAATTTTGTTGATAAAAATTGGAGTAGGCGGCTGCATGGAAGTTGGAAGAAGATGCAACATCCTCTGTAGCTTGTCTTGGCCTTGGATGCTTACCATTGACAATATTCCATAAGTCCTTGGAAATTAGCAAATTCATTATCATGAAACTCCACATAGGATAGTTAGATATTCCATCAAGTTTGTCTTCTTGTTCCAATCTCTCTCTTTAATCACTCATCTTGAGAACAAGTTATGGATGTGCAACAAAGCTCTCATACCAAATGTTGCAAGTGAGGTAGGCCCAATTCCGCATGATCTTTTTCACAAAAAAAGCTAAAAAAGTCTTCTATGCAAAATCGTAGGGCTTAATTTGTTATTTTTTGATTTTGAATTCGTAAAACTTATGAATGGGATTTTAATGTAGCACTTTTCATATATTTAGCTTTTGAAAAGCACAAAATAAAATAATTAGAGTTTGCTTTTTGGATGGTTTTCAAGTTTCAAATGGTCACATGTTATATATTGATAAGAATATGCAAAAACAATTTTTGGCCATTTTAACCATTTCTAAAATTAGGATTTGTTGGAATTTAGGGTTAAGGACCATATATTGACATTGTTTTTTAATACACATTACAGAAGAGTATATGCCGCATGAAGTCCATTGCAAGGTGTTACAAGAAAATTTCATGTGATTTAATACTTTTACCCAAATGTAAAGAGAGGTAGCCAACGGATACGCATAAAAAGAAGGATGTATTTTTAGGAAGTCGTCTTTCATGCGGCAAAGATAATTAACATATGTGTATTGGTTGCAATTCTAGCCTCACAGGGTCTTGAGGTAGACTAGATGGATTTAAAAACGACTTTCTTGCATTGAGATTTAGAGGAAGATCTTTATGTGAAGCAATAGAAGGATTTAAGGAGCCTTGATGAAGGATTATGTATGCAGGCTCCGAAGAAGTGTAGATAGGCTAAAGCAAGCACCCAATCAATGTTATAAAAGGTTTGATTCCTTCATGCACTCGCATTGTTTTAAATAAAGCAAAGCTGACTAGTGCTTGTATACTAAAGTAATAACAATGGAGGCATACTAATCTTGGTATTATAAACATAATAAAAAAAAATTGTACGATTTTTTAATTATAAAAATTGTAAAATTCATGATTGCGTTTTAAATCACTAGCTTTGATATTTATGCCCAAAAATCGTCCGTAGATAGGTGTTTGCTTTTGATGGCCCTAATTCGTTTGCATTAGGCTTTTTGAGTGGGAGCTTTGAGCTTCGACATGCGAGCTTGTCTTTTTGCATCTAAGCTGAGAGAGAGAGAGAGAGAGAGAGAGAGAGAGAGAGAGAGAGAGAGAGAGAGAGAGAGAGAGAGAGAGAGAGAGAGAGAGAGAGAGAGAGAGAGAGAGAGAGAGAGAGAGAGAGAGAGAGAGAGAGAGAGAGAGAGAGAGAGAGAGAGAGAGAGAGAGCCCTCTCTTTTGAGAAAGATTTCAGCCCATTGCCATTTTGATTCTTTCTCTTGAGTGTTTTAGTAGTGTATTCCTAAGCCCATCCCTCTTATCCTTTGAGTTTTATCATCATGGGAAGAACTCCTAATGTTATTTGCAGCCATGTGAAAGTGCTTGGGAAGAATACACGGCGATGCAATTATTGCATGGGAGTTTGCACGAGCATCGCATCTCGTATCAAGGCTCATCTCCTTGGCTTAAAAGGTGGAGACATTGGAAAATGCACTTCTATTCTTCCAAGGATTTTTGAGCTAACTGCTAAGCTTCAATTGAGCGAAGGGAGGGGTAAGATGCCATTTGGTTCATCTTCACTGTCACATAGGGATGAAGAACAAACCAATCCTATTGATGCCATTGATTGTACTCCTAGTGTATCCAAAAGGCCATGCATTGAGAGCATTAGCTTAGTGAACATCTCTGTGGATCCTAGATCGAAGATCGAGAGAGTAATATATTGTGAAAGGTGGTGTGAGGGTTGAAATACAAAAGCAATCAATGAATGCAGCACCCCGAGCAATAATCAAGCTCTTCAATGAATGTGGTATCCCATTCAATGTGGCAAACAGACATGCATGGAAGAGGGCCATGAAAGTTGAGTAGGATTGGGTGTCTTTGGGAGGGTCCATCCGGACAAGTCTTACGTACCTTTGAGCTCTACGAACAGAAAACATTAGTTGAGACCAAAATGTTGTCATTAAAGAGCTCATGGGAAAAGTATGGCTTCACTATGCTATGTGATGGCTGGTCAGACATGAGGAAGAGGAATGTTTACAACATTCTTGTCTCTTCATGCAAGGGCACAATGTTCTTACGTGCCATACATGCACATGCACCTGGCACAGTGGTTACCTGCCAATTCATATTTTCCCATGTGCAAAAAGCCATTGAGGATGCGAAGAGTGAAAATGTGGTGCAAGTTGTGACCGATAATGGGTCTAACTATATGTCCATGGGGCATATGGTTGAGGATATGTATCCCAAAATCAAATGGACACCTTGTGCATCAAATAACTTAGATTTACTTATGGAAGACATAGGGGGGATTCCATGGGTAAGAGCCATCATAGATAAAGCCAAATTCATAGTGAAGTTTGTCATTAGCAGCTCAAAAGTCTCAAACATTTTTCGCGCTCACTCCTCCTTAGATTTCCAAAAACTCTCACCCATTTTTTGTTAAATGTACATAGTCGTTGATAGACTCTTGAGAGTGAGGAAGGGTCTTTTACGCACATGTGCCTCACAAGAATGGTATCAATTATTGGAAGTTAGAGGAGGGAATTCTCTCTTCTCAAAGTTTTCATCACTCGTCATGGGAAAGGATGATCTTTGGGTAAAGGGAGAGCTATTGGTAACAACGATACACTCTGCTCCGCATTATTGATATGGAGGGTAGCACTCTTGTCCTTGTATATGAGTACATCAACAGTATACAAGATTACATCCAACGAATCGATGGACTTTCAGAGACGGAGTAAGTTTATTGAAATTTGCTCTTGCTTAATTTTTTATGTTATATATGATACATGATCATTGATGTATCATATAGGATGTATGATCATTGATAATTGGCAATTTCTTACATATGTTTTTTATTTATTTTTTAATAGAAAGAAGGGTTTATGTGACTCTGTCCAAAGTCGATGGGATTGGTTTCATAAACCAATTCATGTAGTTGCTCATGTTCTTCACCCACAATGGAGAAATGAGAAGCAATGCACAAATAAGATTCTTGAGGATAGCTGGATTGAGTACATCTTAGGATGGACATGTGGTGATGTAGCCCTCTCGTCTCAGTTGGAGGATGAGAGAGTGCGGTTCCGTAGCATAGAGAAATATTTTGGACAGCCTACGGCAAGGCTACAATAGAATGAGCTTTCTCTTGTCACATGGTGGGAGAAATATGGAGTTAGTACTCTTTCATTGGTAAATGATTCATTAATAAATATTTCTAGAGTAGGTATTTTATTTTTTTTTGACACTAAAATGTATACATGAGCTGAATAGGGATTGTGCATATCTCAAATACAAGAAAACATAAAAAACTCTCTTGATGAATAAAAACCTTGATTTTTTTTTTAAATTTTGAAAACCTCTATGATTTAAATGATTTAAATCCCAATTTAAATCTACGATTTAGGTCTCTACTTTGAACTATGATTACAAAATATGCTTTTATTAGGAGAAATATCTCAGCTGAAAATAGAATTAAAATCGGAACCATTGATGAACGATATGGGATTAGAGGAACATATTTTGAACATGCATATCATAAAGTTATAGACGTATAAAATTATTTACCTCTCACAAGAAAAGTATTTTAGAGAAAGGTACTTGACAAACTTCATATGGTTGATTGTGAACGTCAACCTCAAATATATATAAAATTAAGCAAAGTCAACGGCCTAAAAGATGATTCAACCACTAAGGAAATGGAGAAGGTATCCCATGTTTCAACATATGGTTCACTTATGTATGCAATGGTTGCTACAAGTCTAGATATTGCATGTGTAGTGGGAGTTGTTGTAGAGCATGGCAAATCTAGGGAAGAAAGAAACATTGGATGATTTGAAATGCATATTCATGTACTTGAAGGGCACTAAAGAAAAGTGCTCGTGCTATAGAAAAGGTTTGCTACACGGATTTTGTGATGTAGGCATGGTAGGTGACATGAATACTTTCAAATCTACAAGTAGGTATGTACTTAACATGGCTAATGGGAAACATCATGGTGTTCAAGGTTGCAAAAGATGATTCCATTGTCTACTATAGACTCCGATAGAGTATGAATATATATGTGGAATATATTTTGGCCACAACAGCTTTGGAGGAAGTCAGATGGTTGCGAAGACTTGGCATAGATATGGGACTTCAGGATAGGCAATCATTGGTTGAGTGTGATAGGGAGATTGCCATAGATATGACTAGGGGAATGCTATGTTTCATGCACAAAAAAACATTTTGATTTATGATATAACTTCATTATATAAGTATTGATGGTGGATAGGCAGTAGTGATTAAACATCATTCATAAGATAATCGTGTCGATATGTTGACAGATGTGCCTAGGAAATCTCATCATGAGCATTGAATAACATTAGTGGGACTTGCATGAGCTCACTTTAGGCCACCTATAAAGGCCTTTAAGTGGAAGTCTATCGGGATAAATCCTTTTTTATGCACCTTTTTTTTTTGGTAATAAGAGGCTTTTAACATTTGAAGGCATAGTCTTAAATTTTATAAGAGTACCTTTACTTTTAAAGGGTCAAATGTTCTTGTGTTAACATTTGTCAAAAAGAAAAATCAAGTGTATTTTAAAATAGGTGTTTTCTTGAAAGCAGACATTTTAAAGAAGTATCCCAAAATGTCCACTAGTTTTTTGTTTTTTTTAAAAGATACTTTGTCACTCTTGAAGTATTCTCAAAAGTTTCTTGTGAAAATCAAGGTTTCTTTTTCATTGTATAAGAAGACTATTTGGAAATTAGGGTCATGTCAATAGGAGTCTAGAAAGTGAATAACAAGTGAGAAGTTGTTTAAAGATCTTGTTTGCATCCCTCTCTCTCTCTCTCTCTCTCTCTCTCTCTCTCTCTCTCTCTCTCTCTCCCCCCCAAAAAAAAAAAAAAAAAAAAAAGAAGGAAAGAAAAAAAAAAGAAAAAACTCAAACGCCTCGAAACCCATATCTTCTCTCTACCCTCTTTTTCCTTTTCTTTTCTTATGGGTACTTTCTCCTCTCCCTATCTCTCTTTGATTAAGCTCTCTTTTCTTAATCAAAAGGGTGCTTTGCCTTCTTTCAAGCTCTCCCATCACACTAGTGGTGATATCTTGCAAGGATTCTTGCTTATTTTGGAGTCCCATCTCTTCATGGTGCCTCCTTAGTTTGTCAAATGGGATGTTATTGGTGGCAAACGCCCAAGGATTTTCCTTTTGTATATTATTTGCATGTTTAACCTTGTTTATGTGGATGGTGTTTTTGTATATTTGACCCTATTGATATGAAAGTTCTCTTTGGAAGCTTTCCAATGTATTTCCATTTCCCAATTTGGCCCAAAATTAGCTTAGATACAAACATTTTTTAGTCTAGAACTTATTTGGGTCACATGTTGGATCTGGTTCACCCTTAGGCTCATCTATGTTAGAATTAGCTTTCTATGTCCCTTGTTAGAATTAGCCTTTTACCCCAAGGAACAAGGGCTTTTCTGAATCTTTTCATATAAAATCTTCTTGCATGCGACTCATCAGCACTCCATTCCTCTTTCTACATGCACATCCTAGCCATACTCTAGAGTCTAAACCAACAGAAAGCTGTCATGCCCATCTTTCACATTCTTGTAAAGTAGTCTTTTCATCAGGGTGCATTCTTGCCAAGTAGTGCTACATGCCTACATTATTATTGTTCTTGCCAAGTAGTCCATTCTCTTGTACATCTATGTTGATTTTTGAATCATGCACCAATGTAGTTAATGTTGCACATGGTTGATGTGGTCTACCTCATGTCAATATATCATGGAATTTAACTTACAAGCACACATTATTCTTATTGTGTTTGTGTTTCTCAGTCCAATGTTAACATAGCTGCACTTTTCACAGCAGAGTCATCAGACATAACTCATCAGTGGTTTACCTGTTAGTGGCATTTTGATTCATGAGAGGCATACTTTTCAGATGCAGAGCATCCCTGGAGCGATGCTACTTGCTAGTTGTTCATGTAAGCACATAGATGTGATAGAGATCGAAACGCTACATAGATATCAGTGATTTGGGATACCAGTGACATATTGGTCGGTTCTAAACTTAATGCATAACTTATAAATTGAAATCATGAGATATGACATTAGCATATGAGATATTTTAATGCTTGCAGGGTTTCTGTTTCTCTATAGCAGTGTTTATAAAATAAATTTTGCTTTTGTGGTTCTATTTACCTTATATGGCTTTGAAAATCAGGTGGGGACTTGTTAAATATGATGCTTTGATGAAACGGTTGCAGAGTCGGCATGTACTAGCATGCGGATACTTTGGTCAAGGTTTCTCTCATTTAAGAGATGCATTGCATGTATGGTGGGATACAGAAAAACCCAGTGAACCTTATGGTTCGAAAGCAATCGGCAGCCTATTATACAAGATGGCTGTCTCTGACTGGACCATGCTTTATGAGTGTTTAGAAGTAATTTTGTCTGAAAGGGTTGATTGCATCGCAGCATTGCTTCTGAAAAAGGTCAAGGAGAAAGCTGGAAAACATAGCCAGCCAATATGCCCCTTTGGTTGTGATCATCAGTCCAGGATAAAGGAAGATGAACTGCTGCTTGATGACAATGTTCCAGTGTTCTCAGACATGTTATCATCAGGAGCCTATGGATCTGATGAAGTTAAGTCCTCTGTGGAGGCTTTGATCGGAAAAAGTTTATGGGGCACGGTTTGCATGTACTGGAAGCACTACAAACAATGGCTCATGCTTATCTTTGAGCATTGTGGGAAGCTTAACATGCAAGTTATGGTTGAGAAGGCTCGGTGAGTTTTTCGTCTTTGTTATTCAAGCTACGTTTGTGATAATATTCGTGAAAGATTAAGAAAAATGTGTATGATGTTTCAGATCAACAGCCTGGACAACAACACCAAACCTTTATGAAAAAGGGGTTATTTGCTTCAGGTATGGAGTATTGGCAGTAGTACACCGAATTAGCTTTCATACATTTAAATCTCAAAAATTTACATGGATGTTTACGTTATTAGCTGATTTGAAGTCCCTGGTTAGATGTATGACAATGATAAAGATATGGATGTATATTTGTTTGATCAGTGCACATCCTTGAATGAGTACCAGGAGGGCTGTTCAGCTTAATAATGCATCTCTAGGAAAATTGAGGAGAAGAATGACCTTGGGACAAAAAGATACTTGTCTGGCGATTTGTAGGGATACTCAGTCATAATGTTCTTGGCAGGAAGCAGACTGGCATTCTGCGTATATTCTCTACCATTATATATCCCCCCCCCCCCCGGAAAAAAAAAGAACAAAAGAAAATAAAAAATGAAAGGAGAAAAAAGAAGTTGCCCCTTGGGCACTACGACCCTCTTCCGCAAGTATGCTGGAATGAAGTTGACCTCCCATTCCGTAATTCTGGGACAATTTTCGGAAAAGTGCTGAGGCTTTCCACCATGAAAAGATGAATTACCCAATGTACCTTATTTCAAATGTGTCAAGATGTAACCTGTTACGTGGATATAAATAGCAAGATTTCCTTGAAATAAATATTTTTTCTCTTAGTATTTATTTTTAATTTTAATTTTACTTCTATTTTTTTTTTCTTTTTCATATAACATCTGTCATAAAAAGAGAGAAACTCAGCTCAACATTTGAAATTCTAGCTTTATGAATATGACTGGCTTCCGTTCATGCATATGCATAAGTGGAGAGCATTAGGATAGTTAAATGCATTGACAATTTATCCTTGTCTATGAATCCTTTGACTAGAAACTTAAAAAGACTTACCCCAAATAAAACATGTTATCCTTTCTTACCAATCCTTTCACACAAAATGATAAGTGCTATTCCCCATCTCCTCTCAACCAATCTTTATTTATGTTTGTGTCCTTGTAAAGGGCATCGTGAAGCACTTGCATCATTGTTTTTACTTACATGTTAGGAATCTCAACTGCATCCTTGTTGGCGTTAGCATGATTTCACATGGAAAAACAGAATTTACAATGCTCCATATAGTTACTTTATTGCTTTGAAAGAGCTCAATGCTCAGTTTGAAGGGTAAAAGCATGTTATCCTTTCTTACCAATCCTTTCACACAAAACGTTAAGTGCTATTCCGCATCTCCTCTCAACCACTCTTTATTTATGTTTGTGTCCTTGTAAAGGGCATCGTGAAGCACTTGCATCATTGTTTTTACTTACATGTTAGGAATCTCAACTGCATCCTTGTTGGCGTTAGCATGATTTCACATGGAAAAACGGAATTTACAATGCTCCATATAGTTACTTTATTGCTTTGAAAGAGCTCAATGCTCAGTTTGAAGGCTAATACCATGCATAGAGCTAATAAATTCCATGTCTATTTGCAATTGTTGATCTTTAGTGAACATCTTCGATGTATTTAGATTGCAGTGCACTCATTAGTGTAATTGACTATAAATTGAAAGATTGATAATATGTATGTAACATTGCTTTTATTGCATGGATAGGATGACTCATAAAGGCCGTCTGTTGGATATTACTCATAGCTCAATGGCCCCCCTAACTTAGTTCGCACTCTTGGGGTGGTAGCTAAGTTCGTTTTGGTTGCTTCCTTCCTAGGTGGAGACCATCCCTAAGTATATGATAGGTCTATTTGGGGATTGAGGCCCTTGATGGATCCCCCTTTGGGGAAAAAGGATGTCATTCTTTCTTCCGATTCCTTTCATTGGTTTGTATGTTACACGTTGGCATGTTGGTCAAGGGAGATGACGAATTTGATGGACATGTATGTCTAGAGCAACATTCAGGGATTTTAGTCACGACATGCATATTCTACAGGCATACTTCACTTCAAACTATTTAATGAAAAATTGTGGGGCCATACATGCACACGTGTAGTGTAATCCACTTCAAGCTAGAAATTTCAAACCTCATTCTTTTGCATTCAGAATGTCTATCATGATTTTTTTCCCCCTTTTTTTCCTTGAAGGAGTCAAATACTTCTGAGATATGGACTGCGGAGGATTCTTCAATCAGGCTATTCCTTGCTAACATTTTCTGATGCCAATGGGTGGACAACCGAGCGTGAAGTCGATTGTTTGCAATCTATACACCATCTACTTCAGGTGTGACTTCTAGACTGTACATGGTACACATTCCGTCATTGATGGATGTTTTCTGAGTGAAATGGGTGATGCTCAAGAGCTTTTACTTTCCACTTCGAGTTACTATTTTTCCCTAGTGAAAATTGAACATCTATCTTTGCTGCTATGGTTTTGATACAGTCCGCAAATTCTGTTGTAGCGAGAAAATGGGGGGATGTGCATATTATATCCTTGTTCTTTGTTGGAACTCTTTTTTCTTCCCCCATTTACCTTTGCAAAAGTAGGGTTTCCCCTGGGAAAGCATCTGTCTGTACAAGCTGCTGTACTGAACATACATCATAGTCTTAAGATCCCACTCTAATAATTTGACCTTTTTTCTTTTGTTCCCCTGGGATGGGGGAAGTCAGGACTATTCACTTGGGAGGTGTAGATGCTGCAGTAAGGTTCATCTGTCTGTTTCTATTCTTCAACTTGCATGAACAAAAGTGGCTATTTTACCTTGGTATAATAAAATCTTTCTGAATAAAGATCATGTATGAAATCTTTCTGAACATATTCTGGAACCACAAACATCTCAATGTGCTTCAAATTTTATCGGCATTTTATTTGACCTCAAATTTTACAGATGTGAGTTGTAAATGCATCAGATGGTGGGTTCATTAGCTGTGCAAAAAGAGAGGTTCCCTGGAACAAAGCATTTATATTTTGAGTATGAAAGCATGTCACTTGTTGGGAACATGTGTCATGATAAAATTCATTCTTATGTGTCTTTCATCTCTTTTTGTACTTGTACTTGTATGCAAGAAGAGAGTTTGCCATCATCCCTGCCCCATTTGGGACTAAAGGCTAGGAAAACCTCCCTGTGCATCCTTGATTCATTGGAGGTTGGTGTTTTACTCTACTGACCATTACCTTTGCCTGAAAGTTTTTTATTCGGCCGCCGAAAAAGGGCCATATTCTTGAAGATTGCTAGCAATTGGGGAATTTCTTTGGTTGAAGATGATTGCGCCCATAAAGGACTGCCCTTCTCAGAGAAATATATCTTCTTAGATGTAGCTCTCCATGGCTGTTTCATTTCATCGAAATCAAGCCACTTCAAGGGTGTTTATGGAGATGCCCCATTGGTTTAAGGGCACTCGTCTCTTGGCTTGAAAGGGAGTTACAATCTACGCGTTTACGTAATAAGCTCAATTATGTAAACATGAGGAAGTTTGCAGGAAGATGCTAAGAAAGAGCACTAAGAGACACCAAGAAGGGATGGAAATCATAATGTGTCTATGGTATTTGTGCAAAAAAGATGTTTGACAATGTTTTGCGAGGAACCCTATTTTCCATGCTCGCACAAAGCGCATTAAGATGCACTATCATTATGTTAGGGAGAGGCTCTTTGCTTGAGAGATCAATTTTGCATATGTGCCCAAATAAGATAATGTTGCATACCTTTTCAGAAAGGCTCTGCTTAGGAGAAGTATGAAGCTTTTTGTAAAGCTTTGGGTTTTCTTCCCTTCATGGATTGATTTCGTTTCATGTAGCTTGGCACTTCCTTATACATGAGTGCCATCTCCTTGTTCAATGCATCACTATGAGGGGAGATTTGTTGATATATTTTAGTAGTGATGTGTGTGAACACACTTAGGATTGTTGGGGCACTTTTTTCCCTCTTTAAACACACACACACACACCCAAAAAAAGAAAAGACCCCTCACACCCCCCCCCCCCCCCCCCCCCCCCCCCCATCTCCCCCCACAACACAAAAACAACCCCAGCAACCCACCTGGGTGGCTTGTATATATGCCTTTAACCCTAATGGCTCACTATCTTTGTACATTCACTTGGTAATACATCTAATATAGTCTTTGGGAGGGGGGTTTAAAGATAGTGAATGTACAAAGATAGTGAACCTTTAGGGTTAAAGGCATATACACAAGCACCCCCGAGGGGGGGTTTAAAGAGGGAAAAAAGTGCCCCGGCAGTCCTAAGTGTGTTCACACACATCACTACTAAAATTCATCAACAAATCTCCCCTCAGAGTGATGCCTTGAACAAGGAGATGGCACTCATGTACAAGTGCAAGCTATGTGCAACAAAATCAATCCACAAAGGGAAGAAAGCCCAAAGCTTTACAAAAAGCTTCATACTTCTCCCTAAGCAGAGCCTTTCTGAAAAGGTATGCAACATTATCCTATTTGGGCACATAAGCAAAATTGATCTTTCAAAGCAAAGAGCCTCTCCCTAACATAATGATAGTGCATCTCAATGTGCTTTGTGCGAGCATGGAAAATAGGGTTCCTCGCAAAACATTGTCAAACATCTTTTTGCACAAACACTTAGGACTGCCAGGGCACTTTTTTCCCTCTTTAACCACAACAACCCCCCCCCCCCCCCCCCCCCCCTCCCTCTCGCTTCCCCCCGGGTGGCTTGTATAATATGCCTTTAACCCTAACGGTTCACTATCTTTGTACATTCACTTGGTAATACATCTAGTATTGTGTTGCTCTCCAAGTTTCTTCTTCTTCCTTGTGCTGTTCGTGTGCTTCTGTAGACCTAAAACCAAAGTCATCATGGGGACGGAGACGGGTCCCGCGAACGGTGGTGTCCCCGGGACGGGGACGGAGCCTAGGGTGTCCCGGGGACGCGTCCTCGGGATGGCACTAAAACAATGCAGTTTTTTTTCAAAATGATAAAATAAACGTAATATACAATGAATCTATTAACATATGAAATGGGCAATAAGAAGAAAACCATGGGGGAAGGTGTTTTTAAGTGTAAACATTGATTAATGAACAAGTATGAAGCAGGTTGATTGTTGAATATTCAAAGTTACTCAAAGACAAGTCACATGTATTGTATCATGTCAATTAGTGTGGATAAATTATTAAATCATCATCATCCATGGCCTTGCATTACCTTCTTCTTTTGCAAATACGGAAGAGTCCATCTCTTTCCACCATGTACATTTGCTTGTAGCATGACTGGGATCCACTTGTTCATGATGAAGCGGCGGTATGGGAAGATAATACTATGAGGAGAGGAGAAAAGAGGAGTAAGAAGAGAGGGTTGAGAGGATATAGAGCATCCCTTGAATATACACGGGAGAAGCTAGCTAAAGCCTTCATGCACAAAGGATGCTTGCAATGAAAACTCCAAGTGAACTTGTGAGTTTCATAAGCGAAAATGGCTCTATTTATGGTTATATGTGGGGCTAAAAGAAGGAAGCACCAAAACTAGCCTAAAAAAATCGGGAAAAAAATTGAATTTAAAAGTCCAAAAAATGACTTTCTGCCGTCCCGTCCCGTCCCGTCCCGGATTTGGGCTGTCACCAGAAAACATCCCGGGAACGGATGGCTGTTACAGAGGGGCTTGGGGGGACGACTGCCGTCCCGGCTGCCCGTCCCTTCTCCATCCATCTTGGGGATGGCGTCCCGGCGTCCCTAGGACCCGGGGACGCGTCCCCATGTGACTTTGCCTAAAACTATAACAATATTCATGGTACACCTCTCAATGTCACATTTACTTGGCACATTTGACTACGGGATGCTGAGTAGATACTTCACTTGAGATTCAGAGACATGGGGATATGATCCTGCTGTTTCCCAACTGGATAAGTAATGTATTGTGCCAGCTCACTCACACCTCTCTTTCAGAGCCAGAGGAACACTACAGCAGATCCCCTTGGACAGCCAGGATGCACACTAGCAGAGGCAGAGGAGCAGAGAGCACACTGACAAATGTATGTCCGATGTTTCAGATGTATCTGATATCAGTCGGAAGGAATAGGCTAAGAAATAGACTGAGAGCTACCTTACCACATTGTTTTAGATACATTGCCCAATATGGAGCCACGACTTCGTCCATATATCATGATTGTACTTCTATAGCATGTAGCTCCATCCTGCCATTGTACACTCTGATCTAGCATATGATATGTTCAATATGGAATGCTTTCATTTTGCACTTGCTTTCTAGTTCTGGTTTTTATATCCAGCATGATTGTATGTTTTGTCTCATACATGGGTCTGGCTCTCCACAGACATTAATCTCTCTCTCTCTCTCTCTCTCTCTCTCTCTCTCTCTCTCTCTCTCTCTCCCCCCCCCCTTTCTTCTTCCCTCTTCTCCCCTGTTCTTCCCCTTCTTTTTCCCTCCACTTCCCATTTTAGAGTTTGTTTGGGGTTTTAAGGAGCGCTGCAGTAATCGGTGAAGTACATCATGTGTATGTATCCATGTTTGTACATGGATGTGTGTGTGTGTGTTGTTTTTTTTCTTTTGTTTGGGGGGGGGGGGGGTTGTGTGCATATGTGTGTGCACGCACAAGTGAACTTGCACATGCATGCATATGTCGGACATATGACCATGCAATTATCTGCATGCACATCTCATGCCTGTCCATTGAATGTCTTTATCTTGGTCAATGTCTCTCTCTCTCATCTCTCACTATCATGAAAGGAAATTAATGGCTGCTACATGGCCACTGCAGCATTTAGTAGTACATAGCAGATTGATTGTGGTCTAGCTGGACTCGTCTATGTCAGTAATTAGATATGTGAATGTCTGTGACAAGTCAAATTTCTCATTCTAAACTGGGTTTTATTTGTCATTTTTTTCTGAACAGGGAATAGTTTATCCCAGTGTATCTATCATTGAGCTTTTCTTTCCAAGTATTGTTTCTTCTACTAAAACATCTCAGGATGATGTGCTCCCCTTTGCTGCACTAGGGCTAAGACAGAAATTTGTTATGCAGATTTCTGTACAAAGATGTGTACCACTGCATGTCTGTATTCTTAACACCGTCTAGCCTCAGTTGGTTAATTGATTTTCAAGCTGCACTTTCCTTGTAGCAAAAATTGGAACATTTTATAGATTCATCTATCAAAGTTTGAATATTGTTTAGAGAGTCTAACAATAAAAAGCAGGTATTCAGCTAGGTTGTAACAGTTGGAATATCCAGCTAACTCTATCATGATATAGTTGTTTTGGGTCTCTTATGTCATTCATTCAAATGTTGTAATTATTCTTCATTCTCTGACACACGTAACTCTTTATTTGCACAGGAAGTGGATGTCCGTGATGATACTGTTTCCTCACAACCATTCACTCAGACTAAAATGCGACGATGCTTTCCTGGTCGGAGATCATCAGGCAATCAATCTATTCATCTTGTGGAAAAGAGTAAGAAGAAAATTCCATCCTTCTAAGTTCTGAAGCAAATGGTAGCAGCCCCATCATCTGGGTAGAGTTTAAACTTGGAAATGTAATATGTAAATACTTGAAGGAGTCACCCTGCATAACTGAGGAAATCAGTCTGGCAGATTTGGGGCAGGAAAATGACATGCAAGTGATTCATCTTTTCATTGATCTGCCATTCTGATTCCTCAACAATTGCCTGTAAAAATTGTTACATGTAGCATAATGATCAAATGCTCTTTTGAACAGTGTCTACACCTTGAATGATTCATGGAGCCATCTTATTTCAAGTACTGGCAGTGATGTTATGTATGCTTTCCAACTCTCTAAAAAGTTTCATCTTCAGATTGCAATATCATGCAAAATATCTCTTGCCCTCATCACTGAATCCCATGAGAAAAGAAATTCAGCGTTGAGAAGGCTTTTGGGGTAAGGCGTCATCCTCAACAATTCCCATCCCCTTCTCCATGTTCAATCTCTCTGTCACTTCTAGAGGCTTGCCCATTAGAGGATCAAGAAAATAAACAAGAATCAGGAATTAACAATAGCTGGCTTTGCCACATTCTATCCTGTACAAGTTGGAGGACATCTGAATTAAAGCACAGTCCATCAGCTTAATGAGGGAAATGAAACTAATCAAAATGAATACTTGGAATGAATTTGTCAATTCGGTGTAGTACGATGGTACCCCGTATGGAACTATCATGCTCTTGTAGTGTGAGCAGATCAATGAATCTAAATGACCTAGCAATGTAGAGGCTGATCGAGCTGCCTCTCTCAAGCCATGGAGATATGAACTTGGATGTCATATTTCCTCTGCATCTGTATAGGAAATGTTCCATATGAGGTCTTGTCTCTTCTAATATTGGGATGTTGTTGAGATACAAGCATGTTAAAAGGGAAACCAAGCAAAAGTGAATATGAGAGCCCTTTAAGAAGGATGGGGGCAAAAACAATACGTGGGAAATCATAAAAGAGAACTTGTGGCTGTATCTTTGAAGTCGATTCATGAGAGACAGAGAGAAAAAAAATTATAAGAAAATGTTGTGGCCTGATTAGCAATGGTTTGCATGATGAGCACCATTGGTAATGAAGGATGAATATTGATATCCTACTCATAAGTGGAATTTCATAGTGCTTTTGATTGTAACAGAGTAAATGCAGCATTTTCATGAGCTCGAAGCAGCATTTGAGCATAGAAGACAATGTTAAAACAATTGGGGGTTAAAAGTATACAATTTCTTATCTTGTCAAGAAGAGAAGAGTGGGTATCAATATTCACTTGAAAGCCAAAGTATCCAGTGGACCTTCACTTGAAAGCCAAAGTATCCAGTGGACCTTCTTAGGTGGCCAAATGAATCCCATATCTTTGCTTGTGTCAAGAAAAAGACCTATGAGCTCACAAGAAATCCAAAAGTCTTGGGCCGATCGATTTTGGATCACTATTTGAATCAAGCATACAATATGCAATTGATACAAGAAGTGCCACAACTTGGGACTTATAGGTATGGATAATTGGACTAGATGGGATACAAGAGATCCCACAACCCGAGATCATAGGTATAAAACACGATATCTGAATTACAATACATCCCTTGAGGGATGAACTAGATTAGAACAAAAAGAACAAACTCATTCTCATCACGACTAGAGGCAACCATTGCATAGTAATCTGATGCAAAGGAAACACTATGAGGACCCAGGCTTGTAAAATATGACAAAGGTGCATCTAATTTGTGATCTCTTGAGTCTCCACTAGCCATTTTGGCATAGTTTTAGCCTCTTCTATGTCAGCTCTCTCATCAACTAGTGCATCATAACCAAAACACATTTAGTCTGTGATTGATATAGACGATAGCCTTTGCTTTTAGATCTCTATCCAACAAAAATACATTTAATGCTTTATCATCCAATTTTTTTTTGAGTTTGATTTTAGGCACTAATGCATATGTAAGACAACCAAAGACCGATCACAATGGAGGGTGCCCAATTTACATGCTAACAAATTTTCAGCCACAACGAGGAACTATTTGAATAAAATAAACACTTTTGATTTTGCTTTCAATGGATACATCCATGCATGATCGAAGAAATCATCAATAAAAGTCACGAAGTATAGGTAGTTACCAAATGAATGTGTTTGGATAGGACCACAAACATCATTATGAACAAGCTATAATTTATGAGCAATTCGAATTGAACCATCTTTTGGGAAGGAGGAATGCTTCATTTCGCCCAAAATACAGCCTTCAGATACATGTTTGCAAGGTGCTTGAAGCTTGGTTAGAGAGGATACCATTTCAGTTTTTTGCATGTGAAGCAAACTAGCAAAATTTAGATGACCAAAGGTGCATGCCAAAGCTTTGCATCTGAGATAGCCTAAGAATCTTGAATTGCACATGTTGAATAATTCATAGATTTTGCATAGCCTATGAGCTTATATAGCTTAGGACATAAAATGCCAGAAGCAATAATAACATCATCATTTGAGAGATCGTGGACTGTACATTTGTTATCAAAAAATTTGACAGACGAAACTTAGATCACGCAATCATGTATCCAAGTCACCAATTTTGTAGTACTGAAAGAAACTACACCATCACAGAACTAGTGGGATTATATATGATCTATGTTGTAAAAAAAATTTGGACATTATCCTTTAGCAATCAAGTTGACAATCAATTACTTCTATACCTTGACAATAAGACATGAAACACAAAACATCACATCTATAAGTTTCTTTTATTTATGGATATGGATTTTGAGGTAGTGTTCAAAAAGGGAAACATTCCTACTAGTGATAAATGTCTATATGCAAGAACATGATACCTCAAGCTTAGGGATTCCAAATCATAACATGTAAAAATTATGATCAAGGTCGAGAAGGTGTGTGTGTGTGTGTTTTTTTTTTTTTTTTTTTTTTTTGGTAGACAAAGATGCAAGAAAGGAACCATTGTCTAGAGCACATGAAAGAATTTTGGGAAGAAACTCATCAAAGATCCAAATACTTTACGTTAGTTGTGTACTGGCCAAACATGGAAATAACATCCATATTCATAATTTTGTGGTACTTTCCAAATTAGATCCATAGTAGAACATACAACATTATATCAAGTTTCAATCATGCCAAAATGGAGTAAACATATCATTGACTATCTTAAGGGCAAGACCTATCTAGAAGGGATCATTGCAACATGCAAGAGAATTTTTAAAGAGGAGAGTAGGGATAATGTGATTATAGTATACCGATTAGGAAAAGATAAATTGTTGTGTATATATGTTCATGTGAGTGAGTACTTGCCTATTCTATGGATGACACATGTGAGCATAGTAGGAGGAAACTTTTCCCTTGACCATGTAGTAAGAATGACATTATTTTTAGGCCATGGAAATATATGATCACATGGATGCCAAAACAAATGAAAAAAGGTAAGACGTCTATCAACATACAAAATACTCCTTTAGAAGGGACAATATGCCATTAGGGCCCATGATGGGAAGTAGAGGATTTGCAAATTGGGGTATCAACTTAATCAAACCAATTAATCCTCTTATAAAAGGTCACATGTTGAGTATATCATAACTAAAATAGCCTATCTAACTAAATGACTAGAAGCAAAAGCCACTGGAAAGTGTGATGGTGAAAATACAACAAAATCACTCTGTGAACAAATCTTTACAAGTTTTCATTTAACATATAGAAATTATAAGTGTGGGAGGAGCTAACTTCATCAATGAAGTGATATAATCTTTACTAAATAGATTCCTCATGGTGCATAAGGAATCAACACCTTATTACCCTTATGAAAACAATTGAGTATAAATACTTTGTTCAGTTCTCACCATCTTGTGCATAAGGAATCAACACCTTATTACCCTTATGAAAACAATTAAGTATAAATACTTTGTTCAGTTCTCACCAAGATGGTGAATGATGATAGATTAGACTTGGATAAATAGTTTCACCATGCAATTTGGGATTATTGAGTCACATAAAAGAACTCTTTAGGAGCAAAATTTTTCAACATATTCTATGGTCAAAATGCCACTCTACCTAGTGATTTATTAGTGCCTACATTGAAAGAGGAAAAATCACTTGACTAAGCTAGTCATGTATTTCTAAATGAGTCGATCATATGAAGAAATTAGATGAAACTAAGATGTGAGCCATAAAAAGCATTTATGCAATCCAAATATGATCGAAGTCCTACTAAGATGTGCACATATTGGATACACAATTTCAAGAGAAAGAACTAGTCCTAAGTTGTGGTAGGCAAGGCAGTAGAGACTTCCATTTGAATCATTTTTCCTCGTTGTGGCCGTGTATCAATCCTTCGTTGATCATAGGTAGGGTTCTCCCGATAGACCATTGTTCTCAATGCTTCCCCGATCCCACATGTGTCCGCCAATAGATTCAATGATTCAACAAAATGTGAGTCGACATTCTCGGCTTGAAGCATTTGGTTCACTAGAGCTCTATTCGCCTCTTCTGTCATCTTATGTCTTCTCTGTACCTGCTTGATTGTCTTGTATAGCCATTTGAGTTGTGCCGTGTAGGAAGGGGCTTCTTCTTCACTCTCTTCTGGCTCATTTCTTTGTACTTCTTCCTGAACCTGTGTGCTTGGGCCATGAGGGTGTTGTGCCTCATCTTCCCCATGTACTCTGCTTGTCTCGCCCTGTGGCAGTTCTCTTTGGAATGATGCTCCCGGATCGACATTTTCAGGGAAACCTTCACTGTCTGACAAGTGGGCCGTCTGCAGGAATCTTTCAAAATCAAAGTTTGGATCTTCTGTGAAGTTGGCCATAGATGCAAACTCTACATCGGTAGGTAGTGGAGGGGCGGATGGAGTGGGTTGTACCACATCCCCTGCTTGAACTCCTTGAAGATGGATCGTGACAGGTGCGACCTGGGCTTCTTCTCTGGGGGAAGCTTCGGTCGTGGCCTCGTGAGGGATCATTACCTGGGAGAGAGATCCACGCATTCGTTTTGCAGGTTGGCTCCCTGACTTCCACCCTTTGAAAAACTCAAGCTATGAATATTTTTGGGCTCTGGCTACCGACACGTCATATGCAAGACATCGATAGATAATCCTTGTAAGCGCACAACAGCCGTGTAAAGTAGGCTTCCTCACACCCCGCTTGCCTGCTTCATACACTTGGTCCAAGATCCATACAGGCATCTTAATGGGCAAGCTTCCAGTCTCTGCTAGATATAACACATACCATATTTTCTTGTGTGGTTGGGTGAAGCGGTCTTGAGCTGGGAATGCGAAGTGTTGTAGGCACATTCGCAGAGGTATGGCGATGTTAGGGGTGAGGGCACACATTTCCTTTAAATTTTTGATTCTGTTGCTCTTCATTGAGTCTGGTATCAAGGGATCGCGATCCGACGGCACGTGAGTGCCATACATTTGAAGGGCTTCCCTGATTAAGGTAATATTCAATTCAAACTTCCTCATTTCTTCCTGGTTTGATAAGGAGGGCACCCAGAATGTGCCTGAATGATCTTTATCACCTGTCGGCTTCAGTGTGGCAATCAGGTAGTAGCACCTGAGGAAATCGGGTTTAGGCAGAGCTGCACTAAAATAAGTTTGTAATCCTGCTTTTTGCCAGATATCTTGAAGTGGAGCTGCATTCTGTAAGGTTTCGAATTCTCTTGAAAAGAACTGGAAGGTCCACCATACTCCTCCACACTCCATCTTGGACTCCCATATATGATCTGCGTCTCCCAAGTCTCCTGGCATCTCATTGAACCAATGAGAGTGCCCTTTTACTCTTTCGGTTAGGCCATTTGATGGATCTGGAATAGGAATTCTCCGCACGTTCACGAACTCTTCAGGCCGAGCTGTTGGTGGGGCCTCCACCGGCATGGCATCCCAATTGATTTGAGCACCAGAGCCTGCCTGAGAGCTTGTGCCTGCTGCTGCTGCCATGAGAGTAGGTTGCTTATCTGCTGGAAGAAGAAAGGCACATTAGTGTTGCATAGGAAACAAGATGTAATGGTGTTCCCTTCACAATACTAACATGACAATCCCAGAGGTCAGTGGTTAGTGGTGAAGTGTTTGTGATAGGTGTGAGTGGTGATTAGAGGTCAGTGTCATCCTAGATGCATACTTTGGTTATGCAATGGGCTCAGAATGCTCCTGTGTTAGAGTGGACGGATTTACAAAATTTGGGTCAGGGGGTTTGATACACGGTTTAATTCTCCAAACTTTGATAGAGGATTCGTAGCTCTTAGAACTAAAGACAAGTGAAGATTTCTGGATGAGAGTGTGATGTATTTGGGACCTTTTGGGTACCCATTTCCAGACATTCCTAGGGTTGATTGGAGTGGAGACAGTGAGAGGTGTAGGTATCTTTTCTGAGTTGTTGGCCACGAGTGCTTGTGAACGTTGCTTCATCCTAGTGCCTGAAGGTGAAGTAATTTGGGCTTGTAAGTAGGCCTTGGGCACCCATATCTATCTAGCATTGGGGCTAGCCTTCATTGACCGCTTAGGGACCCAAATAGACGTGGTGTGCCTAGGAGGTTGCCTATGGTACTCCTTCACTTGTGTCCGTGATGGTGTGGTTTGTTTGTGGTCTCCTTGGGAGTCTGCTATTAGAGTAGTGGGTTTTCCCTCCTTGCGTATCCAGATCTGCTTCGCGCCACGAGGTACTCCGTGTTGCACGGGTTGGCGCTCCTGTCTCTTGATCAGCGGCCTCCTTCGTGTCGAGTGATGTTCGGTCTGCTTGTTTAGAATCTTCTTTGGATCAGCTGGGAACTCCTTATTGGCTCCTATACCTTTGGTAAAATTGACAATCCTCTGCACCATAGAAGTTTGGACAAGAACAACATCATTATCTTTATGTGGATTCCTGGAGGGACCAGGAGTTGGTGCTTGTTCCATTGGTTTGAGTGCTCGATTTTCTAATTCAATCGTAAGACGGCTTTGGCCTACCCAAGCCTGAAGAAGTCCACTTCTTAGGTTGAGGTTGACTGCGTGATCGTAGATCCAGTCTTGGCCCAATACCAGAGGTTCAGTAAGATCCTTGTCTTCACATACTAGCACTTTTGCTGGCATGAGGACCTCTTGTATGTAGAAGGGAACCTTTTACCTCTACCCACTTAGTTAGATTGTCAGTGGCAACAATGATATACTCAGCATGTGAGCCCTTAGCTGGGGGATTAATAGGACCAACAAAGTCTATTCCCCACTTAGAGAATGCTCGTCCACCCATCATGGGTTTCAGTGGCATCTTATCTTTGCGTATAGGAGGCTGAGCTCGTTGACAGATGTCACACCTCTTCACATAGGTATGTGCATCCATGTGAAGGGTCGGCCACCAAAATCTTGCAAATAGAATTGCCTTGATCACCCTATCTGGACCGAAGTGTCCTCCTGCTACACCTTGGTGAGGAGTCTCTAATATCTTGAGGTATTCGCTCTCATGAACACACAGTCTTAGGTAACCATCTTTACCCCTTTTGTATAAATTATCACCAATAATGGTGTAATCCAAGGCTTCTTGTTCCAAACTTCTTTGTCTGGCCAAAGTCATATCTTGAGGGAATGTTTTCGTCCTCAAGAAGGATACTAGGGGTTCACTCCAATCCGGCACTATGGACACTTGATAAAGAGTGGCATGTTCCACAGGTGGTTTAGTGCAACAGATTGGGCATTCCTTGCACAACTTCTGGACATCAGCTTCCATAGTCGGCCAATGCACTCCTAGTCTCCTCAGGGTTTGTAGGGTTCATTGTTTTGAGTAGTGTTGCTCTAATGCACCTACATGTGCTAATTGCAACCACTTAGCGTACTCGTCCTCTTCTACACAACACGCCAAGATTCCTTGATCCGTGTGCTTGTACATACTTCCAGCCATGATGTAGTACTTTTGAGCTTTGACTACCTCCTTATCCTGTGTGTTTACTATTGGATGTTTAGGTCCATATGTAAGTACTGGCACTAAGGGCTTGGCCCATTGGGGCACCACTTCCAAATTGAACAAGTAAGCATCAGGTAAGTCATCGGATACTCCTTGTGGGGCTTCTCCAGATGTGAGCCTAGACAGATGGTTTGCTCTCAAGTGAGTCTTCCCTTTCCTTACCACAACCTCAAAGTCATACTCCATCAGTAAGAGAAACCATCTTCCTAATCTGCCTTGTATTACATGGCTTGTTTACCAGGTACAGTAGAGCTTGGTGATCAGTAAAAAATTTGAATTTATTTGCAAGCAAATAATGTCTAAACCTTTTAACCGCGTACACCATGCCTAATCCTTCTCGTTCGGTGGTTGTATAGTTCCGTTCAGCAGCATTCAATTGTCTACTAGCATAGGCAATAGGGAGATCCAGATTACCTTCACCCATAGGTTGTGTGAGTACACATCCAATAGCATAATTGGAGGCATCCACATGAACATGGAATGGCTTGTTCCAATCTGGTGTGGTCAAGATTGGTGCTGAACATAATCTTCGTTTAAGCTCCGGGAAGGAATTCTCACATTCATCAGTCCACTCAAAGTTAGTCAGAAGTCCGTACATGGGCTTTGCAATGACAGCATACATGTGGATGAACCGGCGGTAGTAACCACAATGCCCCATGAAAGCCTGTACTTCCTTGACGTTCTTTGGCCTAGGTAGTTCTGCGATGGCTCTCACTTTCTCTTCGTCAGTGGATATGCCGTTCTTAGACACTATGTGACCTAGAATTTTGCCTTGCCTGACCATGAAAACACACTTTTCGGGGTTCAAGCAGACCTGATATTCTCTACATTTGTCAAAGATTTGTCTGAGTTCAAGAATATGGGTTTGTCTAATGTTAGAATGAGCACAAAGATCATCAACATAGACTTCTAAGTTCTTCCTCAGGAACTCTTTAAATACATGGCACATCAATCTTTGAAAGGTAGCAGGTGCATTAGTCAGGCCGAATGGCATTACCCGAAAGGCAAATATGCCCCACTCCGTGGCAAAAGCCGTCTTATGTTGATCCTCTGGAGCAATGGCTACTTGATTGTAGCCCGAAAACCCATATAGGAAGCTGTACACTTCTTTGCCTGCTACCCTTTCTAATAGATGCTCAGTGATAGGAAGAGGATAATTGTCTTTAATCGTGGCGGCATTAACTTTTTTAAGGTTAATACACACACGCAGTTTCCCATTTTTCTTGGGCACCACTACAATGGGGGATACCCACTCAGTGTGCTCAATTTCATAGATGAATCCGGCTTCAACCAGTCTATCTATCTCCTCTTTGATCTTAGCAGCATAGTTATCATTATATGTGTATGGCTTTTGCTTAGAGGGTTTAGCATCTGAGGTCATGGGAATTGTGTGTGAGCATATGTCTGGATCAACACCCTTCAAATCCTTGTAGCTCCAAGCGAATACATCTCTGTATTCTCTTAGCAAGGCTATCAATTCATGCTCTTCGTCTTCCGTCAGGTCATGGCCTATGTACGTGCATCTCTCCTCTCCTTCTTCTAGGGCCACTACTATTTTTTTGGTAGTTTCCTTGCTATCATATGCTTCTCCTGCTTGTGCCTCACGTTTAGGCATTCTTATCATGACTCTCCTATCGTCTATCTCATATTTTTTAAAGTTTTCAGGGACCTCAAACAAGGATTCTTCTGCCTCCGAAGTGACTTCCTTCTTCTTTCTTTTCTTTCCTCCGCTCTTAGTAGCTACTTGTGTGGCTAACCTCACCTCATTTGTATGCTCTCCGTGTCTCTAGGGTTGAAATTCTACTTCATAGAAGTATTCTTCATCTGATGCAAAAGGTGGGTCCATAATGATTGACTCTAGATCGGAGTCACTCGCATCCTCAAATGCATCAAGGCTAGGTTCGCATTCTTCTAAAACTGCATCTCCCATGATTGGCTCTATTAAAAAGACTGAAATGTCATAGCCATCCTCATCACAGTGAGGTGTCCACTGTTCTTCATTGATGGCTACATTCATTGTTGCTAGGATTTCTGCCCAGCCATGGGGTTCAAATTCCTCATTAGGAAAGACTACAGGTGCATAGGCTGGGTCTTGAATTGATCTATGGTTTTCTTTTGCACCTACCTCTCTGGCTTTCTCTCTCTTCTCTTCTTCTACTGCTACCTTACACATCCATAAGTGGGTGTCTTCATGCATCCACGAGGATCCGGATCCTATGGAATGCACAGACTCAGTCTCATCTTTGGCTCTATGGATGGGATTCCATTGAATAGGTGGTACGTCTCTATGAGAGTAATCCTTAAGATTGACTTTGGTTGTAACACCTAGATGTTGCAAATACAAGGAATTGGTTCCCCAATCCTGGACTACTTGCAATTGCCGCATAAATGGCCTTCCCAAAATCATCTCGTAGGCTTGGTTTTTGCTAAAGTCGCATATAGCAAAAGTATGCTCAAACTCAACCCCACATGTAGTGAGAGTTATTCCTTCTAGCAATCCTAAGGGTCTCTCTATGTGACCATCGGCCATTTGCAATTTCATCCTCGTGGGTCTGAGTGCTGGCTTGCCCCAACGCTTCCATAGGGAAGTAGTAGCAATTGCAACACCTGTGCCTGAGTCTAGAATAGCCTTGGTGGTGTATCCTTGATGGGTGATAGAAAGATATGTGTTTCCCTCTTCGCCCTCACTCATGTCTCCTATCTTGTCTAGTGGGATTTCTGGCACCGTCCTATGAGAACCTACCTGGGAGCGCGATTTCGCTATGTCTGGCACTTGTTTGGCTACATGTTTCCACACTTCTGGCTTAACTTTGAGTAGCTCTTCTAAAGTGAGATTGCACTGCACTTTAGTGTTCTTTACTACCTCTATATTCCTAGGTGTGATAGAAGCTTCATTTCTTATCATGACTGTGGGCGCTCTCAGACAAGTAGACTTGGTTTCCCATGGGCCTGTGAAATGTGGTAATTCTTGTAGAGAATTAATCTCAAAGTCTAATCTCTCTTGAGAGTGGGTGGTCTCATGCTCCTCATAGATGGATGGGATATCCAGTGGGAATTGATCGTGTGCATCATCCACAAGTTCAATGGGAGGGGGGACTTCACTTTCTTTAGCCCATTTGTCTTCTTGAATCTCTCGTAGGAATTCTGGTGTGAATCGATTTATAGAAGATGATGTGTCTGGCTCCATAGAGTTAGGCACGTAGGCTTCCTGGGGAGGTAGGCTCACGTTCTCACTTGCCTTGCCCTTATTTTGAGAGGCGGGTTCCTTTTCTGATTGTGCAATTAGCCTCTCTATTCGTTCTAGCAGTCCATCAAAGTGTAACTGCGTCTTAGCTGAACTAGAGATGTTAAAGAGGCGACTCGCTTCAAACATAGTCTGAGCCAATTCCACCATCTTAGCACAAATTTTGGTTCGTTCTAGCTCTAGTTCTGCTCTAGGGTAACACTTTTCATGATCAGTTACGTTTGGCCCTTCTTGGATTCTGGCCTGATATGCTCTAAGCATCATGTTTAGGTCCTCGGGAGTGGGATCGGCTAGGACGGATCCTACTGTGGGTGGTGGGTGGGTTAAGGGTGGTGTATTGAAAGGTTGGGGAATGGAAGAAGGTGGATTGGCGGGTAAAGGGAGAGGTGGTGGAGGGGTGGTGTGAGAGTGGTTTTGAGATGCGAGTTCACTTATCGTTGCTTTGGTTTCTCTCAAGCTTTCTTCAAGTTCGCTCATCTTTTTTGCCCATTGCCTTTTCATTCTTTCACGACTATCCTTCCAGGCTCTAGTCCTTTTTTTGGTTATGCTCTCTATTTCACTCACCTCGGGGCTCTTTTCCTGACCAACACCTTGGTTTTGCTGTAGTGCTTGGGCTCTTGTGATCACTTGCACAGGTGCAGTGGAAGTCACACTCCCTGTGGAGTCTACAACTAACCCAACAACATTGATAGGAGTGATTTTAGGCATGTTATTAGGGTTCTTTGGGCAATCTCGTAGGAGATGCTCTTTTCCGCAGTCTTGATAGAAACCCTGAATTGTTACTGGTTGGGGTTGTGTAGGGTTAGGCAACGGACAATCTCGTATAAGGTGATCTCCCTGACATCTGAAGCATGGTCCTCTAGGAAATGGGGGTCGTACCTGCCTAGGTTGAGGTCTAGAGTTGGGGTTTGTGTACATGACATTAGCATACTCAAGCTCCCCACTATTTTCACTTGGGTCCTCATAATAGTATGACTCGTTATGCTCGGGTGACTGCATGTAGTAAGCTTGTGGGCTATCAATATGTGTGGAGTCAAAACTATGGTCACTTGGATCACTGTCTGATAGCAATGGGGTGACTGGGACTATGGCTCTGTTCGGATTTTCTTCAGTAGATGCATATTTCACTGGGATCACATCGGTTGGAGCAGGGGGTTGCTTCACTAGGACTGGTTGAGGTCTCTGCTTCCCTTGATAAGGTGGCTGATAAGTTTGCTATGGTCTGTTGTATTGTTGTGGTGGGTACTGATTCTGGTATCTACCCTGTTGTGGATATGGTTGAGGGTAATTTTGCCTAACAGTTTGTTTGTTATATGGACAGTCTTGCGCAGTGTGGTTGGTGTACCTTCGCTCTATGGTGCAGTACTGGCTACTAGGGTTCACCTGGGGTTGCGCCATAATGGGACATACATTTGCCATATGGTCACCGCCACAAGTGTAACACCGCTTAACTGGGGCAAATCTCGGAATTTGTTTGCTAGAGACACCTAGTTTTTGAGCTACCTTCTCTGCAAGTTCCTCAATGGATGTGGATTGACCAGATGTGAGGCTACTAGAGCTATCAGAATCCTTGTAGATTTTTGACAGTTCTAAGTCCTCACCTAAATTGTCCTCAATGTCTATGAACATGCGCACGCACTCTTCTATAGTTCTGGGGTCCTTCAGATACTCATCAATCGGAGTTCGTATGGTGAAGTTATGACCATTCAGGCACTTAGGGGTCCAAACAAGCTCTCAGGTTTCAAGAAATTCCTCCCTGGTTTCTAGGTCTTTTGCCCACTCCTAAGGCTCTTATATCCTCCCAATGTGCTTAAATTTAAACCTCACAATACTTCAATTCACTCAACTTTACCCTTAAAATTTTCATGCGTTAGGGCTGTGTATCGCGATAGGTCGGGTCGAAGTGTCGCGATAGCTCGTGAGGTGTCGCGATACTCCGAGGTGTCGTGATAGGTCGTGAGGTGTCGCGATACTCCGAGGTGTCGCGATAGCTCGTGAGGTGTCGCGATACTCCCAAGTGTCGCGATAGGTCATGAGGTGTCGCGATACTCCGAGGTGTCACGATAGGTCGTGAGGTGTCGCGATACTCTAAGGTGTCGCGATAGCTCGTGAGGTGTCGCGATAGGTCGTGAGGTGTCGCGATACTCCGAGGTGTCGCGATAGCTCGTGAGGTGTCGCAATACTCCCAAGTGTCGCGATAGGTCGTGAGGTGTCGCGATAGGTCGTGAGGTGTCGCGATACTCCGAGGTGCCGTGATAGCTCGTGAGGTGTCGCGATACTCCCAAGTGTCGCGATAGGTCGTGAGGTGTCACGATAGCTCGTGAGGTGTCACGATAGGTCGTGAGGTGTCGTGATACTCCGAGGTGTCGCGATAGCTCGTGAGGTATCGCGATAGGTCGAGTTATGGCGAAATTTGTGGTTTTGTCTTGTGATCCTAGGTGCTCTAAGACTGCGCAGTGTCGTGGTGCACTCAGAAACGTGATTAGTCGAAGTTTGCGAGGTGTCGCGATAGCTCGAGCTTGACGCCTCGGGGCCTGTGCAGAAGGATTCTGTACCTGCTGAGCTTGCTGGAGATGGTGATGGAGCTGGTACCTGCAAGAAACATGCAAAAAACATACAACACAAATGCACGCACTCGCTCTCTCTCAAACTCGCACACAACAAATGAGGGGAATGACAAGGAAGAGGGAATATGTAGTGGAGAAGTAGGTGGAGATGGAGATGGAGATGGAGATGGAAAAAAAATCAGAAATTTACCTACTACTTACCATTCCAACGTGTCCTCTCTACGTATTACCATCACACGCTCGTCCTCAAAGCTCGAATCCCCGGCAACGGCGCCAAAATTTGGTGTAGCTCAGTGATGAGTAGCACCTCCTTTAATGTCAATCCGGGAAGACATGAGGATGGTATGAAGACCTCGAGCAAGTGAAGGCACAAATGTGTGAGTGCGAAGCACACTAACATGCACACACATACACACACACGCGCACACACAGCAAGAACAAAGAGAGTCAGACCATGGAATCACTTCTATTGCAACAAAGTTCTCATACAAGCTCAAAACTACAAGAAGCTCTCCCAAAAATGAGCTCTCTATCCCTATTTATAGTTTTTTTGACTAGCTTGGGCCCTGTCCAGACCTAGTGTCCGGCCTAGTTAAAAATTAGGTTCCAGGGCTTATTTGAGGGCTCAAACGAGATCTAAAAAATATGAAAATTGGCAAGCAACTACTTCTAAGGCTCCCCAAGCTCGAGGACTCCTCAACTTGTACAAAATGGAGCTACAAAAAGGTGAAATGATATTTACAAGGGTTTTTAGTGATAAGAATCACTTTTAACGTGGTGTAAGGTTTGGAAAAAATTAATGGGTTGCCTTAGTGCTAGATCTGCGTGTATGCTCATACTTGCTTCATCTGTCAACAGCGACCTACTGGGAGTATCGTCGCTTATACCGACGACCATATCTGCAAAATTTTTTTGGACAGAGTGTGTTGTCTTTTGCTACAACAACATTACCATGATGTTGTTTAGCAAAAGGCAATATGATCTGCCCAAAGAAAATCGAGTACATGTGATGTGTACTCTAATGGCAACCAAAACATGATTTCATATAGCAAAATGCTGTCGGACACAATGAGCAAAATGAACCATGAATCATGTACAAAAAGTTGTATATTCCATAAATGAACATGTATAAGAGTGTGGCAAAGCACTTCCATATAGGAACCAAATACAAAATGTGACAAAGCACTTCCATATAGGAACCGGATACAAAATTATGGTGCACCATTGCCACATATGAGTGTAATACAAAATTGTGGCAAAGCACTGCTATACATATGCTCAACGGGATCAAAACCTTTACACCTATAATCCTGCAATAAAGCATATGTGTAAAATGAGACAAATTGACATGATATTTATAAAAAACAACTAAAAATATGAAACCAAACTATAAGTTTACCTCATCATAGATTCTCCCATGAAATGATCGTATTGCATCCCTCTAAGTCTTGCAACAGTGAAGCCAATCCGTGCAGCCAATCCATGACGACAGCCATAAGCTTCATCTGTTTGCGTCGGAGGACGACCCACTGCCAACTCCTATAATAAATATGCAAAATGTTAGATGAACATACATGATGTGCTTAACACAAACAAATTCAATAATTAAAATGATACTTACAAATTGGTAGCACATACTGTCATATCCATCGCTACCCAAATGTGACGTTTCAATCGTATCTAAACATGTGGCCGTCGCATCTCGCTGTTGACGATATCGGTCAGGAGTATGTTGTTGCTCATCCTAAATCGATTCCCACTCTTCAACATCTAACCATACAAGCTTCACTAAGCCTGCTGTGAAAGCATCGCGAGCCTCGGACCGCCGATGAGACATCAACTTGTGTGTCATATGTTGAATCCATTCTGAGCTCACAATAGGATGCCCATGTGCTGGCCGGTACTCTTCATATATCAACTGTATGATATAATTTTTGGAATCTTTATCATATTCCCTTAACATGACAGAATGTCCAAATTGTATGGAGCAAAGTTGTCGAATGTGTTCACGCATGGACTTTCCGGCCACATCCACGACCAGAGCTCCATCACGTATGCGATATATCTTAGAGTCGTCATGGTCATGTGCTCCCCAAGGTGTATGTGGAGATCCCATCTGATCCAATGTGGAGATGTTAGGATATATATATATATATATATAAACCCTAAAAAATATATAGATCTATTTTTTAAATATTTTCACATATATTTCATTGTATAATTTAATTCTATTTTTATGTATAAACTCAAAAATCCTATTTTTGGTATATTTAATTATATATATATATATATATATATGTCCTAAAAATTTAAAGATCTATTTTTTAGATATTTAATTATTTATATTTTATATATTTATATTTTATATATTTATATTTTTCTCTAATATTTCATAAAAATGTATGTATGTATGTGTGTATGTTTTTATGTATATGTGTGTGTGTAAGAACTCAAAAATCCTACTTTTGGTATATATATATATAGATATATACACACACACACATACATACATATATATATATATATATATATATATATATATATATATATATATATATATATATATATATATATATATATATATATATATATATATATATATATATATATATATATATATAACTCCTAAAAATTTAAAGATCTATTTTTTTAATATTTAATTATTTGTATTTTATATATTTAGATTTTTCTCTAATATTTCATAAAAATGTATGTATGTATGTATGTGTGTATGTTTGTATGTATGTGTGTGTACGCAAAAACTCAAAAATCCTATTTTTGATATATTAATTCTATTTTGTGCAAAAACTCAAAAATCTTATTTTTGGTATATTTAATTATATATATTTAGATTTTTCTCTAATATTTCATAAAAATGTATGCATGTGTATGTATGTATGTATATGCATATGCATGTATGTTTATATATGCATGTGTGTATGTGTATGTATATGCATATGCATGTATGTATATTTGTATGTATGTATATATATGCATGTGTGTATGTATATGCATAGGTGTGTGTATGTATGTATGCATATGCATGTGTGTATGCACATCATATGTGTGCATGTATGCATGTGTGTATGCACATATGTGTGTGTATTCATAGATTTTTAGCTTTCGATCAACATGAAAACCTGACCATGATAGAGCTTAGGTTATTTCCAAGTCACATTGCATGCAGGAGTACAAGTACATTTTGTTTCACCGACGAATTGAATCTTCAATATATTTAATGGCTTCAATCGAGAAATATGGTCAGACTAAGCTTGTTTAAAGTGCCTTAGGTTCTATATGAAACTCCTAACATGAATTTGGATAGAGTGGGCTTGTTCCATTACAAAATGTCTCTTTTAATAAAGAGTCCACCAAAGGCTTTGCAAGAGAAGCATCCTTCTCGCTGAAAAATGATATAGCAGTGTGGATTTCATGTGGTAGATTGCAATTCACTACAAAATAAATATCTAATACGTCCAATCCGACATAGCCACTCCGTTAGGCTATCAACCTCCTGTTTCGTCTCAACAAATACAACAATCAATATCTATGAAAAAAGATAAGACTTTTCGAATGCTGTTTTAAAACTTTCAAAGATTAAAACGAACTGACATATACAGTTTTGTCTTTCCCACCCCTCATTTCTTGCTTTTTGAAAAACTCTAAAGGTCAGTTCCTCTTTGAGGTTACTTCTAAATGACATGTATGTGTGTATGCATGTATGCATGTGTGTATGTGTATATGCATATGCATGTGTATATGCATATGCATGTGTATATGCATATGCATGTGTATGTGTGTATGCACATATGTATGTATGCACATATGTGTGTATGTATATGCATGTGTGTATGCATATGCATGTGTGTATGTATGTATGTATCCTACTATGCATGTGTGTATGTATGTATATGCATGTGTGTATGTATGTATGTATGTATGCATATGCATGTATGTATGTGTGTATGCATATGCATGTGTGTATGCATATGCATGTGTGTATGCATATGCATGTGTGTATGTATGTATATGCATGTGTGTATGCATATGCATGTGTGTATGTATATGCATGTGTATGTGTGTATATGCATATGTGTGTGTATATATGCATGTGTATATGTATGTATGTATATGCATGTGTGTATGATATGCAATTTGTGTGTGTATGTATGTATGCATATGCATGTGTGTATGTGTATGTGTATGCATATGCATGTGTATATGTATGTATGTATATGCATATGCATGTGTGTATATAATTTGTGTGTGTGTATGTATGAATATGCATGTGTGTATGTGTGTATGCATATGCATGTGTGTATGTATATGCAATTTGTGTGTGTATGTATATGCAATTTGTGTGTGTATGTATATGCATGTGTGTATGTGTGTATGCATATGCATGTATGTGTATGTGTGTATGCATATGCACGTGTATGTGTGTATGCACATATGTGTCTATGCAGATATGTGTGTATGTATATGCATGTGTGCATATGTGTATGCATATGCATGTGTATGTGTGTATGCACATATATGTGTATGTTTATGCATGTGTGTATGTATATGCATATGTGTATGTACGTATGTATATGCATATGCATATGTATATGTATGTATGTATGTATGTATGTATGTATATGCATGTATGTATATATGTATATGCAGCTTGTGTGTGTATGCATGTATGCATGTATGCATATGCATGTGTGTATGTGTGTATGCATATGCATGTGTGTATGTGTGTATGCATGTGTATGTGTGTATGCATATGTATGTGTGTATGCACACATGTGTGTATGTATATGCATGTGTGTATGTATATGCATATGTGTGTGTATGTATGCATGCATATGCATGTGTGTATGCACATATGTGTGTGTATACATATGTGAGTGTGTATGTATATGTCTCTCTCTTTCTCTCTCTCTCTCTCTTTATGTTTCTCTAGATCTCTCTCTTTCTTTCATCTCTCTCTCTCTCTATGTCAATTGAAAACAAAACATTCACTTACATGGATGTAATTGTTTGGATCATTGTTATCAAAGTCCACTTAATGTAGTCCTTCATTGAATTCCAAAGACCTGATGCCAACCCACATCCATCTATACTCAGTCTATTATCCAAATTCTATATATTGTACACATCGTATCATTGTTGTTTCATCAAGTTAAGTTATTTTAGAGTAGCCTATTAGCTACTCATTTCACATCTCTTGTCTCTTGTCTATTTTTGTAATCATTCATCTATCTTATTTGGTTAAGGATGTGTATATGTGTGAGGGTTTAAGTGTTGTGATTTATATTGAGCCTACCTCACTTTCAACGTGTTGTAACTATGGAATTTACCAAATCAACTCTAACATCATCCTTCTTATGGACCCTCTTCTTTTTCATTTAAGTAAGAAAAAATGTTGAGACTTGCGTAAGGATTATTTGCTCAACGCTTTGCGCAAAGACTTTGAATTTCAGGTCCGCCATCATGTGAGGATTTCATCCATCAAAAACACCTTTTCTTTTGAACCTCTTTTTTTAATTACTTCATCTTTAATGCCAAGGATTCATAAGATAAGAAGAAAATATTCTTTAAGACTTCTATCTTTTCTATATATTGTGCCCATGAGCTATAATTTGCTATTACATGAATATAATGTTGATATAGATATCATATATCCTCCCAAATATTGATGGAATCACCGTTATTCACTATTCCAAATCCTTGGAATCTGAAATGAGCACTAACCTCCTAAATTGAACTCTAAGTTTGAGTTAAGTATCCATTGAGATCCAAAATCTTCATGGACATGAATGAAAAAGCCCAAGGATAAATGAATTTCTTGTCTTCGTTCAAAGATCGCATCTGATTTAGAGGAGAAAATTTAAGCTTTCCAATACTTGTATTGCTTCTTCTAAAAAATAAAGTAGCACCATTGATATTGAAAGTTTGAAAAGTTTAAATTCTTTCACGCATTTGAGATTCCACTTCCTTTAAAAGTTTGAAAAGTTTAAATTCTTTCACGCATTTGAGATTCCACTTCCTTAAGATGAAAGCATAATGAGAGTGCTAAAGTTCTTTAACTGCTGATGTCTTTAATTGCTGATGTCTTCACCGATTGCATGCAGGTTCAATGATTGGCTCCCTGATTGATCTTTCAAATAAAACGGTAACCAATTTCATGACGTGTAGTTTAACTGAGACAACAAAGAAAAGGATGAGCGCTTGGGAGCACTCGCGTGTTAAAGGAAAGAAGAAAGAAAAAAGGGCGAAATGAGGGTGGGTTTAGATAGGGCAGCACAAGTTTGTTGAGTCACATCATGTGCTGCCAGGTTCAGTTCACACAAAGTGGCAATAGACTCTGGATTTCCAAACTTTTCAAAAGCTATTGTCAAAGGAGCACAAATTTGTTTTGAGGGAGAAGGCTGGCTCAAGAAATGGTAGGCCCAAGTCATATTGTGCCATATGGAAGCGCTCATTGTGCGGCCCGACAGTGGTTCAACCACTGTGACAAGCTTCAAAAATGATAATATAAGATGGAAACAGACAAATAATCAATCACGATACCTGGCGAAAGGTGCGAGCCTCTGATTGCTCATATCGAACTGTTTCCATAGATCATCTTGCGAAACCAAATGCTGCCACCAGTGGCATGTGCACATGCAAGAGGATAGTTCTTTGATAGACAGACGCCTAGAAATGTTGATCATGAGTTCCTCTTGCATTTGAGAGATAGAGCATCCAGTGCCTGAATTGTCGGCAATCCAAGCCCCAAAGATTTTGCATCCGCGTTTTCCTGCTTCGACGTTGATTCCTCCTGCAATGTGTCTCTGATGAAAGAAGGGCCTACGTCGTTTCCTGTCTCGAAAAATCTCCACTCCCCAACCCGGAAAAGAGAATGTGAGAGAGTACGACCGACAAGGGCTCCTGCGCGAGAAAAGAGCAGCGGACGTATCCCCTATCGTGCGCGGGGATCGAGAGCCATGGATGGCCATTCATATGTCCCATCACTGAACAATCATAAGCATGTTCCATGTAAACGCACATGCATGGAACTAGAAAACTAGTTCCAAAAATACTATCTTCTAAAAATAACTATCTTCTAAAAATAACTATCTTCTAAATATTCTTCTAGATATCTCCAAAAAATTTTGAATAAGTCCATGTGTGTTCACACCCTCATGAAACTTCACTTGCTAAATCAAAATACAAAACACATTAAAAACCTCAAGGCATTAAAATCCATGTAACATTCCATTATTCCATAAAGTATAATATACCTCCCAGTTTAAACGATTTCAATAAACTGATATGAAAATAATTATGTATATTCCAATGAGGAGGTATGTCTAATCTAAAAGCATTCTCATTATTTTTTTGAATAATACAAAAAGATCCATAATAACATGGTGCAAGTTTAACTTTAAGATGTTTTGAAATATTTTTTAAAAGTCTTTTAGTTATTTGAAACCATACAAAATCATTTTTATTAAACTGTTTAGCTACTCGTTTCTTATTAACATTACACATGTAATATTCTTGACTCTTTTTAATGTGCTCATAAACCTCATGAAGTATAGAAATATGATCTTGTGCAAAAGAATCAGCCATAGGTATATGAGTTTGAGTGAGAGTCATGGGAGTGGAAAGCTTTTTACCATACACAATTTCATACGGTGCACGTCCAGTAGTGGTATGTATTGTGTTATTATATGCAAACTATAATAAAGGAAGTTTCTCATCCCATTTACCTGGATTATTAAAAGAATAACAACGTAATAGATCTAAAATAGTACTATTTGTAACTTCACTTTGCCCATTACTTTCAGGTTGAAATGCAGAGATGAAGTCTATTTTAGAACCTAAATTTTGAAATAATGCAACCCAAAAGTGATTACAAAAATAAACATCTCGATTTGATAAAATAACTTTTAGAAAACCATGATGCGAAAAAATACATTTAATAAATAACTTAGCAGCTTGAGGTGCAAAAAGAGTCTTTTTACAAGGAATGAAATATGCTTGTTTACTAAATCTATCAACAATTGTCCAAATCATATCATTATGTGATGAACTTGTAGGAAGATCAGTAATAAAATCCATAGAGATTTGTTCCCATGGTCCATTAGGTATGGGAAGTGGCATAAATGATCCAAATGTTTTACCAACATGTTGACACACAATGCAATGGGGAAACATACTCTGCAATATCATTGTTCATATTGGGCCAAAAGAAAATTTTTTACATGTAGAAATAGTACTTTGTGCCCCTATGACCCATATATAGTGGTTCATGCATCTCTTTCATAACAAATTCTTTAAAACATTGTGTAATGCATAACTTGTGTTTGAAATACAATAATCCATTATGAAAAGTGTAGTGATCCTCACTAAATGTTATAGAATTATTGAAAGAATTCCATGTTTGTGAAAAATACAAATCAAATGCATAAGTAGGAATCATTTCATGAAATGAATGAATATGAACAACAACAATATTATTAATTGAAACAATGTTTGTGGGGATGGGAAGCGACTAAGTACATTAGCTACAACATTAGCTTTGCTAGATTGATATTGAATCATAGGCTGAAAATTTTGTATGAATGAAGCCCATTTAATGTGTCGGTAATTAGTGGTTGATTTAATAAATGCTTAGTAGCTTGTTGGTCTGTTTTGATTATGACTTCTGAACCCATAAGGTAATGTCTCAAAATTTTTAAAGCATGCACAACAACCACTTATCATATGTACTATAATTCTTTTCTGAAGGTTTACGTTTCATACTTTCAAATGCAATAGGATGGTCATTTTGCATTAATATAGCACCTATACCTAAACCACTAGCATCTGTAACTACATGGAAAGGTTGTGCAAAATCTGGTAATTACAAACAGGTGCATGAGAAAGTGCATGTTTGAGTTTTTCAACAGATTATTGTTGTGCTAATCCCCATGCAAATTTTTACTTTTTCTTCAATAATAATGTGAGTGGAAGTGCTAAATAAGAAAAGCTTTTTACAAACTTTCGATAAAAACTAGCTAACCAAAGAAAAGAGCGTACATTCACAAATTGAGGTACAGGCCATTCTTCAATTACTTTAATTTTCTTTGGATCTACATGAACACCTTGACTAGAGACAATATGGCCTAAATACTCTAATTCCTTTTGGAAGAAATAACTCTTTTCAAGATTGGCATAAAGTTTGTTTTTGTGTAACAAATTGAAAGTTGTTGCTAAATGCTTTTCATGGTCATCATCATTCTCATTGTAGATAAATATATCATCAAAGAAAACAAGAAAAATATTATTCATCTTGTGTGCAAATGTAGCAGGTGCACTGGTGAGTCCAAAAGGCATTACCATGAATTCAAAATGACCAGTTTGAGTTGCAGCCTTATGAATGTCATTTTGTGTCATTTGTATCTGATGATACCCATATTTAAGATCAATTTTGCTAAAAACACGTGCTCCACGAAGTTTATCTAACAAATCATTTATCTTAGGAATAGGATATCTATTTTTAATTGTGATCTTATTGAGCACTCTATAATCAATACACATCCTATAAGTCTTGTTCTTCTTCTCTACTAAAAGAACAGGTGCTCCAAAGGGAGAAGACCTAGGTCTTATTAGTCCTTTATGGAGTAAATCCTTAATTTGATTAGCTATTTCTTGTTGATGTAAAGGTCCATGCCTATAAGGTGCTTTCTGGGGAGGAGAATAACCAAGAATTAAGTCTATGCTATGATCAAGAGATCCCCTAGAAGGTGGTAGTTTAGAAGGAAAATCAACCATAAAACAATCCTTATAGGAATCCATAAATGATTTATGTGCATTACGAAGTGTAGGTGTGTAATCAACTATGTTATTGACAAAAACAATACATGAATTGTAGTCTTTCCTAAATGCACATTCAACTTGAGTATGACTAATCAATGGAAATGGTTGGAAGTCATGCATTGCAGTCAAATCAATGTAACAAACATGACAAGGAATACGGGCGCATAGCGACGGTTAAGGCGACATAATTTTGTCGCTATAAAATTGCAAAAAGGATCGCAAGAAGCATTGAGCACGGACCGTCGATTAAACGACAAGCTAAACGACGTTTTTTTTGACGTGTGGTGCGACGGGATGTGTGACGCTCGCATTGAGCATCGCTAAAGCGAGAGTTTAAAAAAGCATTGCATAAGCGATGATTTTTTGCATCACATAAGCGACACTAACAACGTTGCTTATGCGACGCCAATTCCAGTGCTTTTTATGATGCCTTACCATCGCTTACATGACGGTCTGTTGACGAGAAAAAATTAAAATGTTGGAGGCTCTTCGATCGGCATGTTCACGCATATGATCGAAGAGCTCTCCAACGTTCACAAATGCGCTGCGCTTACGAGCTGAAACAAGTATAGTTTTCCCTAATCTCTATCTTATTGTCTCTCTCTATCTCTGTTTCTCTCTTTCTACCTCTTTCTCTCTTTGAATTCTCTCTCTCTCTTCTCTCTCTCTCTCTCCCCCTCTCTCTCTCTCTCTTTATTGCAAGTTATTCAAGAAGCTAACCAAGCAAAAAGTATGGCTAACTATTGTAAGTACAATTTCCATTCTTTGTATATCATTTGAATTGTGTTATTTTCATTAGTTAGCATACTCACACTTATTGATATGCACATATACACTTATACATGATGAAGATGCACGTTCATGCATATACACATATACACATGCACATACACACACATATATATACACACACATACATGTGCACATACACTTACACACACACATATACACATGCATATGCACAAACATTTCTACAACCACATAAAAGACTTGCATGCATGCATTATTGCATATATATATACACATACACACATTAACATATACTTAAATACTTGTATATGCACATCCACATGCATGCACATGGATGCAAATGGAAATGCGTCCACATGCACAAGCATGTTTCATACATATACACATGCATATACATACATTTGTATATGTTTATACACATACACATACATATGCACATATGTATATATACACACACATACACATATATACACATATATATGCACATACATACACAAACATATATACATGCACACATACACACATATACATCACGTATCAACTTTACGTCTTACCATCACACGCTCGTCCTCAAAGCTCGATCCCCGACAATGGTGCCAAAATTTGGTGTAGCTCAATGATGAGTAGCACCTCCTTTAATGTCAATCCGGGAAGACGTGAGGATGGTATGAAGACCTCGAACAAGTGATGGCACAAGTGTGTGAGTGAGAAGCACACGAACATGCACACACATACACACATACGCGCACACAAGGTAAGACAAAGAGAGAAACAATGGAGTTCTTTAGATTACTCAAAAAGTCTTATACAAGTTCAAATCCACAACAAGCTAATCTAAAAAATGAGCTCTTTAGCTCTATTTATAATTTTTGACTAGCTTTGGTCTTGTCCAGACCTAGTGTCCAACCCAGTTAAAAATTAGGTTCTAGAGCTATTTTGGGGGCTCAAACGAGCTCTAAAAATTATGAAAATTGGTACATAAATATTACTAGTACTCCTCAAGCTCAAGGACTCCTCGGCTTGCACAAAATGGAGTAGGAATAATAAAAAATGGTATTTACAATGAAGTGAAGTGACTACAATCACTATTTGGGAAATATTGTTACATGGAAAAGTTATGGGGCCTATTTGCCAGATCTGCGTTGACTACTTTGCCCGCTTGATCCTTGCTCCGACTCACTTCTCTGGCTTCCTTGTCTTGTGGGTCCTTGGGTGCCTTGGCTGCTACTAACACCGAGTATATGCGAGATCATCTGGATGCCTTTGTGAGTATTATTAAATTTTATATAATTATTTTATTTTTATGGATATTTTAATTGTATTACTTATTTATGATTGTTATATGTAATACAAGAGTATTGTGGAGAGCTAGATATGGATGAGGTGGAGAGACAGGCACAGGAGCGACAATCTCGATTGTCACAAGGTGATCATGATGATGAGGATGATGATGATCATGATGCAAATGATGATGATGATGATGATCATGATGATCATGATGATGATGATTAGGATGCTTGATTATGACATTGGATTATATGTATTTACATTGATATATATATATATATATATATATATATATATATATATATATATATATATATATATATATATATATATATATATATATATATATATATATATATATTATCTATATATTGTTCATTTCAATTATGTTTTGAATTGTGTGTATGGTATTAAGTAATGAAAAGTTTTGTTCTATTGATTGTTATTATTGTTTATATTGTTTTCTCAATAGAACCAATCATGTGTGATTCGGTTATTGAAGAATGTGAACCTAGCAGTGATGCATTTGAGGATGCAAGTGACTCCGATCTAGAGTCGATTATCATGGACCCACCTTTTGCATCAGAAGAAGAATATTTCTACAAAGTAGAAGTTCACCCTCAGAGACATGAAGAGCTTACTAATGATGTGATGTTAACCACACAAGTAACCGCTAAGAATGATGGCAAGAAGAGGAAGAAGAGAGAAGTCCCACAAGAAGAGGAAGAATCTTTGTTTGAGGTCCCTAAGAATTTCAGAAAGTATGAGATAGACGATAGGAGAAGTCATGGTAAGAATGCCTAAACGTGAGGTGCAAGAAAGAGAGGCCTATGATAAGAAAGAAACCACCAAAAAAATAGTTGTAGCCATAGAAGAAGGAGAAGAGAGATGCAGTTACATTGGACATGACCTGACGGAAGAAGAAGAGCAAGAGTTGATAACTTTGCTAAGAGAATACAGAGATGTATTCGCTTGGAGATACAAGGACCTGAAAGGTGTAGATCCTGACATATGCTCACACACGATTCCCATAACCTCAGATGCCAAACCCTCTAAGCAAAAGCCATACACATATAATGATAATTATGTTGCTAAGATCAAAGAAGAGATAGATTGCTTGGTTGAAGCTGGCTTTATCTATGAAATTGAGCACATTGAGCGGGTATCCCCCATTGTAGTGGTGCCCAAGAAGAATGGGAAATTACGTGTGCGCATAAACTTGAAGAAGGTTAATGCAGCCACTATTCGAGATAACTATCCGCTTCCTATCACTGAGCATCTATTAAAAAGAGTAGTAGGCAAGGAAGTATACAGCTTCCTTGATGGATTTTCTGGTTACAATCAGGTAGCCATTGCTCCAAAAGATCAGCACAAGACAGCTTTTGCCACAGAGTGGGGCATATTCGCCTTTTGAGTAAGGCCATTTGGTCTTACCAACACGCCCGCCACTTTTGAGAGGCTGATGTGTCATGTATTTAAAGAATTTATGAGGAAGAACTTAGAAGTCTATGTTGATGATCTCTGTGCTCATTCCAACATTAGACAGACACATATACCTGAACTCAGCAAATCTTTGACAAATGTAGAGAATATCAAGTCTGTCTGAACCCAGAAAAGTGTGTTTTCATGGTCAGACAAGGCAAGATTCTAGGACACATAGTGTCAAAGAATGGCATATCCACTGACGAGGAGAAAGTGAGAGCTATTGCTTAGCTACATAGACCAAAGAATGTCAAGGAAGTACAAGGTTTCATGGGGCATTGTGGTTATTACCGACGTTTTATACACATGTATGCCATCATTGCAAAGCCTCTATATGGACTTTTGACTAACTTTGAGTGGACGGAAGAATGTGAGAATTCTTTTAATGAGCTCAAGAGAAGATTGTGTTCAGCACCAATCTTGACTACACTTGATTGGCGCAAACCATTTCATGTCCATGTGGATGCATCCAACTATGCTATTGGATGTGTGCTTGCCCAACCTACTGGCGAAGGTAATATGGATCCTCCAATTGCCTATGCTAGCAAATAGTTGAATGTAGCTGAACAAAACTATACGACCACCAAACGAGAAGGATTAGGCATGGTATACGCGGTTAAAAAGTTTAGACGTTATTTGCTTGCAAATAAGTTTATACTGATCATCAAGCACTGTTGTATTTAGTAAACAAGCCATGCAATACAGGTAGATTGGTGAGATGGTTTCTCTTGCTAATGGAATACGACTTTGAGGTTGTGGTGAGGAAAGGGAAGACTCATTTGAGAGCAGATCATCTCTCTAGGCGCACATCCGGGGAGGCCCCACAAGAAGTATCAGACGACCTTCCTGATGCTTACTTGTTTAATTTGGAAGTTGTACCTCAGTGGGCCAAGACACTAGTGCCATTGTTGACATATGGGCCCAAACATCCAGTAGTAAACACTCAAGATAGGGAGGTAATAAAAGCCCAAAAGTACCATATCATGGCAGGAAGTATGTACAAGCATACAGATCAAGGAATATTAGCTTGTTGTGTGGAAGAGGATGAGTATGCTAAATGGTTGCAATTAGCACATGTAGGTGCATTAGAGCAACACTACTCAAGGCACAGAACCCTACAAACACTAAGGAGACTTGGAGTGCATTGGCCTACTATGGAAGTAGATGTACACACCTTGTGTAAAGAATGCCCAGTCTGCTGCATTAGACCCCCCGTGGAGCACGTTACACTGTACCAAGTGGCTCTAGTGCCAGATTGGAGTGAGCCATTGGCAGCCTTCTGAGGACGAAGACATTCCCTCAAGATATGACCCTGGCTAGGCAAAGAAGTTTAGAACAGGAAGCTCTAGATTATGCACTCATTGGTGATAATCTATACAAATGTGGTAACGATGGTTACTTGAGACTATGTGTCCATGAGAGTGAATATCTTAAGATCTTGGAAACTGCTCACCAAGGTGTGGTAGGAGCATAGTTTGGACCAGACCGGGTGATTAAAGCAATCTTATTCGCAGGCTTGTGGTGGCCAACCCTTCACATGGATGCACATACCTACGTGAAGAGGTGCGATGTTTGTCAGCAAACTCAGTATCCTATACGTAAGGATAACATGCCATTGAAACCTATGATGGGTGGACGTGCATTCTCTAAGTGGGGAATAGACTTTGTAGGTCCTATTAATCCCGCAGCTAAGGGTTCACATGCAGAGTACATTATTGTGGCCAGTGATTATCTAACCAAGTGGGTAGAGGTAAAAGCTACGACAAAGAATGATGCTCAGACGACGGCTAAGTTCTTATTTGAGAATGTTTTCACTTGATACAGGCTACCTATAGAGCTAGTAAGTGATAGAGAGACTCACTTCTTGAATGAAGTCATTAAAAATCTTCTCCAAGAGTTCTTGGTAGTACACAAGAAGTCTGCCCCCTATCATCCACAAGCTAATGGGCAAGCTGAAAGCACAAATAAGATTGTATGCAATGTGCTGACCAAACTAGTGAATAATACACGCTCTGATTGGGACAAACAGCTACACCATGTTGTCTGGGCATACCGAGTTGCCTATAAAACGGTACTCCAAGCCACACCCTTTCAGATGGTATTTGTCCAGAATGCAGTGATACCATTAGACTTCTTGATACCTACATTGAAAGTAGCACAAGAGCATGACTGGACACGCCATGAGCTCTCCTCTAGAATCTTTGATCTTGAACAGCTGGGTGAAACAAGACTAAGAGCTGCCGCAGGAATTTATGCAGCCAAGAAAAGACAAAAAGCATATTTTGATGCACACGTGAAGGATACGGGCTTGAAATCAGGAGACCTAGTCCTAGTCTACACTTTGAAGCAACATGCACGGAAATTAGAGAAGAGAGGCTATGGACCTATGATCATAAATAGGATCTCAACTAGTGGATCAGTTCAATTAGCTACACTAGAGGGTGATGTTCTTCCTAGTTACATTAGCGGCTGCAGAGTCAAGTTATATCAGGAACCCCTCACGGAGGAGATGCTAAATCGACTCAATACTGCAGAAAAACATAAAGAAGAGGAAAAGCGAATCTAAGAAGTAGAGGCAGAAGCATTGGAACGCATCCGAAGAATGAAATTGAGGAGACAGGGCAGAGATCATCCTAGGACAAGTGCCCATGCAGATCCAAGATATCATATGGCTATGTGTGAAGTCTCAAGTGTAAATTCCAATAGAATAATTGATCGACGTCCTTTTGTAACCTTAGAGATAGGACAAGGAAATAATGCAAGAACCGTACGAGCCTTGATTGATTCAGGTGTTGCCACTAGTGCTGTTAAACTTTCTTACTGTCGAGAATTGAACTTAAATGTCAATCCTCGAGAAGCATACCTCATAGGATTGGGAGGTGTGGAAACCCCTTGCATGGGCGAGGTGGAACTTCCCCTCTACATCCAAGATGTTCTTATGAAAGTTAAGGTGCTAGTGTGTCAAGACGAGGACCTCACTGAGCCTCTTGTCTTGGGGCAAGACTGGATCTATGATCATGCAGTCAACCTCAACCTAAGAAGTGGACTTCTTCAGGTTTGGGTAAATTAGAACCGCATTGCACTTGAATTAGAAAATGAAGCACTCAAGGAACTAGGAAAGTCACAAACTCCTGGTCCTTCCAGGAGTACACATGAAGATGACGATGCTATTCTTGTCCAAAACTATGTGATGCAGAGAGATGATTGTCTCAACAAAGAAGTCAAGGATACGGTGGAGCCCCTTCTTTTCCAAAGGCCATAGGGATACGACAACCACAGGCAGATCAAATGCAGAAGAAGCGAATGACCTATGCTCGAAGCCAAAAGAAAGTACGAAGCACGGTGTCTCAGCCACCAAAACAAGTGTGGGTGCAGAAAGGCGACCAACCTGTTGTCGTCCAGTCACAACCACTGGCTAAACTTCATATTAGTGATCAACGATAGGACACTAATAAGAAGTCCTTCAAAAATTCTTCTACTAAAGTGAAGTCTCCATGAGCACGAGCAGAATCACTTGTAAATGAGTCCCTAAAAAGCCTCATTTCCAAGCACACACTCTCACAAAGCCCTCTAGAGTCTCCACAAAACCAAAACCAAAAGTCATCCACTGTGTTCATTGCATCTTTCCATTTAGCTCATAGGACTATTCATTCACTAACTACACACACAATCACCGAGCACTCACTGACCTACTAACCTATCACTAACCTATCACTAACCTCATGTTAATGTTGTAATGGGGACAAAAATTGTTCTATCTTGTCCATTACAATGTTAACACATGCGTCTATATTCTCACAGAACCAGCAAACAAGCAGTAACATGGCAAAAGCAGGAGGCACCAGTTCTCGGGGGGTCTAGCACCCAAATTGTGGATATTGAAACTCTCCTCCTGGAACCACAACTCACCGAGAGGCCTTAAGAACTCAGGGCGGTGCATGTCCTCCCAATTCAGAACCCTCCACAAGGGCACACGTCACAAGTAGGCAAACATGCACATTGGTTCAGCGATATTGCCGGTCCATTGGGTGAGGGCACCTACTTTTGGGAAGCAAAAATTGAATTCAATGGCAAATGGGGAAGATATCATTTCTTTACCCGTGAATTCGAGAAGTATCAGGATGCAGAAGTAATGAGATCTGTCTAGACCAAAGCGGGCTTGGATAGTTACTTTAGGCTCTTACCTAAGCCTGATTTCTTGCGTTGCTCCTACCTGATCAGTACCATCACCCCTAGCAGAGCCAAGGGAGGTGATAGTACCTTTGTGCTACCCTCATTAATGCCAGGCCACGAGCTAAAAATATTCAAACTAACCCTCAACCTAGTACGGGAGGCCTTGGACATGAATGGCATGCACATTCCCATAGAGAAAGAAACATTGATCCCTGGAAGAATGAAACACAAAGATCTTAACAAATTAAAGGATATGGTCGCTGTGACACCTACCATCGCCCTCCACCTATGCACAATCATGCAACACTTCGCCTTTCCAGCCCAGGAGCGCTTCACCATGCCACCCAAAAGAATTTGGTTTAGCTCTTGTACTTGGCAGAGACAGAAAAACTCACAATCAATCTACCCCACTGGATCATAGATCAAATCCACTTAGCACATCAGCGCTGGAATAAGAAACATAAGAATGTGCTTCATGGATGCTATGCGCTAACAAGGATCATTTACAGGTGCTTAGCTTATGATGTGCCTATTCAAAGAGCGCTAGTGTGGTCCCGAGCCTAGGAATTCCAGAGACGGCTATCAACAACACGGCCACCATCGAAGAAAATGAGGGGTGCAATTCAAATACCCTATGCACAAGCAAGAGGTGCCACCCTCACACCAGAGGTGACACCACCTCAAACACGACGAGTTCATCCATTTACGATTCGCTTACCCAAACAGAGTGCAGAAGGACCCAATCTTGTTTTCCCTCCGATTCCATCTGACCTGGAGTTCCCACAGGGCTACACCCTGGATGATTTGACAAATGAAGAAATTGCCTGCATGATTAATGAGGCCAATCTTGAGACGGAGGAAGAGCAGACCAGGGGACCGCAACCAACCATAGGAATTTTTGCTCCTACCCAACCTGAAGTAGTGGAAGTAGACGAAGTAGACGAGGAACACGACCAAGAACAAGAAGAAACCTCAGCACTAGTTGGTGCCCCAACCTATATTGCGCAGATAAAAAGATTGTATGAAACTATGAAAAGAGTCCAAGAGCACCACAAATTGTCAGTGGAAACAGGGAAGATGCTAATAAGTCAGATGTTAGGAGAAGAAGGGGTTGACGACCAATTTATTGAGTCTTTAAACCTTCATGCGGATGCGTTGGGTCTGGTTGAAGCTATTCATTCGGCTCTTGCTTATATTTATCACTTTGAGCAACGAGTGCCTATCCGTCCCATGCGCTCTGACAAGCAAATTCACATAGAAGTATCGGCACCAGGAGATACCACACAGACGGAAGAACATCAGGCGGCACCACCATCACCACACTCCTCACCTCTCACTGCACAATTCACTTTGCCCCATGACACTACCACCCCAACTTCCACAATCACCACATATGTCATGGGAATTCCTCTCTCTCCAGGCATCCAATTCGTAGGGGTTACCATGCCTACAGTCACAACACTATTCACGAACATCACATCCACCCCGCCTTCCATTCCCATTTGCACAGTCACACACACTTTTGACACAATGGAGACATCTCCATCCACAGCACCACTCCCTCCCTACACACAGCCATAATCTCCCATACCCCCTCCACCCACATCACCACTTGATTCCACCTCATTCACGATTCCCTTTCCCTTCCCCATTCCCCCTGCATCCTCTCCATTCCCAGCATTCTTAAATGTAAATAATGTGTTTTCTACTTTACATCAATGTGTATATCAACTACAGAATGAATATCAGACTCTCGAAGATCGCCATTGTCAATTAACTACGGACCACCAACAACTACAGAGGAGGCTTGCGACTATAGAAGAAGAGAATGCGGACCTGAATCAATGATATACTATGCTTACACACGCCCACCAGACCTTATTGGAAGCTCCCCAACAACCCGAATCTTTCGAAGTTAAAAATTTAACAGCCTTACTCGAACTCTATCAACCAGAGAATGTTAAAGTCCGATGCAACCTAACGTTATTGGGGAAGCACATGGCCACGGCCCTAGAAGAAAATAAACGACCTCAAAAGCAAAACGAAGAAAACCTAGAGGCTGCGATGGAAGGATCCCCCCATTAGATTGACCCAGAACAGTTTCAAGTAGTCCCTTTAGATACGATGAAAACAATCCTAGAAAGCTATGCTGATCTGCTGGAAGCACATGATGATATGGAAAAAAGAACGAGATGCACTACGCCACCAGCTAAGGGAGCAAGAAGAACAACCCAAGATCATAGAGTCGGCATCGACTTCAGAGGAGGTAAAGATGCTAAAAGAGCAGGTTGAAGAATTGCAAAGGAAGCTACTTGCGTATGAAAGACAACCCTCTCAAATTATCAAACCAGAGACAGACGAATTGGTGCCCATCGAAGTGAATGAGTCGTATGAGGAACCCTATGTTCCTATGCCTATGCCGGGCGACCAGCAAACATCGAAAGGAATGGACACCCTGGAAGTCGAAGCACCAGAATGGCTTCAAAAACTCGAAAAGACCGCCAAAACCCATGAAGATCTCTTCGAAGTCCAAATCTAATCAATGGCTAAACCGGAGGACACTATTATAAATTCCGAGTACTTCAAGCACATGTCACATCACCGCTGGATAAAAATAAACGATGCTCAATATGTGCCTTACTGTGTGCTCTTAGTAGATTACAATGCGGAGATTCAACAAAAGTGTGGCAAAACCCATACTTTTGCCACTCAATTTGGTCCTAAAGATCTACCTGAACGTGCGAAACAAGGATCAACCTTCCAACCCACCTGAAGGATTTGCCTCCTTGAAACATATCCAGAAATGGTCTGCACATGGAACAACATACCACTATTTATCAAGTATAATCCATGTTACGTTCCAATCCTCTGAAGATGCACATGGTCAGAGTTTTCCATTGCTATCAAGAACGTCAAAAGCTATGCAAAATGGTTAAATTATGTATATCTAGCACCTCCATAAGGACAGGCCTCAGTTGCATATATGATTTCCACCATCCGTCACTGGAGTCTTAGGCTACGAAACACCCCTGATGTGATGGCACAAATGTGTATGAAGATATTTGAATTAATGTTGATCACGTTCAAAACATTCAAAAACATTAAAGATCCACATTTCTCAGGAGTTGGCTTCACTGCAGGCAACCTAGACTTGGTGTATGACATGAGCACAACCCCCTCAATCAATGTAATATATGCCTGGCACGCACGAATAAAGTACCTCCCAGCTTGCTACAAACAAACTTTCGAAGAGATGTTCGTCACAGGGTTCTGGGAATACCACTCTGAAATATTCGTACCTAGACCCTCACATCTCCTCCAACTGTTCGCTGTAGAGAGGACCTTACACTCAGATCAATTACGACTTCCACATCCAGGCATTCCAAGGCCAGTAGATTGGGATTCTTTATTAATAGACCTAGCACGGGGGCTGCGGCTAGAAGAACATCACCTCGCTTCAGATGTGGTTGAATACTATGTCAAACGCTCAGCCAAACAAGGGTCTGTCAGAGACGACAGACGCGAGAGAGGGGGGGTGTTAGTAGCAGCCAAGGCACCCAAGGACCCACAAGACAAGGAAGCCAGAGAAGGGAGTCAGAGCAAGGATCAAGCAAGCAAAGTAGTCAATGCAGATCTAGCAAATAGGCCCCATAACTTTTCCATATAACAATATTTCCCAAATAGTGATTGTAGTCACTTCACTTCACTGTAAATACCATTTTTTATTATTCCTACTCCATTTTGTGCAAGACGAAGAGTCCCCAAGCTTGAGGAGTACTAGTAGTATTTATGTACCAATTTTCATAATTTTCACAGCTCGTTTGAGCCCCCAAAATAGCTCTAGAGCCTAATTTTTAACTAGGCCGGACACTAGGTCTGGACAGGACCAAAGCTAGTCAAAAACTATAAATAGAGCTAGAGAGCTCATTTTTGAGGTTAGCTTGTTGTGGATTTGAACTTGTATGAGACTTTTTGAGTAATCTAAAGAACTCCATTGTTTCTCTCTTTGTCTTACCTTGTGTGCACGTGTGTGTGTGTATGTGTGTGCATGTTCGTGTGCTTCTCACTCACACACTTGTGCCATCACTTGTTCGAGGTCTTCATACCATCCTCACGTCTTCCCGGATTGACATTAAAGGAGGTGCTACTCATCATTGAGCTACACTCGCTCAAATGCCGATATCCAACATGTGTAGTATACTCGATCTCATGTTTTGTAGGATATCGACCATAATCCTTTCGCTGCATTCAAACAAATAAAAAAGATTAATTTCTTGCATTTTAACTAAAATAAAAAATATACTCACAATAACACATATACTTACAAATATAGCTACAAAACCATGATGGCCCATTTGGCCTAGGTGCGATGTGTGGCCCGACTCAACTCACTTCTTTGCAGTAGTCTATTTATTTAAGAAAAGAGAAATACATAAATTAAATGTAAAAATTCCTCAGTTTGACTTCTTCATAGTGTCACGACTTTACCATTTCATTCTGATCCTTAAGGGGCAATGATTATTACTTGTGACAAGCCGATCCTGGGTCCTTGGGTGTTAATAATTGTATTATTTTGGGTCAGTATATTTGCATAGTTGCTATAGTAGTTGAGGACCTGAGCATCAATTTTGTAGTGAGTGTCTTTGTTGGCCTTTGAATTCTATCTTCGATAATATTTTGAAAAAAAAAAGCTCTTCAATTTCATATAGGTAGAGGACAGAAGAGAGAGAATGAGAGAAAGAAGGAAAGTGTGGTTGTGAAAAAAGGGGGTAAAAGGAAAAAGGGGAGAAAAGAAGAGAGGAGGTCTATGTGAGGGTTTGTGTGGATGTGTGGGTGTTTGGGCACACGCATAAGAAGGAGAGTGAGGGAGTATGTATGTGTGTGTGATATATGTGTGGGGTTGAATATACGTGTGCATGAGCGTATATGTATGAATAAGCGAGCATGTGTAGGCATAAGAGAGTCTAGGAGAGTACATGGGCATGAGAGGGTGTGAGTGTCATCAAGAAAGAGAAAGGTGGAGGTGACGAAGAGAGTGAGCAAAAAGGGAAACAAGAGAGTTTTTAGGTGTGTGGGAACCTAGAAGAGGAAGTGAGAAGGAGGGTAAGTGTGAGAATGAGTGTATGGATGGGGGTGTATAGGAATCTATGTGTGTAAATGCGTAATGGTGCAGGTGGGGCCGTGAAAGAGAATGAGTGAGGAAGGGACCGAGAAGGGGGGTTGGTAGGAAAATGAGTACATGCGTACATGAGGGTATATGTATGTGTAGGAGTGAAAGAGAGAGAGAGAGGATGTTAGACGGAATCACTAGGGTTGGATGCTTATCCGTGCACGTATGTTTCCACCTTCTCCAAGGTTACATTGGCGTGCAATTGTGGACTCAGGAGGACCAAAAGTGACCTAGTAACAGAAGGGTTGGGCAAAATATCATTGTGTGTATGCACTTTCCCTTGGACTAAGAGTGGCAACATGAGTCAAACTATCTCACTTTAGAACATCCCTCATGAACCAAAGAAAATACTATGCACCTAAGACAAACATATTAGGAATCATTTATTCAAAGAGTGCCTTGTCAAATGGAAGGATGGGACATAAGAAATCTCCACTTGGAAACAACTAAGTTCCATCAACAAAAGATTTCCCTCTTTTATACCTACACACATTTTCAAGGACAAAGATATTCAAAGTGGAGGGATAATGTTGTATAACTAGGGTTAATTGCAGGGGTCCCAAGGGTTAAGACCCTTGGGTTTCCTAGAGAAACCCTTTAGAAAGTTCTAGAGAACTCGTGGATTTTAAAATTAGAACCCTTGGGAATTGAATGGTTTAAACCATAGGATTTTTATCCCAAGGTATGGATGTATATTAATTGGATAATTAAATTCAAGACCCCTTGAGGGTGTACAAACAAGTCTAGAGCTCCTCTCTTAAGAAACCATGTGATTTTCAAGTGATGCCACGGGATTCCATGTGAGCCCATGTGAGCCCATGTGATTGCTTGACTAAGAGACCCATGTGAAGAACCCTTCTTGGGAAATTGTGTACCTAAGTCAATATATCTTAGGGACTTGTGATAATTGAGACTATACCTCAATTGTCAACAAGTGCATATAGTGGTGGATTAATACACACTTTAATTTATCAATCCATGGACATAGATGTATCAAGTTTATGAGGAAATGTGCATACATAATGGCAAATGAATTGAATGTGCAAACAATGCATGTAAATTAGGTAGAACTACCTGTCAAGTCACCTATTTCATTGAAAATGTATGTTGTGGTACTTGCTATAGTAGTAAGCACAAACTAGACCTTTTCTCTAAGATCCAATACGTAAATATAGTTGACAATGAGTTCATTTTGAAGCTCTCAATGATACGCATCCAGTGGTCATATTTTCAACCTAATCTAACAAACCTACTTTGAGTTATGAGCAAAATATTGAGTGGTGGGAAACACCAACTCTTACTCCACAACTCACCAAGCTTCACACACACACACATACACACTATAATGACGAAAATAGAAGGGGAAGGGGTAGACAACTGTTGATATATTTAGGTAGTGATGTGTGTGAACACACTAGGATCGCCGGGGTACTTTTTCCCTCTTTAGGAGGTTTTTTTCCCCTGGCTTGTATATACACATATTGCCCTAATGGGCTACTTATCTTTGTACATTCTCTAGTAATACATTCAGTATTGTGTGTTGTGCTCCAAGCTTCTTCTCCTTCCTTGTGTTGTTCGCGTGCTTCCACAGATGTCTATCTCCAACAATTGGTATCAGAGCAGGTCGTCGCTTCATCTAGGGCACCGTTGACACTCCTCCGGTTGTAGTCTTAGAATCACACGAATTTTGGTGAGCATACTCAGCCTGTTTTCGAGATCAAAACTGCTTTGCTTTGTGATGCCGAAATCGCAATCTGAGCTCATTTCGGCCTCTGAACACACTATCATAGTGCTTGTGTAGGCTATTTTGTCTTTTTGTACCAAAGGTATATACCAGTTTCGGTTTGCCAGTATAAGCATCTCGAAGTCTGCTACAGGTCTAGCAGAATTCGTATTGGCAGTTTTGTTCAACTTTTTGAGATACATTCAATTTTTTGCATCAAGGGATTTTAGTGAGCATCCATGGCTGAAAGCAGTGATGTATTCCGTATGTTGGATGTTGAGGATAAGTTGGATGGTACCAACTACCCATGTGGGCTTATATGATACGGCATGTATTGGTTGCAAAAGGACTGTGGAACATTGTACAGGGTGTTGGAAAACGTCTTATCACACTTGCAACTGTTACAACTGCAGGTATTGAAGTTGATGTAGAAGGTGTCGAAGATGATGATATTCTACATATTCCTGTTTGTGCTTTGGTTTCTGCTGCACCTACTGCAGAGCAGATTCGTTGGGATGGCAGAGATGCTCAGGCACATGCATTGATAGTTTTGTCTATCAAACATGCCATTATTCCTCACATTCACTCTTGCAGAATAGCTAAGGATGCTTGGGATACACTTACCACATTGTACCAAGCTAGGAATGAGGCTCGTATTGCTTACCTCCGAAAACAATTGGAGAGTGAGCACATGAATGAAAGTGATTCTATGGACAATTTTCTAACAAAGATCAAAGACTTGAAGGAACATTTGATTTCTGCTGATGAGGTTATACCATATAGCTCACTTGTGCAGATCGTTGTGAATGGTCTTCCTGATTCATATCAGAGTTTTGCTTCTACTCTTCGGTTAATGATGAAAGGCAATCCAAAAGCCTTGTCATTTGAGGAGTTAGTCTCTATTCTGTTGCAGGAAAATCAGTCCAGGTAGAACAAGTCCATTATACGTGTTGCAGATCAAGCTTTCCTGGCTAGTCAGAAGGGCAAAGGAACATGGAGCTCTTCAACTAGTAAGCAGAAATATGCAAATGCTGCATATTCGAGGAAGGAAGATAAAGATGAGAAGAAATCAGAAAAGCAGAAATTGTTTTGCAAGTACTGCAAAGGGAATGATCATATCATAAAGAACTGTCCAAAACTGGCTGCTAAAGAAGCAAAGAAGAAAGAGGCTGGAATGGTTGTTGCAGAAGCCTCTACACCAAAAACAGAGTTGGCTAACCTTGTGCAGGAAGAAGAATGGGCATTTACTATTGTTTGTAGTTTTGACCCATCTTCTCATGAGCAGTGCATGTCTGCAGTAGAATCAGATGTTTGGTACTTTGACAGTGGGGCGACCAAACATATTACCTCATAGCACAGTTTCTGCTCTTCACTCGAGCCTGCCCCTACATGGAATACTGTTACATGCACCAACAACTCCTCTTATCCTGTTATGGGAGTTGGTAAGATCATTTTGACTACTACTGATGGTAGTTCTTTCACTTTGTCAGGTGCTTTATTTGTGCTAGGGATCAAAAAGAACTTGTTATCAGTTTCTGCATTTAGCCAAGATTGGCTTGGTTGTGAAATTTGTTGATGATAGGTGTAGAGTTCATGATCTATCAAATGGCGATGTGATTATTGCTTATGGCATTTTATGTGGTGGGCTGTATAAGATCATAGACTATGAAAGATCTGTGAATGATTCGGCATGTGCATTACATGATTCTCACGCTATGTCAGATGCAAAGCTTTGGCATGCATGCTTTGGTCATCTGAATTTTGCTAGTTTGCTACGCTTGCAGAAATCTAAAATGGTGTCCTCTTTGCCCAAACTTGAGGCACTTGGAAAACATGTTTGTGAAGGCTGTATTTTGGGCAAAATGCAGCATTCCTCATATCCAAAAGATGGTTCAGCTCGGGCTACTCAGAAATTGCAGCTTGTACATAGTGATGTCTATGGTCCTATGCAGACACACTCTTTTGGAAATTATCTTTACTTCGTGACTTTCAATAATAATTTTTCCAAGCATGCATGGGTATATCCATTGAAGGCAAAGTCCGAAGTATTCATGTGCTTCAAACAGTTTTTGATTTTGGCTGAAAACCTGTAAGCATGTAAAATGGGCACCCTCTGTTCTGATCGAAGGGGGGGGGGATATATGTCTTCTGATTTTAATGCATTTTTGGCTGAACGTGGGATAAAACACCAGTGTATAGTGCCGTATACACCTCAACAAAATGGAGTTGTTGAACGAAAGAACAGGTCACTCATGGAGATGGCGAGGTGTATGGTGTAGAGTCAGGTTTTACCACATAGTTTCTAGATTGAGGCTATCATGTGTGCAACATATGTACTTAACAAGTGTCCCACTAAAGCATTGTAGTCTATCACTCCATATCAGTCTTGGCATGATCGCAAGCCATCTATTGCTCATCTGCGTGTTTTTGGTTGTTTGGCATATGCATTAGTGCCTGAACAACATCACAAAAAATTGGATGATAAAGCAGTAAAATGTATTTTTGTTGGGTAGAGTTCTGAAAGTAAAGGCTATCGTCTGTATCATCCATAGACTAAATGCATTCTGGTTAGTCGTGATGTTGTTTTTGTGGAAGATGCTATTCAACCATTGCTTTCATGTACTAAGGAGACATCTGTTAGCTCCAAAGACATGTATGATACTTTTATGCCTCTTTGGACAGTCTAGTGTTGATCCCAATGAGGCAACTTCTCAACCTTTGTAGGTTTCAGGTGATGATGTAGATCATTCCATTTCTAATGCACATTTACATGATGCACTTGTTGATGAGAGAGCTGATATTGAGCCGGCAAAAACTATGCCAAAATGGCTGGTGCAGACTTTGCGTGACGGAAAATTAGATGCACCTCTGTCATATCATAATCGTTCACGCTCTCATAATGCCTCTTTTGCATCAGATTGCTATGCTATGGCTGCATCTAGTCTCTGTGATGAGAATGAGCCTGTTTTGTTCGATGAAGCACAAAATTCAAAAAATTGGATGGGTGCTATGCAATCTGAATATGATGCTATAATGAAGAATGGTACTTGGTCTTTATGTGACTTGCCTCTTGCCAAGAAGGCCATTGGGACTAAGTGGGTATACAAGCTAAAGCGTAAGCCTGATGGTACAGTTGACAGGTATAATGCTAGACCTGTTGCAAAGGGTTATGCGCAGGAAAGAGGCATTGATTTTGATGAGACCTTTGCACCTACTTGTCGCATGACTACAGTTCGTAGCATCTGTGCACTTGAAGCTCATCATGGTTGGAATGTACATCAATTGGACATTAAAACAACATTTCTGAATGGTGACTTGCAGACCTTTTCACGAAGGCTCTCCCTAGGGAGAAGTTTGAAGCTTTCCATAAAGCTTTGGGCTTACTTCCTTTTGTGGAGTGATTTCCACATATCTTGGCACTTCCTTATACATGAGTGCCAACTCCTTGTTTACTGCATCACTGCCAAGGGGGATTTGTTGATATATTTAGGTAGTGATGTGTGTGAACAGACTAGGACCGTCGAGGTACTTCTTTCCCTCTTTAGGAGGTTTTTTTCCCCCGGCTTGTATATATGCCTATTGCCCTAATGGGTTACTTATCTTTGTACATTCTCTAGTAATACATTCAGTATTGTGTGTTGTGCTCCAAGCTTCTTCTCCTTCCTTGTGCTATTTGTGTGCTTCCGAAGACGTCTATCTCCAACAACAACTGCTCTAGACACACATTTCAAGCATCATACACACATGCAAGCTCATGAGGAAGAAGATACACAGGTGGGAAGAAGCAAATTCAAAATTTTAGCTTGATTACTCACAATGACAAAAATTCCTTACAAAGAGTTACAAAAGGACTTATATACATGTGCCCTAAAAATGGTTCTTTCACACGAGACCGACAATTTTATTGTAAATCACTAAATCCCTACTATTGTACAAGGCTAGTGTTACAATGTTTAGGAATCATGCATCTAGAGGACTCCTCTAGAGCATTTACATGGATCTTTGAAATTTTGCAAATGATTTTGAAAGAAAATATGCGTTAAAAAAAAGAAAATTTTGGGGCTCACTTTTCTTCACTTCTTCCTTCTGTAACACTCTCCCCCTCTTAGTCTCTATCATCCCTTGATAGGATTTTGGGGGTTTCTCTGACACGCAAAAAGTGGCTAAACTTGGGATACATATGGAAAATGAGGCTTGTTGTCCTCCAACACCCCTAGCCAACTTGTTCCTCTTTGACTTGATATTGTAATTTCTCTATGTGTATTTTTAACTGCCCATCACCAACAATCAGGGAGACCTTAAAGATTCAAAGGCAATGCATTTCTCTTTTAACTATGGGCCACCGACAGACAAGGAAGCCTTCAAAAACTTTCAGATAATGTGTTATCTTGTTTGAATCTCAGTCCAATGCTTCTGTTTGCTCCTTGGTATTCCTTCTATTCACACATCAGGGTTGTTGTACTAATTTGGGTTGCTGCACATGCACTCGTCGATAAACATTGTCTCTCTTTTAGTTTGGGTGATGCTTCAAAGGTCATGTTATAAATCTCTGTTTACATCCTTTGGGACCTACTACATTATTTTGGTGTGTGTCTTTTCTTTTTTTGTGTCTTCTTTAGCCTAATAGTCCACTTTGCATCAAGAGGCATGTTGTACTTCTATCTAGTTTGATGATTTATTCTTTAGCTTGTTTATTTTTTTTCATTGCATGCACCCAATGACCTAGTATGGCATCTATTTGATCACTCTTTGCTATGCTTCAACATCTGATTATTGAAAGGACCTGGTTTTGACTTCTTTGTTTGCATTCTTCGGGTCCTCCTTGCTTCGCGTTACAGCTTGATGTGTGCCTCTGTGGGGCTTTGGGTAGCGGGTGAGCTTTTTTATTGAATTACTTTGTGTTTTGATTTTCTTCTTTGTCATTTCTTGTTGGATTCTCCCTCCATATGTCCCTCTTCCTAAACTCTATTGTCACCAATAAGATTTTGTAGGCGATGTGAGTAGGTCTGGAATATTGTTCTTTGAGTCTAATTGAGCATGTTGGCTTCACGAATCATTAGCTCTTTCCATTGAGCTGACTTTATTTTTTCATTTGGTGCTTGTTGATGATCAACAAAAAATCTTAGTTCATATGCAACTAATCTAGCATTTAAATTTGCAGACATCTGCAAAAAAATATCAGAATCCATTTCAAAAAACCATGTAAGGAATACTTCTTCTAATGTCTACATATAAGTGTTGAAAAGAAAAGACAATACTCCTACTCTACAATTAATCACAAAATAAACTAACTATGGAGGAAGGAACAAAAGATATGAAAACATGCTGAGCAAATTAAAATGGAAAGAACTTACAAATGACGTTCTATGAGCATGGAGACTCCATGAGGAGAGTGAGGGCACTCTTGCCAAGAGCTTGAGTGAATGGCTTGTGAGGAGTGAAGGGAGGGCTTGCTTATATGGATTTTGGAAGAATTCCTTTGCATGTGGGATATATGTGCTTACATGAGAATGAAAGTAGACTTGGACAAAAGGGTGGAGCATGGAACTCTCAACACCCCCCCCCCCCCCATGTGATGACCCTTTAGTTTTTAATGTAGGGAACTAGTGACATATGGGATCACTTAGTTCATTGGTTTTTAGATCTAAGGACTATGGGATCCTTAGATGTATCTTGGACATATGGCATCCCAGTGTGGGACATATGGCATCCCAGTGTGGGACATATGGCATCCCTTGGTTTTCATGGACATATGGCATCCATGTGTGGGACATATGGCATCCTAGGGATCTTGGGACATATGGGATCCCAATACATGGACATTCGGGATCCAAGTGGTTTTTGGGATCTAGGGACATACAGGATTCCTAGAGATACAAGAGGGTTTACATCATGGGATAGGTGATGCTTATGGAACCATTTTCCACCTTTTGAGCATTGTTCTTTTTTTCGTTGTTGTAGTCTTCATGGGATCCATTGATGAGATCTTTGATAGAGCCCGTTAGAAAGATAAGCTCCAAGTCAAAGGGAAGATAGGAAGTATGATCTCTTGAATGCAACTGTTACAATGAGTTATCTATGCAGACTCACAAAGAAAGAATGTACCACAGGACAAGGAATGCACATTCCTTCCAAGCAAATACATTGTAAATCCTTGCTTAGCCAGCATGTTGAATGTCTAGTGCATAGCCACCATCTAGAGAATGGGATGGGAATTTCAAAGTCTTTTGTAAAGGAGAGATTTTTCCCACCGCCATAGCAAGTGATGAAGAAAATGTAGGCATTATATTAGTGTCATATGAAGTCAGAAATAGAAGCTGGGTGACTCCACCATCAAAGAGCGCAGGGCGGAGGGCACTGTATCATGAATTGTGCTCATCACGTGAACTCTGTTCATATTCAATAGGAAAACTTGCCTAGAGACTATACATGCTAACTTGCGAAAGGCTATTGTGTGGGGTCAAAGTTGTAGAACCAAAAATAGTAGCCACAAAATTACGAACCATATTTTCATCATCAAATATGTAACTACAAGCCATCGAATGCATGACAATAAATGGATGGCACAATCTAGAGAGAATTGAATCACAGGTGGTTCACAAGTATTTTATGTAAATAGGCAGGATTCATGAACAAATTATCTAATAGTTCAACTTATTTGAGCTTAAGAGGGAGATTCTATGTCTCACTTTCTTATTTACTTGTGAAGCCACAAATCAAGATGTGTATTTGACGAAGTCATAAATTGTGCATAAGGGATTAGACTCCACCTTCTTAAAGGAGGTAGGACCTTCTCAATGTCATTTAAACCACTTCTATCTTAAAGCCATGTATACTCTAAAATGAAAATGTACTAACTCCCTAAAGAGTTGATCTTATCGAGCTCTGCATTGCTTGCAGAGCTTCTTGGAATTCAACTCTACATTGCTTGCAGAGCTGTGCATTGCTTGTAGATCTTCTTGTAATTCAACTCTAGTGATTGGGGTTGGCTATATGTACAAGAAGCTCTGCATTGCTTGCCGAGCTTCTTGTAATTCAACTCTAGTGATTGAGGTTGGCTATATTAGAGTTGTTTTTGGAATTACATGTGCGTTTTCAAAGATGGATTTTTCTCCATTATAGATTCTTCTCGCATTCTTTTTGCACCTCTCATCAGTGGCTTCGAGCTTGTTCTAGCTTCTTCTATTATGACCACACTTTTTCTTTTCTTTGGGACTGTGGCTGACTTCACGTATTTAGTCATTTCTACTATAGAAGGCATTTCTTTGAGGTGTTCCCGGATGTTCAATGCATGATATATTAATACCATCAGTGTGACACTACCATTGAGAAACTTTTTGTTATTCCATTGCTTCTTTGCTTTGAAGAGTCGTTCTTGTACATAAGGTGTGAAATTGACTTGATTTCTAATCTCTTCTATTGCATGTGAGAGTAGTTGCACTACTATTTTTTGAGGCATGATATCTATGCACATTCACGAAAGAAAAGTGTTGATGTACTAGATGTATAGATTCTTTTATATCAATTCTATTGATATCCAAGAATGTTCGTTTGTTTGCTTCATGTCTTTCCTCTTTCAGGTCTATAAGGCCATCCTTGGTCCAAACAAATGCTTCTTTGATCAATTTGTGAGTGAACTTGATTGTTTGCTAATCACCCTATAAATTCATCACCTTCACTTTAGGCGTTGTCAGCATTTCAAGCGCAGGATGTAGGGTGTTCATGACTTGAGTACACCTTTCAAAGTAAGGCTTATAGATTGGCATCGTTAAGTATCCCACAATGCCATCTTTCATCCATGTATCCACCATTGATGGTATATGTAGCACATGGAAAACTTGAAATATTACAAGGAATTGATGATCCTTGTCCATGATTTGATGGTGATTAAAAATAGATGATCACCTGCTCGTTGATCTTCTTGAAACTAGTGCCCCCTTGCATTTGTTGCACTTTCCAGAGGGAATTCCAAAATCTCCTCTAATTGAGTCACTTCAGAATTTTCAAAAGCCATCTGCACTTGAAATAGAATAAAAAATTAATCTCAAGTATGAAGAAACACTTTTCCTCCTTATGTGTGCAATGAATCTTTTTTTTTATTCCACTCCCCTCTCAAAAGTTTGATTAGAGCATGATACCTAATGATATTTCTTTATTTTCTTATTTCTCTATTGCTGAAAGAAAACATAAAGGTTATTCATAGCCGAAGCAATTGTTAGTATTCGCTAGGGAAATTTCCTTGGCTACTTATGGTACAAACTAAGTCCTATTCCTCAGAAGGAAATGTGCACCACTAAATTGGTTAAAAGAAGTTGTGCCGAATGCGAGGCATTGTAGTGTGGCCCTATAGTGCATGGTTGAAGTGCATTCATGTCAATATGAGTGTAGGACTGATCTCATTGGTTTGGCATGTTCCTTGTAGGTCCTTCAATTTCCACACTAATGTTGTACTCCGATTCCTCTTTGTCACGTTTTGTTGCGGTTTTGACTTTGCATCTATTGCTTTAATCTTCCATATGTACTTGTATTTTTTCTAGATCGTCTTTTCCTTTGTTAGTCCTCTTCATACTTTGCCTTTAGGAGATTCCTTGAAGTCTTTGACAATCCCTCTAGTTGCTTTGTCTAAAGTCTTTATTTCCTCCTTAGCTCTTTCCATGGCCTCTCTTGGGATGCACCTTTGCTTATGTGATCTTTGAGCATTCATTAATCATTTGGGTATCCACGCTTGTAATATCCTTGGTTCATTCTGTACAAATCCTTGATCTTGGTTGGCTCCTCACCTCTTAGGGTTGGTGTTAGGTTTCAGATCCTCCTTGCATTTTATATTCTTGAAGTTGATCCTTGTGAATCCATAGTTGCTTTATGTCCTAACGATGCCATTTTGATGTTGTCCTCAAGGGTGGATAAGTGGTTACTTCCTCACAACTTTTTTTAGGATGAATAACCACTAAGTCGCTCATGATCAATCTCTTGAGAAGAAGGGATAGGCGGATTAGGCAAAATAGTAGAATTGATCGACAAGGGATTCGACTGGAGTTCTTTAGTATGGTCGCCTAGAATCGTGATCTTAGAGTTTTCCTTACATATAGATTTTAGGGGTTTCTCATCCGATAGACTAAAAACCTCTTTATGGCCTATTTTTGCCGATATGTATCTTTGAGCTAGATGGATAGTGACTTCAAATTAAAAAATCCAATCTTGTCCTAGGACCAATTCTTACAGAAGTTCTGAGTCCTTATAGAGTAAGGGTCTTTGCTGCATGGTATTATTTCCTAAATGTAGAGACATGGATATTTCTCCTAGGCATTCAATGATGTTGCCTCCAATACTTATCATATGCACCTTTGTTGGAATGAGTTGTGCTTTTAACTTTGTAGCTAAAGAGGCTTGTATACTACTTAGGACTGCTCCCATGTTAATTAATGAATCCACAAATTGGTATTCTTCTTTACCAACACCTAGGTTTAAGTATGGTTGTCGTATGAAATTTCCTAGGGGATTTACTTGGTTAGTGTGGTAGCTTGCCATATGGATATGTTCTTCTCCTTGTAAATGCCTTTCATCATGTTGTTGTACCCATTCTTTTCGTTTTCGTATTTTCTCTAAGGCTTCCAATATGGCTTCTTCTCATATTCTTCTCTCGTCCCTCTTCCTATTTTGTTTTCTTAAGAGTCTTGCTAACATTTGTTTTGTCAATGGCTCCATATACTTTTTGAACCTACAACCACTTATGTAGTTGGGTAAAATGTCTCCATCGAGTGTGGCTAGGTTAATGACTCCACTTGTGGAGATTCAATTGATAAGTAGTGGTCCATATCCTCATTGTTGTAGTTTCTTTGAATGTTGTTTTAGTGTGTACACTAACACTATATCTCCTTCTTTGAGTTCTTTATCCTTGATGTGAGCATCGTAATAAGCTTTTTGCCTCCTTTTTTTGGAATAGATACCAACTATAGCTTGTAATCTAGTCTCGTGCAATTTCTCTATTTGATCCAATTGTCTTAATAATTCACGTCCCTTCCACTCGTACTTCTCAATGATTTGTAGAGTAGGGACCAAGAAGTCAATTGGTAGTATTGCATTCTATCCATAATGAAGTATTTTGATGGCAATGCACCACAATGTTGTCTCCTCTTCGAGAGCTCGACGGCGATATCCTTGGAGTAGAAAATTGAGGTCCAAGCACCGCACACGGGTACTCCACACAGAGGCTATAGAATACATAGAAAAAGACAATACATAGGGAGCACGAACACAGACTTCTTAGATGTTACGAATGCATTCCAACTTACAATCTGTCCATTAAAGAACATATACAAAAGTTTCCAATGGCCATTTGGCCTTTCACATGGACACTAACAGTAAAAATCTCCCACTAAATGGCAATATGGCCAAAGTAACTATGGGAGAAAAATGAACAATGATAAAGAATATCTGAGTGTAAGTGTACAAGCTATACCTCCCACCTGATGGCCATGTTACACACTATACAAGTAACTATGTAAGATCATGAATCAAGTAACCCCCATCAAGTGACAATAGTGCCGAAAACTATCCTGTGGTAGAGCTTTAGTCAAGGCATCTGCAACATTATCTCGAGTATGAACCTTCTCAAGAATAATGCAGCCAGTGGCTAAGCGATATCTAATGAAGTGATACCTCACCTCAATGTGCTTGGTCTTTGCTAGATAGATCGTATTCTTAGCCAAAGCAATGGCACTCTGACTATCACTGAGCAAACGAGGTACATAGTGAGGTAGACCCATATCACAAGCAAGATGAGAAAGCTACAATGCTTCCTTACATGCCTCACTTGCTACAACATACTCTGCTTTTGTGGTGGTAACAACTATACATTCTTGAAGACGAGATCTCCAAGAGATAGCAGCTCTAGCAAAATGCAAAATGTACCCTGATGTACACTTACGATTGTCTACACAAACAACATAGTCAGAATCTGTGTAACCAATAATGGATGCTTTTTCTCTACCTAAGCATAGATACCTATCCGTAGTGCCACTCAGATATCTCAAAATCATCTTGATCGCTTCCCAATGTTGCTTGCCAGGATTAGACATATATTTGCTCACAACTCCCACTGCAAATGCAATGTCTGGTCTCATAGTTACCATAACATACGTGAGGCTACCAACAACAAATTGATAAGGAATTTTGGTCATGAATTCCTTTTCCTCATCTCATTTGGGGCAATCATCCTTGCTCAATTTCACATATGTGGGTAAAGGTGTACTCAATGCCTTTCCACCCTACATATTGAACCTGTGAAGTACTTTGGATATGTACTCACTTTGAGATAAGTACATGCATTGTTTACTCCTATCACGAGTAATGCGCATGCCAAGAATATGTTTGGCATCCCCCAAATCCTTCATATCAAATGTCTCACTCAACTTCTTTTTGAGAATTGACAAGTCATAAGAGGACTTCACTACAATGAGCATATCATCGACATAAAGTATCAAGCATATCAAGCTCCCATATGAGCATCTCTTTGTGTAGAGACAATGATCCTCATTGCTATAGTCGTGAGACTTCATAAAAGCATCAAACTTTTGATACCATTGTCTAGGGGACTATTTAAGTCCATATAAGCTCTTCTTTAGCTTACAAACTAGACTTTCATTGCAAGGAACTACATAACCCTTTGGTTGTTCCATATAGATCTCATCTACAAGATCTCCATGCAAGAAAGCAGTTTTCACATCCATTTGGACTAGCTCTAAGTCCTCCATTGCAACGAATCCAAGCAAAATGCACATGGTAATCATCTTGACCTTTGGAGAGAATATTTCCTCAAAATCAACACCATGTTGTTGCTTAAAACCCTTTGCAACAAGTCGCGCTTTATACTTTGGAGAAGCACTATCAGATGTGAATTTTAGCATATATACCCATTTACATGGTAATGATTTCCTACCCTTTGGCAAAGGTACTAAATCCCAAGTACCATTCTTGTGAATAGATTCCAACTCACTCTTCATGGCACACTCCCAGTTGACATGATCCGTTGTCTGCATAGCCTCTTTGTAGCAAGAAGGCTCACCAGCATCTGTTAGCATAACAAAAGCCAAACCTGGAACATATCTATCAGGTGGATGTGAGACACGTGTAGAGCATCTCAATGATTGCTGAGCAGGGACATTTGCAGAGTGATCCGATCGGACATTCTCTTTAACATCCCTATGTGCAACATTTTTATGCATGCTAACTAGAGGACTAGTATCCTCAAACACCACTCTTCTCACTTCAACGTCCTTAATGGGCTCTTTATGCATCTTAGACTCATTGAAAATGACATCACTACTTCTTATCCTGATCGTGTTTCAGGATCCCATAAGCGATATCCAAATTTCCTTTTCAACCATATCCAAGAAAAATGCATTTCTTTGACTTATGATCCAACTTTGTCTAAGACTCTTGGGTATATGAACATATGCTTTACACCCAAAAACTTGAAGATGATCATAATATGGTGGCTTCCCTATCCATAACTCTTGTGCCACTTTTAGACCTTTGGTAGTACTAGGTAAAAGGTTAATCACATGAACTGCAGTCAATAATGCTTCTACCCAAAAGACTTGTGAAAGGTTTGCATGATGTAGCATAGAAACTACTCTATCTTGAATAGTTCTATTCATCCTTTTAGTTACACCATTCTGTACTGGGGTATAAGGAGCTCTAAACTATCTACAAATTCCTCTAGACTGATAGAAAAGATTGAACTCATGTGAGGTATACTCACTCCCATTATCTGAACATAAAGTCTTAAGCTTAGTTTCTTTTTCAGTCTCAACTGAAGAAAGACATTTTCTGAAAGTAGGAAATTCCTCATCATTTGCTTTGATAGGATATATCCAGACTTTTCTAGTAGCATCATATATGAAAGTGACAAAATAAAGAGAACCACCTAATGACCTTGTGGGCATAGGGCCACATACATCTATATGAATGAGATCTAAAGGCTGAATTGAAGAGTCAATGTGCATCTTGTGCACATTACTATTTTGCTTTCCACATTGAAAATGCTCACAAAATGAAAAATTCAAGAAAGATAACATACATAAGTAGCCAGAATGAGAAAGATTTTCCATTATGCAACTTGATATATGGCCCAAATGGCCATGCCAAATACAAGCCATATGCTATTCAGTAACAACCAACAAGTGTTCTTTTTGTGATACAAATAAAGGATAAAGTGAGCCAACTTTGCTTCCTTTTGCAATAACCACATTGCCCTTTGATATGCAAAAGGACTGAGCATAAAAGACCACCTTGTAGCCAAGGTCATTAAGTTGACAGAGTGACATCAAACTGAGCGATAATTGAGGTACATGGCATACATTATGCATAATAAACTTTGAACCATCAATGAACTGCACAACCACTACTCTGATCTCGATAATGTCACACTGGTAAGAGTCACCAAGTCTCACGATACCAAGAGACTTTGCTGCATAATTTAAGAACCATTTTGTGTGTGGTGTCACATGGAAAGAAGCATGAGAATCTAGCACCCAAATGTGGGAATTGAAGAGAACAAACCATAAGAGCCTCAATTGGCATAGAGCTATCAAGTGTCAACACATCAACATCATCAGAAATAGCATTATTGTTTCAATCTTCATAGTCGAAGTAGATGGTGTAGGTAGTTGTTTGACATGCCCATCAATATTCTGTGCTCTACCTTTAGAATTCTTTAATGCATAGCAGTCTTTCTTCATGTGTCCTTTCTTATGACAATAATGGCATTCGATATCCCTCTTCTGTGATTTACTTCTATGCTTATTCCGTTGACCATTCTTTTCCTTATTCTTGTGCATGTCACATTGTTGATTCTTTCCTTGATAAGAATCACAGACATTATATGCATCTCCACCCTGAGTGCAAACCATAGATTTTCCATGAATCTCCTCACTCAAGAGTGCTCCACATATATCATCATAGACTAGTTTACCACTAGGTGCACTGTTGCTAATAGCTATGCAACATAACAACAAAACGCTTTCATTTCATTATCCATATCCATTTTCTGAGCCTGTAACTAGGAGAATATAGCATCAAACTCATTTAGATGAGCAGCAACACTATCTGTGTCCTTCGTGCAAAGGTCATATAATTTTCTCATCAGATACATTTTATTTGATGCCGTCTGTTTTTCATATGTATTGCACAAATTCTTTCAAAGCTCCTCTGCAATTTCACAGTCTAATACTATAAAGTAAACATTATCTACCAAGTGCAATTGAATGGTAGACCTAGACATTTCATCTAACTCATCCCAATCATCTTCATCCATGTCAGCACGCTTCTTTGAGATTCCATTTACTAGCTTCCATTGCCTCCTCTTAATTAGCACATCTTTAATCTGATTCTTCCATAGAGCAAAGTTTGTGCCATCAAATTTTTGGATCTCAAAGTGGTCTTTGTCGTGCATGTTATAGATCCTCCTTGGAACACTGGCACTAGACCCTCATCCACCAGATGTGCCTAAGATCTCTAATGCCATGATGATAGAGAATTGAATAGAATGATAATGGAGCTAGAAGAGTCCAAACCCCACTAAGTCTCAAAGAAGGATGAGTAAGTGTCTGATTATGGGAGAGAATTTAGGAGTCTTTTCAAAACAATGAATTAATGAACAATAATGAACAACCAAAAGGAGTTCGTGAGAATAAATGTGCTCACACCAATAAGTGTATCAAGGAGTAAATCGACCACTGTATAGTTGAAAAAACCAAAAATCACGAAAAATTTTGCCAGAGTATCCTCTACAAAATGAGCATATGACCAGTCTCAAAATATCATAAAACTGCAAGTACTGGCATGTTTACCTGCATAGTGAATCACTGACTCCATTGCATATAATGAGTTACCCAAAAGAAGCCAACTAGGCTTATTGAGCACCTATAAACAACTATCATACATCTCCTATGGCTAGGCTGGGTAAGCCTTCCACTTGCATCACCGAAGAGACCCCGACATCTGGGTGTTTCCCAATTAAGAAAAACTCACGACAACCCTCTTTATCAAACGTAAAAGGCTTTATGCAAAAACGTAACTGCTATATCAATGACCACATGGACGTACATAAGTGTTATCCACAGAAACGTACATAGTGTTTATGTGCTCAATATATGCAGTAAAATGACACTAAAAGGCTGAATGCACATCCCAGAAAGTCTTTGTCAACTCTATTGTTTAGGCTCTAAAACCTGCATAAATTTGTAGCGATTGCTCCCAGCACAACTGAAAACCTTTTGAGAAACTTGTAGTGCGGCTGAAAACACAGCCTTGAAGGTAAATATTTATTGTCCAAGAAGTACAATAAATATTCTTGGACCTATGTGAAGGGAACTATGCACGAAAGTACTCCAAAGATCTTCTTGATGTTCTTGGACCTATGTGAAGGGAACTATGCACGAAAGTACTCCAAAGATCACCCCGAAATTGCTTCAAAAACAAGCTTTGAAAGAAAGGAATGAAGTTTTGAGGGACCAAAACATCTTCAAGGTAATGGTAACCTTAGTCTTTCCCCTTCTTCAGACACCATAAGAGTGTAGCTTAGTGGCAAGAGATTGCCATGGTTAAGCGAGCTCCGAGGGGAACAGTACTAGGATGGGTGACCTCTCGAGGAGCAGCGGGAACCTCTATCTTCCTTGATCATTGAGGTCCTCCCTTGTGCACAGCTAACGTCACCAATGGTGACTTCGATGAATCAGATGACAAGGTCTATGCCTTGGTCACCACCTTAATCGTAAGACTTGGATGGGTGGGTGGGTACTCACTTCGCTCGCACAAAAGGAACAAAGCTTTTGCATGGAAATGCTATGATATCAGTGAAGTATTTTGATGCAATGCACCACAATGTGCTCTCCTCCTTGAGAGCTCCACAAGGATATCCTCAGAGTAGAAAATTGAAGTCCAATCACCGCACATGGGTACTCCACATAGAGGCTATAGAATATGCAAAAAAACACAGTACACAGGGAGCATGAACATAGACTTCTTAGATGTTACAAATGCGGTCGAACTTACAATTTGTGGATATATAAAAATGCCTAGTGGCCAATTGGCCTTTCACATGGAGACTAATAGTAACACATAAACTAGATTGAAAGGAGTTGTTCCAATAGCCATTTTGTATGCTACTCGGAAGGCCCATATTGCATGATGCAATTGTGTATCCCAATCTGTCTTCCATTATTGACTATCTTAGTTAGCACCATGCGTAACACGTAATTTGAACTCTCTGCTTGTCCATTAGCCTATGGGTGATAGGGTACTGACTTTTTATGAATAACTAGAAATTCATTCACAAGTGACTGTATGACTTCATTAATGAAGTGCATCCCTCTATCACTTAGTATCTCAATAGGGAGTCCAAATCGAGTGAATATATTCTCGAACAAGAATTTTTCTATATTTTGAGCATTGTTTTTTCTAGTGGCTTTTGCTTCTACCATTTTGTCAAATAGTATTTAGCCACTATGATGTATTCAGCATGTGATCCTCTTGCTAGAGGGTTATTGGTCCAATCAAATCAATGACCCATTTTAAGAAAGATCTTGCACTAATCATGGGTCTCAAAGGCATATTATCTCATCATATGGGGTACTTTGTTTATTGACATACGTCACAACTCTGCACATAGGTCCGCATCCATGTGTAAAGTAGGCCACCATAAGCCTACGAAGAGAATCATTTTTACACACTTGTTGGCCAAAAAATGACCTCCTACTGCTCCTACATGTGCCATTTAGAGTATATGAAGGTACTCTCCTTCATGCACACATAGGCATAATTGATTATCCTTTCCTCTTTTGAATAATTTCTTTCCAATAATGGCATAGTCCATGCTTTGTTCTTCTATCACTTGTGTTCTAGCTAGGCTTGCTCCTTTAGGGAATGTATGTGATTTCAAAAATTCAACTAGTGGTTTACTCCATTTGGGGGAAATAGTGGAATAACATAGCGAGGAATGTTCAACATGGGTATTTTTCTGACACACTTGGCAGTTGGCTATGTGTTCATATACATCTTTTTGCATATCCGACCAATTCACACCTGATCTTTTTAGTTCTTGGGTTGTTCCACTAATGCCCATATGCGCTCTCCACTTGTTTTCATGGGATTGTTCGAGTAAACCCTTTCTTTCCTTGTCTTCCATACAACTTAGAAGTATTCCATTTGAGTCTCTAAAGTACAAACTGCTTGCCACAATGTGGAGGTTTCTTGTTTGCCAAAGCTCCTAAGTCTTGTTGTTCATATGGATCCTATGATTTGGTCCATGAGTGAGTATAGGAATCAATCTTTCAACCCATTTGAGACATACTTCTAAGTTGAACAGGTAGGTGTAAGGTAGCTCGTCACCTACTCCAATGGGTGGTTCTCCATGCATCATTCTAAACATGTGATCTACTTTTACATGAGTATTGCATTTTTACTACTACTTTGAAGTCAAAATCCATATGTAGTAGAAACCATTTCACTAGCATTCTTGTATTACAAGGTTTATCGACCAAGTACAATAGAGCTTGGTTATCAATAAAGAATTTAAATTTGTTGGCTAGAATGTAATGTATGAACTTCTTCACTACATAGACCATCCCTTAGCCTTTTTGTTTAGTTGTAGTGTAATTGCATTTAGCTTGGTTTAGTTGTCTGCTAGTGTAGGGTATTTGGTGGTCTAATTTTCCTTCTTCTATTGGTTGTGCTAAGATACACTTGATGGCATAATTGGATGCATCCACATGAATATGGAATGGATTATTCCAGTTTAGTACTTTCCAAATGGGTGTTTAGCTCAATCCTCTTTTCAATTGATTAAAAGCTTTTTCACACTCTTTTGACCAAACAAATTGAGTCAACAACCCATATAATGGTGTAGCAATTATGGCATACATGTGGATGAATCATCAGTAATATCCACAATGTCCCATAAAGGCTTGCACTTCCTTAGCATTCTTTGGTCTAGGTAATTCCAAAATAACTTTTATTTTATCTTCATCGGTTGAGATGCCATTCTTAGACACAATATGTCCCAAAATTTTACCTTGTCTAACCATGAAGAAGCACTTTTCTAGATTCAGATAGACTCGATACTGTCTACATCTATCAAATGTTTTCCTTAATTCTGGTATGTGAGAAATGCATTGAGAGGAGTAAGTACACAGATCATCCATGTAGACATCCATGGGAGTAAGTACATAGATCATCCATGTAGACCTCCATGCTTTTCCTCAAAAACTCCTTGAACACATGACACATTAAAATCTGGAAAGTTGTTGGGGTGTTGATAAGACCAAATGGCATAACCCGAAACTCATTCATCATTAATACGTCTTTGTTCACACAAATATCTAATGGGCTAATATTTCCATCCATCCATGTGGTTTGAATGCTTCATCTGGAAATATTTGCAGCATATATGCTGGGTCTTCTATGGGTATGTAGCTTTCATGGCCTACTAGTGTTAGTCGGCCGACGGAGTGGGACAGGTGTAACGGAAATCTTTGTAAAACGCACGCGAAAGGTAGTTACGCGCATATTTATAAATCTTATATAAAGCAATGAAAAAGAAGTGCTCAAGAGCGCGGAGAGCGCGGGGATTTTGGCCTATTTTCGTGTTATCACCAGACTGTTCGTCTGGTTGTCTGTGTGAATGTTGCGGCAGTGTGTGTTGTTTAGTTTCTAAATACTCTGGGTCGTTGTGTGTAGCTGTGTTATTCTTTCTTGATTGAGTTTGCGCAGTGAACCTTAAGTGTTGCTGTAGTGTGTCTTGTCTAAGCTCTGCGTATTCTGTTGTACTCTGTGTTGTCATCTTTCAATCTCGGTTACACTGTGAATCTAGTTCCATTCAGTAAAGTCATTGGATCGTTGTCTGGAAGAGTACTGTGGATCGTTGTGACGAATTATTCTGTTAGATGTACGACGAAGTGCTCCTCTCCTTGTTGAACTGCTAAGTACTGATAAGTCTGTGTGAATGCAGTAATCTTTCTCTAAGAACATTGTGCAGAAGTAGTACTGTTCTTGATCTGCACTGGTACGGTGAGAATTATCTATAGTTAGGGGTAATTCTAGTGTGTGTTAGTCTTCAGAACTGTAGATTGAAACCAGAAGTACCTTCTGTGATCCGGTCGCTTGACTCAGAGTGCTGTCTTGGTGAAGGTTGGACTACTATACTGTTACAGTAGCATATTAGTCTGAAGTAATTCGGTACCAAGGTACAGATAAGTCTGGTACATTCTAGTGTTACTGGTAGCTGAGCTAAGACTGTGATGACACTGTCTAAGGACAGTAAATTCAGATAGAACTATCAATAGCATTTTATTGCTGCAACTGAATCAGTTGTTTTGGGAACTAAGTACAGGGCCTCTGTCTAATAGACCCCTACCACTCCCAAGAACACACGATTCGTTTGACACGTGCTGACAGTTAGAACAGTGCATTAATTCAACAATGGCCTTAACATTGGCCGTTTTGTCCACCATGTTAACACGGTGCCGTCTGTGGGAAGGTGGCATCAAGATCGTCATTCGTCTGTCGAAATCGAACATCAAGATTACCGTTCGTTTGTCGAAAAGTAGCAACAGAACCAAATTGTTGCAAACTTGTTGTGGAAACGTGATTATAAATTTTTAGTCGATAGTGATACTATGCAATTAGTACAAAAGATGATACATGCCGGTTACTCGATCCGGTGAAACGTATCCCAAGAACCGTCGGTCTAGAGTACTTAATTTACTAAAGACAACTCCGGGAGGTAGAAGTACAACTAGGTCTGACCCAGTTGTCAAGAAAGTCAAGAACGTTAGAAGTGATTCCAGTCATATTCCGGTGGAATGTGTGACACCTCTGGTAAATTCCGGTACTATTTCGGCACGGTCTATCGAAGATATAGTAACTCCAGAATCTACCAGGACGCAACCTGAAGTTAGTTTAACAATCTTGCATAAAGATTCAAATTTGTTTACGACCAGAAACACTTTAGCCAAAGAAATCAGCGAAGGGGAAAAAACACATTGCTTCGACGAAACCTCAACACATTCCGATGATATTTCGGTAACAAAATCGCAGTTTTCTGGCGACGGTTTACCATTTTTTGCTGAATCTTCAGCCCAGTCACCGCTTTTTGGAGTAAGTTCCAATACACTCAACATCAAGAAGGAAGGAAATTTGTTCAAAACCGAGATTCGAAACATACTGAACAAGATTAGCGAACCAGAGAGCGCACAGACCAGCGATACAGACTCCAATAGTTCGGATAGTCAGCCTCTGGATACAGGAGAAAGTCATCATACAAGCATCAGCACGATGAACGGGCAACAACAACAACAATAGCAGCAGCAGCAACAACAGCTATGTCCACCCAGGCCGCCTCCAACAGGAGTAACGTACACTATTTCGGTGGATTCTCAGGAGATGACCCGGATGCTCATGTACGCACATTCGAGATAAGCTACGCAGTTCTCAACCATCCACCTGACCCGGTGTATAAAGCTATTTTCTTTCAATCTACATTGGTCAATGAAGCAGCTAGATGGCTTACCGAATATGATATTAACCATTTCGACACCTATGAAGCAGTGAGGAATGCATTTCTGCAAAGATTTAGACTAAAGAAGAATCCAGCCGAAATTTTTGATTACGTGCAAAACGATAGGCAGAAGATAAATCAAACTGTACAAGAGTACGCTACTCTATTCAGGACGCATCTAAGGAAGTTGCCACCAGCACACGCCAACCTACCGGACGACATTATTACTCAGTGGTTTATCAATGGATTGACTCCGCAACTTAAGCAGATTATGATCATACGCTGTGTAGGAACTATGACGCTAGATGCAGTAATTGCAATGGCTCTACAACTAGAAAACAAGGTTGGAGGATTTACAGAGGATCTGGAGTGGTTAAAAACAAATAGAAATGTCACCGAAGATATGACCAGACAAGTATACTGCATCACATGCAAGAATTCAGGCCATACTAGTGCCACTTGTGCACTTAATCAGTTATTTTGTGCTATCTGCAACACTGCCGGACACACCACCGAAAACTGTGCATACAATGCCAAAGTGCAGGGAACCGCAACTATCAATGCTATTATACAGGAACAAGGACAACCAGCCAATCATTATGTACCTCCGCAAATGAGGAACAATCAGCAACAAGGATATCGAAATTATAGAGGACAGAGAAATAAAAACTACAACGCAAACTGCTGGCAGGCCGGACCAGCACCGAAAAATCCCAATCTACCACCACCGCGCTGTCATTTCTGTGGTGAATTTGATCACATTAGAAGATTCTGTAAGGATGCAGTTCAGTATGATCAGAGGAAGAAGGAACAACAAAACCCAATGGCTAATATGGTACAAATCACACCAGTAGAAACACACGCTGTAGTAATTCAGACCCGCTCCGGTAAACAACTGCAGCCTGCAACAGAATTATTTGAACCAGGTATACGCGAACAACAAAGGATGTACAACAAGGCTAGTCAATGGACCACCGTAGAACCTCCAGTCTTCCCAGATCCTATTTTGGTAACCCAAACTCCGTTAACTGAAGAAGGAACACAACAACAGGATTCCAAATCAGCAGCAGGCACATCATCAACAGCAGGCACATCATCAGCAGCAGGCACATCACTAGCAGCAGACACATCATCTTTAGCAGGCGCATCATCTTCAGAATCTGTGGAAATACTCCAATCACAGAAGGCCTGGGAAATTTTATCTAAAGAATCCATCACTCTTCCTTTGGGCCAATTACTTGCACTAGTACCGAGAGTTTGACAACAATTCCAACAGCAGTTCAGTCCTATGCCTTCCTGCATTCCGACGACAGCAACCGTGCAACCGGAACCTGATTCTACGGTCGATCATTCAGTTCCTTTAATTACGGTATGGTATAAGAATCATAAAATCACACAGGTACTAATTGATGGAGGATCTGGAGTCAACATTGCTACTGCTGCACTATGTAAAAGGTTAGGGTGGACCGAAATCGAACCAGTTCAGTTTTTTGTCAGAATGGCCGACCAATCAAGAGTCCATCCCATAGGACTTGTACGAAATGTACCCATAACTTTACAAGCTACCACATTTAAGATGACCTTTGTCATACTAGAATTACCGGAATCCACCCTTGATTACAACCTCCTTTTCGGTCGACCTTGGCTGAAGCACGCTAAGGTGATACAGGATTGGTCTGCACAAGAGCTCACTTTCAAGGATAAAAATCGTAAATACATTGTAAAATTAGATGCTATACAGCCTTGCGAGTTGCATGCTAGACCGTATTTGGCAGAACCAGTCCATATGCTAGATGGATTGTCAGATGATGAAGAAGAAGAGTTTCTGAAAAAAAATATTGATTTGATCTCCCTAGGAACCATTGATCTACAATCTGTTGTAGATAATTGGAACCCTGCAGTTTGTACGGTAATGACTGTAACAGAAGAAGATAAGAAGGAAGATATTGTTGTTATAGATGACGCTCAACTGCAAAAACTTTTTAAGCCAGTTGGCGATACAAAGAAGCCCAGACAATTTTATGTCACAGAAGATCAGTTGATCACTTATAATTTAGGTGATGAAGATCATCCGCGTCCTGTGAAGATAAAGCAAAACTTACCGGAAACATTTCAAGCAGGCTTAATCCAGCTACTCCGAGAATTCTTCGACGTCTTTGCATGGGATTACAAAGATATGAAAGGATTGGACCCGCGCATCTATCAGCACAGAGTCAGGCTGAAGCCGGAAGCCAAATCGAACAAACAACCCAGCTACCGGATGAATCCAAACTATGCATCACAGGTAAAGGCAGAACTTGATAGGTTACTTAAAGTCGGATTTATTGTACCAATAGAACATGCTAAATGGATCTCACCAATTGTTATTGTCCCGAAAAAGAATAAGCAATTACGAATATGTGTAGATTATCGGAAACTGAACGCAGCAACAGTGCCTGATCCTTTTCCGATCCCTTTTCTTGACACAATGCTTGATAGAGTAGCAGGACATGAAATGTATTCATTTTTAGATGGGTACAGTGGATATAATCAAGTTAGAATGGCTGAACAGGATATACCAAAGACTGCATTCATTACCAATTGGGGTGTATTTGCTTGTACTGTTATGTGGTTTGGATTAAGAAATGCCCCAAGTACATTCCAAAGGTGCATGCAGGAAATATTTTCTCCTTATCTTACATCTTTTATGCAAGTCTATCTTGACGATTTTTCAATTTTCGGTAAGATGATAGCACACCTGTTCCATTTACGGTGCTGCTTTGAAAAATGCAGAGAATACAGACTCTGTTTGAACCCAAACAAATCTGTGTTTGTGGTTTCATGTGGCAAGTTACTCGGTCATATTGTATCTGCACAAGGTATACAGGTAGATCCAGACAAAATCATGGCAGTATTAGAAGCTCCAGTGCCCACTACACCGAAAGAAGTAACGCGTTGTCGGGTCGTGAGAGATGCTCGGATGGTGGATCAAGTCATCCGCCTAAATTGTTCGGCACACGCAAGGTGTCTGTAGCGGACTCAGGCTTAAGGAAATAAGGGTTCTAATGACAAAACAATATAAATTACCTAATTCTATGACTGAAACTAAAGTTTTCTTACCAAAATTAAATAGTTTTAACTAGCTATGGACCGTAAGGACGGGCAGCCTCATACATAGCAACAACTTCCTAATATGAGATTGAAACTTCCATAATGGGTTCTTCTACTAAACTTTCAGGTAAGCTAGAGGGTTCTGGTCTGTCTAGAGTTGGCGGAACATTTTCAATATTTTCAATAGTACTGTGCTCAGACTCATGAACTAACTTAGAAGACATCAAGGAAAGTAATGGAAAATTAATGAAACAATATGATGCTAAACTGTTTGAATGAATTAATTGATATGCTAATGGTTCTAATCAATAAATCTAATACAACTGGAAGGCCTAAACAATTGGATAAATGTCTAGTCAATTGGATAGTTGACTAAATGAGAAATAAGATTTAAATGGATCTTTAGGCTGCCGCTTCACTTCAATTGTCTTCACTTCACTTTAATTGATTGTAATCTTCAATGTTTCTACAAAAAACATTAACATTAGTAATATTACAAAATCAATAAGAAACTTAAAAGACATTAGTCACATACATTAAAGCATACACATGCTTAATAACTTGCCTTTGTCATGCATATATTCATTCATTCAATTACATACCCATGCACATAAATCATGCATACTATGATTCATATTTTAATATACATAGCCTTTAATATAAATATGCATACTAACCATACAAACACGCATGATTTACTTAGGAACATATGGATGTAATTACTAAATAATAAATAATAAACAAATCATTTAATAAATAATACTTACTAAATAATGAATTAATCATTTAATACTATTAATTACTTTTAATATTCATTAATCTAATAACTACAAAAGAAATACCTAACTAAACCATATCGAATACACATTCTCTCTCTCTCTCTACCGTTCTCTTTCTCTCTCCCTAACTCTTTCTCTCTCTCTCTCTCTTTCTCTCTCTCTCTCTCTCTCTCTCTCTCTCTCTCTCTTTCTGCGTTTCTCTCTTCTGCGCCTCTCTCTTTCTGTCTCTCTCTCTCTCTCTTTTCTCTCTTTCTCTCTCTCTCTCTCTCTCTCTCTCTCTCTCTCTCTCTCTTTCTCTGCCGTTTCTCTCTCTCTCTCTCTCTCTCTCTCTCTCTCTCTCTCTCTCTCTCTGCGTGCTGCCGTGCGCAGTTCTGCAAGGGGAGGGAGGGAACCTCTCTCTTCTCTCTCTCTCTCTCTCTCTCTCTCTCTCTCTCTCTTCCCCGTTCTCTCTCTGCCTGCCTACCTCTCTCTCTCTCTCTCTCTCTCTCTCTCTCTCTCTCTCTCTCTCTCTCTGCGCGCTACTACGCGCAGCGCCAGGGAGGGAGGGAGAGACTTTCTCTCACCTCTCTCTCTCTCTCTCTCTCTCTCTCTCTCTCTCTGCGCGCTGCTGCGCGCAGCGCCAGGGAGGGAGGGAGAGACACACATCATACAAACACACACACACACGTCACATCATACACACATACACGCACATACACATAACACACATCACATACACACACACGTGCACATCACATACACACACATATACACTTCACACACACTCATACATCACATCACATACACATACACACATCACATACACACACACGTGCACATCACATACACATACACATATACACTTCACATACACACACATCACACACACACATATATCACATCATACACACATACACGCACATACACATAACACACATCACATACACACACACGTGCACATCACATACACACGTGCACATCACATACACATACACATATACACTTCACATACACACACATCACACACACACACACATATATCACATCATACACACATACACGCACATACATCATACATACATACACTTCACATACACTCATACATCACATACACACACTTGACACACGCACACATACATCACACATACATACACTTCACATACACTCATACATCACATCACATACACATACACACATCACATACACACACATCACACACACACATATATCACATACACGCACATACACATAACACACATCACATACACACACACGTGCACATCACATACACACACACATATACACTTCACACACACTCATACATCACATCACATACACATACACACATCACATACACACACACGTGCACATCACATACACACACACGTGCACATCACATACACATACACATATACACTTCACATACACACACATCACACACACACATATATCACATCATACACACATCACACACACATACACACATCACATCTGCAGGGACCCAGACCAAGCCATGGAATAGGCATGGGCATGCTTCCAGCCGGACAATCAACAGCAGTACATGATGGCTTAATATCCCGAGCACAAGGAGGGTCTAATGAGAAAGAAGGAAAAACAGAAGAAAGTAAAGAGCAGGAGACAGTACCTGCAAAAAACATTAAGAGAAACTTGAGCTCAACACTCATTTAAATACAAACGCAAGTCGTTTCTAAACCACTCTTTTTAGTTTTAACTTTTAATCTACAACCATACTTTAATCTCCTTACTTTCACCACACTTTACAGTTTAACTTTTCTACTTTAATTACACTTAATTTCTACTCCTCTCTTTTCATCTTCACTAATTCTCTCCACTCTTTCTCTTAACCCACTTTTTTTACTTTAAGTGCATCTTCTATTGAGACCATTCCTTAAATCTCTTTAGTTACACAACTTATATAAGCCATTCTTTTCCCTAGCACTCATATAGACCACTAGTTATTTATCCATTTAATTTACCATTTTTAATTTAATTAGCCTATATTTCTTATTTTAAATAAATCAATTAATTTAAGCTTAGGTTAAGATTTTAATTAATTAGAACCTTAGTATTAAATGCACATACATGATTAAATAATTAATTAAACCATATTTTAATTTTTGTTATTGAACCAATGTTTAGTTATAGATTAATTTCCTTAAATATTAATTATTTTAACCCTTGAAACATTCTAAAACCCTAGAAAACCTACTTAAAACCCATCAAAACCCTATTAAACCCTTTGGAAATCATTGTTAACCCATTAAAATCTTTCTGATCCCTTGTAAACCCTAACATGAACCCATTAGAATCTTTTGAGATCCTTCAGATGAACCTAATTGACATAAAATCATATGAACTTAGAAAACCCTAGGGTTAAATACCCATGAATCAAGCATGTATAAATATGAAATACTCATTAATTGAGTAATTAGGATAAACCCTAATTTGAACATATTTTCTTCATCATTTCTTGTACCTGCAAACACTTCAAAAGTAGTTAATTCAATCCAGAACAATTGTTCAACAGTGAAAAAGAGGTTTAGAATTCACCAATAAATATTTTAATTTTTCGGGCCATCAATTGGAAGATGCAAATCTTCCCGACATCCACCGCCACCAAACCTGCACATCGTCCCGATGGGCCAACTTGCAGATTTAGGGAAGCAGCATTTTCAATGATTATCGTGAAATTAAATCATAGAACAACATCAATTCTTTTTTAAATATATTTAATCTTATCAAATTTTAAATCTTTTCAACATGCTCATGAAGTTTATTTCAATTACATCTGGCAATGAAAACATATTAAAGTATAAAGGTAAACTATTAACCTTTTCAGTCAACAAACATTAGTTTACATTTTTTTCCATTTATAAACTATGTAAAGATTAGTATAAAACAGAATTCATTTTCATTCATTCAAATGCAGGTTTCGTCATATATATGCATTCACATATGAGCAATCAAGCATGCCAAAGAAATCTACTAAATCTACTTGGACAGACAGCCGCCTTGTATGCCCAATTTTAATCACTAAATGTGTTTTTTCACAACTAGTTTCTTCATATAAATATGATATAAACTTCATATCGATAATAAATGTAAATACCTTTTTGGGGTGAAAGAAGGTATAACTTCCATGTCAATTTTTTTTTTTTTTGCTACTTTTTTGTTTTAAAGGGGAAAGGCTTAACCCCTTAATCCGAGCTAAGGATCTAGCTGCATGGACAAGAAAGATCTAGGTTTTCACAGACATGTATCATGCAACAATATGCTCCTACATATATACAACTACTTTCGTTATCTAAATGAACTAAAAATCCTTCTATTTTTAACAAATCTCACTTAATCTATAAATGTAGAAATATAAATTATGTTTATTTCCCTAATATGGTTAAATAGAGTCCTTTATAAATTAATATTCTTCATTCCAGATTTTATCAATTAGTTTTATATGAATGCAAATAAAATGCGTAAACAAAAATTTAAGACAAAGAAAAATACGACCTAAAATCAATTTTATCTTTAATCTGCTTCATCTTCAATCTGCTCATCTTTATGCATCTTAATTTGTTCTTCAAAGACCTGTTAGAACTCAACCAACAACAGCTAGACACGCAAAATTATTAAATTTCATATTCAAATCTTCTCTTGGTTTTCCTGCAAAAGAAACCCACACTAACGAAATTCATGTTTGACTGAGGAATGAATCTGACATACGTCACATGAAGTAACATAATTTTTAACAGTAACATAAATCCCTGGCCACCAGTATCCTTCTCTAATTTTTTCATACGTAGCTACAAAACCTTTATGTCCTGCCCATAAAGTATCATGCATACTCTTCATGACTTGTAACTGAAGATCCTTAGTACCTAGTACTCGTTGTGGCAATCTAATTTTTCCCCTAGCATGTCTCCAAATTAAACCTTCTTTCAAAAAAAAGTTGTAAGCTCTTTTCCTAATATTCCGAAATCTATTTGAAGACCATGAAGGTGCCCTAACCAAAGTACTTAAATACTTTCCAATATCCTGCCACTCTCCTTCGTATTCTTCAATATTAAATTGTTCATATGCGTATGCTTTAGAATCATAATTAATTGCATTTATTTCTAATTCTGTTTCTTCCTCATTATCAAATCTAGCTCGAGAAAGCATATCAGCCACAGGATTAGATTTACCTGCAATATGTATCAAAACAGGATTTATAAACTTGATGTATGAAATCCATCTAAGCATGGCAATGTCGGGTGATGAACAGTTTGTAATCATTCCAATCAGAGATAGACAATCTGTCTCAACTATTACATTTGCACCTATAAAATATTCTTTATCGGATTTTAATGCCGTGACTAAACCCCATAGTTCTCGTTTAATTTGCGGATAATTTCTTTGCGTATCGTGTAAAATCTTTGCTCCAAATCTCACAGCATACCTATTGCCCTCTTCATCGTCCTGACCAATAACCCATCCTATTCCTATAGGGCTCGTATCAACAGTTAAAATGATAGGCTTTTGATCAGTATAATCTACTCGCTTTAAAATAGGAGCTTCAAGAAGTAATTTCTTTAACTTTTTCATAGCTTTTGAGTGTTCTTCAGTCCAAAGAAACTTTCGATTCTTCCTTAGTAAAGCATAAAGACAGTTTGCAACATGTGCATAGTGTGGGATCCAGATGGCATAAAACACACAAGCACCAAGGAATCGTCTTACCTCACTAATATTACTACAGGTTTCAGAAATCTTGTTTATAGCGTCGACTTTAGGTGGATATGGCCTCCGACCGTAATGTCCACATAAATGCCCAACTATAAGTACCTCATTGACACCAAAAACAGATTTCTCAATGGAGAATGTGAGACCAACCTCTTCAAATCTCTGGAAAATCCTTTCACAGTCAGAGATATGATCTACTACAAACTTCCTGCAGCCAAAGGAATCTAAAGTTTCATCTTTCGCATTCTCAATACATCCTTTAATAGGAATGTCATCAATAAATGGCATGGCTATATTAGGAATGAAGTCATGTAATACTGAATTCATGGCGTTCATCATATGCGCTACTGAATTAGTAGCTCCTTGCGGCAAAGTGCACATGCGAACTAAGCCTAAAGGAGTTTTCATGGTCGTAATGTCTCTACTTTCAATAGCAAGCTGAAATTGATCGTAGCCAAAATACAAGTCTCCCATTGAGTAAATGGCATGACCAGCGAAGGCTTCAGCGAATTCTCCTACAATGGGCCCAGTACCTACATTCCTAATAGTAACCTTGTTAACAGGTTGTAAATCTTGAATGAACCGTAACTTGCCATTTTTCTTTGGAACAGTAAACCACCTATTTGAGTAGGGTGCAGACGATGGCTCTGAAATTCGCATGTGAATCTTTTCCTTAAGAAGCCGCATTAACTCTGGTAAATGGGCTTTCGGAACACGTATGGGTCGAAGATTCCATGGAATGTGAGGCACTGTAAAGATGATCATTGGTGGCACAATTTTTGGGTCTGCACAACCTATCTCATGGGAATATAAAGAAAATGCCTTTCCATGCTTTCTAATCACTCTTTGAAATAATTCACGTTCCTTGGGTAACAAAAAATTTTCATCATTTCCTATCTTGATTAGCTTTAAAGTTTCTTCTGTGAAAGTATGACCTATATTTGTGCGCTCTCTTAAATAAGGATCATTGGTAACTTTCCTAAACTTCTCTTCACTCTCTCGTGGTAATGATTGGGCAATCGGTTTAATTTTTTTATCAACGGTTTTGTATTTTGTATTTACTTTTGCTTCCTTTTCATTACTCATGACAAATTTAATAATCAAATCATATTCTTCAATAGAATTTAAAAGTACAAATCTAAAATTTTCTTTTTCATGCAAAATATTTTGAAGTTCTTCAATCAATGAGTTTGAAGATAAAGTTTCAATTACGGTTTCAATGTGTTCATCAGATGAAATGAATCCTTTCTCTTTATAAAATTTTTCATAATGTTTTATAATTTTTTTAGGAGTTTGTTTATAATGACTGAATTGCAAATATGATGAAGGAAAATATAAAGAAAAACTATCTAAAGTATCTACAGATGGGTGCAAGACATCAAACCAAGAACCACCGTTGTCTCGCTCAACAGTGGCATCTAGGCAAAATTTTGATCATAATAAGTTCCAAACTCTCGAAGAGGCATATGATCTTCGCGTATCTTTTCATGAGAACGGATGGGCGTCTTCCTAATTTGCTCCCTATTTCGTACATGGTTTGGGCTGACTATCATAACTTGGAGCAATTGTAGATCATCTTTAGATCTAATTCTTGCGTACGCTGAGCCGTCATCTATTACTTTAGTCTCCATTCTGGCTTCACATATAAATGGTTGACCTAAGATAATTTCATAAGAGCAGTTGTCCTGAATGAAAAAGTGGAATGTCTCAGAGATTCCACCTATCATTAGAGGTATGTTGGCACATGCTCCTAGGAGTGATCCACAACCATTGTCCGCGGTTCACATTATCCAGCCGTGATTTTTATCAATAGGCCATTTAAACTTATCATATAATCCTTTCGAAATCACATTGATTTTAGACCCAGAGTCAATTAGGGCTAAAGCAGAATATGATCTCTTCTGATCTCCTAAGTTAACTTTAATCTCCGGTGTGCCTCTCGCCCAAAAACTTTTTCTAAAATCACTCTCTGAGTTTTTTGTTTCGTCATCTGGTACAATCGGCCCTAAGAAATTTTTGTTCACATTACAGGTATTATCTTCTTCATCTTCTGAGTCTAAAAGAGATTCATGAATCAAGTGAGTTACATCGGCAACATCTTGCATCTCTACCTCTTGTGACAGAGGGAATCTCTTCCTTTTAATTAGTTTAATAAAATTTTCCTTAAATTCAATTTTTGCTATTGAGAAGATTTGTTCTAAAGTCATTGTTACTGCACTTTTTAATAAGATGTCATACAATATTTCTTTCGAATCAACTTTTGTTCAAGTTCAGAAATAAGAATAGCTTTTGATACTCGTTTTGGTTTCTTTTCTGGTTTCTCTTCAGGTTTTGTTTCAGTTCTAGGAATTTGCTCTACTTTGTCTGATGTTTGAATTGGCTCACTAAACACAGGTTGTTTACCCTCCCTAATTTCTTTTCTTCGCTCCTCATTTGTTTTAGAACTTTCGCCTTGTTCAAACTGAACTTTCTTAGGCTTCGGCTCATCTCTCATCTTACTTCTAGTCATTCGTCTACCTGAATCATTTATATCTTGCTCATCATCTCTCTTTCTTTTCTCTTCAACATTCGCAATATGCGAATATATCGAGAATTGATCGACAGGAGAGTTCCACGCAGTTTTCTGCATAATATCATCTCTCGCCTTTATCAAAGCTTCAATTGAGTAGTTCCTCGTTTCCCTTGTTTGTTCGGAATCAGAGTCACTATCAACATATTCTAGTTTAACAACAGAAGCAGATTTCGAAGACTCAGAAAGGTTTTCATACAGCTTCTGCATCCCTCCCTTTCCCCAATTGGCAGCTAAGGGTAAATGTGTTCTATAGTCGCACAATCGCTTGTCAATATCAATTACAAGTCTTTTCTCTTTCGCATCTTTCAATGCTTCACATGTGTAAGTCAAATGATCTGTGGCATCGCACCAGATACATCTCCTCACATTGGCATTTCTCCTTTCATTGAAATTTCTTTGGTTAAATGCTTGAGGAATCGGTTGAGGAATTGGTTGGGGTACAACTGGAGGATTAGGAGGTATAAAAGGTGGATTAGGAGGTACTAATGGATGATTCGGAGCTACTAATGGTGGATTTGGAGCATTTACTGGTTGAGGACAAATAGTCAGATGAGCTTGCATTGCAGGTTTATCTTGTAGGTTTAAAGCATACACCACATTCTGCAAAGCCGCTACCTCTTTAGACATATTCTCGTGCATATGCATCATATTGTCCAACTTGTTAAACAAAATCTCAAATTGTAACTCGGTTGGTACTCTAGATGTGGATGTTGTAGGCTCAACTTTTGAATCTATATGTGTATCCCTAGT